>JAGDQO010001134.1:0-35649 GCA_018342035.1 Solanum appendiculatum | reverse complement strand
AGAGGTGTGAGCTGCTGCGCTTCCCTTATATTAGGTGTTACTATTTTGGGTGTACGTGTATGCGTTGGTTGTCGTCAGCGAGCCATTGGAAGTACTCTCCAGTCACAAAATCTTCCTTGCTATTGTGCGTCGAGAGCACTTGTTTCCCTGCTAAAATGCACCTCTCGTTGAGTAGCTTATTTTTGTAAAAATAATATGTTAATTACAAAATAATAGAAATAATAATATAATATTCAAAAAGTAAAATAGAGAGTATAAATAGTAATTCTCCAAATTTGGAGAATTAGTATAATTGGAGAGTAGAGGGTGAATTAGAGAGTGATTGGAAATGGCATTCTCTATTTTACTCTCCAAATATAGAGAGTGGAGAGTAAAATAGAGAGGGGTTGGAGATGGTCTTATGACAAATAAAAATATAGTATATGTTATGTAATTTTTTTTGGTAGGCAAAACTATAATATTAATTTATATAATATGCATCAATTCAATAGGGTCAGCCACATTACTCGTGGCATTAAGTCTATAGTTTGGGGTTATGTTAGTACAACCATCAGTAATATGATTAACAAAAGAAGTTCCACCCTTGTCTGCTTCCAAGACTTGTAAAATAAACACTGGGGAACTGTCCATTCTTCACAAAAACTATGAAGCATCATCCTTCCATTCCTAGCTAGCAAGTCGGCTGCCCTGTTTTGTTCTCGAGGCTCATGCTGGATCGGTGGCTTACCCAACATAGTAGGAGCTCCATTCATCAACATTATTTAAGTAAGTATTTGTATTGTGGTTCAGCATGCTTATTACCTCTGAGGAATCTGTGGATATCTCCATGTCGGTGATGTTGTATTTCAAAGCTAATTGAAGTCCATGGAGTAGTGAAAGGATTTCTGTGCCAGTGGCTGAGTTGATGTTGATTTTTGAGTGTTTACCTACTATCCAGTGGCCTTGCTTGTCCCTAATGATGCATCTAGTGCCCCCTTCCTTAGTAAGGGAGTTGAACGAGCTGTCTATGTTTAGTTTGTACTGCCGAGTAGGGGGTCCAATAATGAGGTTTCGATATGTATTTGTGGAATTTAGTATGGTTGTGATCCTGAGCGAGATGGAGGAATTCTAGAGCTCTTACTCTTGCTTGGGACATAGGTATTTCATTTTTAAGTTTATGGTGGAGATTGTCAATTCCTAGGACCGAGGTTTTGATGTTGGCCAGTTCATATAGCCAGTTTGGGCTATCCTTATCTTTGATATTGGAGACTGGGGCATGAATATTTAGTCTAGCCCAATAGTTGATAGCTAGGGTGCATTCCATAAATATATGTTTACTGGTTTCGATTTCCCCACATATTAAACATGTAGAAATAGTAGGGATTCCTGTGGAGCTTTGATATTTTCTTGCAGGTAGTCTATTGTGGACCACTAACCAGAGGAAGAATTTGATCCTATTTGGGCATTGGAGGTCCCAAAGACATTTGAATTTTATGGGATTAGCTAGGGAGGCTTGTGTTGTAGTCTCTCATAGCCCTATAGGTAGAACTTGTGGAGAACCTTCCATTCCCCGTAAGGCCCGGATCCTTCTGTTTGGGAGGGAGCTTTTGGGTATGTGGACACCTAAAATTTGGTTTTTAATTGTTAGAAGGGGGGGGGGGGTCAAATGATAGTCCATCAAGGGACCAATGTCCATCTATGATTAGGTCGCTGGTCTTAAGAGCCTGGTCGTTAGGAGTGGGGGACCAGTTATGTAGATGCTGAGGACATCACAGTTGGGGATCCATTTATCAAACCAAAGGGAGATTCCATCCCCTCTTCCCAGGTCCCATCTACTATATTTAATACAGTTTTCCCAACCGTAGATGATGTTTTTCCAAATAGGAGAGCTACATTTTAGATGCCTATGGGGATTTTGTAGATCCGTGTTCCTAGTGTATTTTTTGGTAAGGAGGGAAGTCCATAAGGAGTTGTTGTGTTTGTAGAGGCGCCATGCTAGCTTGGTGATCATAGAGTTGTTTTTACTAGAACAACGTTGGATACCCAGTCCACCGTGAGCCTTTTGTCTAGTAACTACTTCCCAGCCTACCATGTGGAGTTTTTTTTAGGTAGATGTGGTGCCCAGAGGAAGTTCCGTTGCATCCTGTCTATGTGCTTTGTTATAGAACTGGGCAATTTAATGTATTGCATGATGTGGGTGGCCACGCTGCTAAGGGTAGCCTTGATGAGGGTAGTACGTCCCGCCATAATCAGATTTTTCATTTTCCATCCCACTAGATGTGATTGCATGTTGTCGAGTATAAATTGAAAGTCACCTTTGGAAGGTCTACCTTGTAGTATAGGAAATTCGGTATTTTCCAAAAGAATGGTTAGCTTTAATTTTCAGATTGTTTGAGACCATGTTCCTAGTATTGCTAGTGCAGTTGTTTGAAAAGACAATTTTGGACTTAGAGTTGTAAATACTTTGGCCTAACCACGAACAGAAGCATTTTAAGACTTTTGCTATGACCCTGCTATTCTTTTTAGTTGCTTGGGCCATTAAGACGAGGTCATCTGCAAAAATAAGTGGGATAGTTGGGGCCTGGGGGATATTTTGATGGGACACCAATTCCTATGGGTAATTGCTGTGTTAATTTGGTGGGAGAGGACTTCCATGCAAAGTATAAAGATATAGGGTGATAAAGGATCTCCTTGACACAGTCCTCTAGATGTATTGAAGAAGTTGGTGCAAGTACCGTTGCATAGGATGGCAGTCTTATTAGAGGTTATGTAGGACATTATGAGATTAATGATGTTCAAAGGGAAATTAAAGTAGAGCAGTGTATGCCTTACAAAAGACCATTCCATTTTGTCAAAGGTCTTTTCGAGATCTATTTTGGCTATTATGTATCCCATTTTCCCTTTCATTTTTTTGTCGTGGTTCACCACATCTTGGATAATGATGGCATTATCCGAGGTTTGTCTATTTTGAAGGAAGCTAGATTGACACGGGCCTATAAGCTTATTTATTAAGGGTCTCAACCTAGTGGAGATGATCCTAGTGACAATTTTGTAACTAAGGTTGCATAGACTAATAGGCCAAAAGATCTTGAGGCTGGTAGCATTCTTGCATTTAGGGATTAGGCAAACGTAAATTCTATTGTTGTTCTCTGGAATACATTCATTTTCAAAAGCCATTTTGCAGAAAGAGACAACAGAAGGGCCTACAATATGCCAATACTTTTGGTAGAAGAAGGGGAGGAGTCTGTCTGGCCCCGGGGCTTTTAGGGGTTTGAAAGAATGCACTACGCTTCTAATCTCTTCTTCAGAGGGGGTGGAACTTAAAAGGTCTCTATCCGGGGTGGATAGGCGAATAGGTCCTGAGGGGACCTGGTATTTCCTAGTGTATGAATGACTCGTATTGAAAAGTGAGGCATAATAACTTTCTATATAGGTCACTGTTTGCCCTGGGTCCTCTATCCATGAGTTATTTTCTATCTGTAGACTAGGGATTCTATTTCTTCTTCTCCTATTGAGGGTGATGGAATGAATTTTTTTTGTGTTAGCATCTCCCTCATTCAGCTAGTCGATCCTAGATTTAAGCTTCCAAATTTTTTCTTCCAGTTTGAGGACATTATTGAACTCATTGATGAGGTCCCGTTCCAGGTCTATTAGGAAGTCGCTTTTTGGGTAGTTCAGCGATTTATGGATACGTTCAATCTTTTTAAGCATGTTGTTTTTTTCTTGAATATGTTTCTGAAGGTTTCTCCATTCCAAATGGTGACATCCTTTTTGAAGTTTAAGGAATCTTCTAGAAGGTTGGATGTCCTGGTCCAGGCATTTTTAATAATGGAGGGGAGTTCGGGATGGGAACACCAAATTGTTTCAAATCTAAAGATTTTGGTTGTAGTGGGGGTTCTTCTCCCACTGTGGGAGAACATAAGGGGACAATGGTCTAAGTGAGTTCTAGGTAAATGGCGAATAATGGCCTCAGGGTAGCTGATGAGCCATTTGTCATTAGCAAAGAAGCGGTCAAGTCTCTAAAAATGAGGCTATCCCTACTTTTAAATCTTTTATTTACTAGGTGTATTTACTGCCCTTGAAACCCATGGCAATGAAGTTACAATTATTAATGGTTGACCAAAAGTCTTTAGTACGCGAATAGTTGAGGGAGTACCCTCCGAATTTATCCTTACTACTAAGGAGTTCATTAAAGTCCCCACCTATTAGCCATTTCCCAGCGTAGCTATCCTTAATGGAGTGGAGATTTTCCCATAGGATTTTCCTCAAGTTTCTGTAGCAACTAGCATAAATGCAGCTAAGAAGCCAATGGTCGTTTTGGGCACTTACCTTGACCATGGCGTGGTTTTTTTTTTACCAGAGATAGAGATTTCATCGAGCTCCAAAAATGTTATCATCCCACAGGATAACAATGCCACCAGAGTTTCCTATCGCAGGGACTTCGATCATATTGTTGAACTCATCTAGCAATATTTGATGACTATGCATTTTGATTTCTAACAGAGCAACTAGAGGTGGGCGGTGCCAGGGCTATGAAGTTTCTCATGAAGTCGAGGCCGTTAGCACCCCTACAATTCCATATTATTAGGTTTATGAATCTGTTCAGGATTGGGTGATTGATCACTAGAGTGTTCTGTGTTGCCTCTATCTGGGCATCCGAATTGTTTATCATTATTAGATTCATGATTAGCACGTATTTCCCTACCTCCGGGTTGAAGGGGTTCCTGATATCTATCGAGCTTTTTAAGAGATTCCGCGGACAGATAAGGATGTATTTTTTGTCAAATCTCTCTTTGAATATCATTATTCTTATTTCTTTTAGTATTGAGATCTTCGTGCACATTTCTCAAATTATTTCTAGTGTCTCTTCTATTTCTCGGGTGTTGGTAATCATAGGGCGAGTTGGCATTAAGTTCATAGGAGGAGGTACTTGGGATGTGCTTGCTATGCTGAGAGGTACTTGCACTGCAGTGCTGCCCATTGGGTAGGCCAGTGTCGATGTTTGGGATAAAGGTACCGTGTTCAGGATTGGCCCCTGCATCATCCAATGGTGAAATATGAGGTCTACATCTTGGAGATTTGGTAAGGACGGGAAGGTTGGGAAGGCATGAGGGGTTCTTATGGGGAGGGTTAGTGGGAGGAGGGGGTATGGGGGTCTCCCACGTCGTTATGTGAAAGAAAGGCATTGTCGGGAATTGGTAACTCATTGATAGGGGTAGTGCATTCGACATCCATATGTGAGAGTTGAACGTCTCCATTGCCATTCTCATACCCTCTGATACCATCTGGGCTAGCATTATGGGGTTTTGGATGATGATCGTCACTTCCCTGTCTCCCAAGAGGACATTGAAGTTCATGGAGTAGCCTTGAAGGCTCATTTCTAGCCACGATGTCGGTACAAAGGGTTGGGGAGGTAGGGTTGATGTGTAGATGGGGATTGAGTATGGTGCTGGACCATTCACAAGAAAGAGAGGTATTGGGTTGTTCTGGTTCATTTTTGGGTTTTAAAATCGGTGGTGTAAGGTTTTTGTTAAGCATTCTTTGTCTTCGTCGTAGGGATGATCGTGGGGTTCTTGGCATTGTACGAGGTGTTATTAATGGAGGTGTGGTTATATTTAATAGAAGTGGGAGTATTTAAGGAAAGGTCTAGAGTTCCTGGGATCTGGGAACTAGGAATAAAGTAATTAAATAAACTAGGGGGGCCTCCTAAAATTGGTATTGGGTTTGGGGGGTTTGTTTTGCTATTTTTAGGGGGTAAGATCTTATTGCTAGATTTGGAAATATCAAGGAGTGATGTGATATTTCCAGATGTGGTAATGGGTGCCTCCACGTCAGCTCCAGCTAATAAAGGCCTGCTAGTTAGCCTAATTGGCGTTCTACGTGTACGGATTGGGGATATATTATCACTAGTATTAGCAGGTTCCTGGGGTGTAGATATTGGTAGGGGGTTATTGGAAGGCCAAGGTTAGGGGGTAGGTTCCTTTACGGAGTGGAGTACCGTAGAGGAGTTTTGTTTGTCCCTGTGGTTTGGCCTGCTATTGTTGCTATTTTGGCATTCTTGGGTAGGAAGGTTTCTGGTTAACTTAGGACCTTGGGGATCATGTGGTTTGGAGTCTTGTTGATTTTTACCAACATATTTAAATTTTTGGGATTCCAAAAACTTACCCGTTGCGGCATGGTTGATGTTGACATTAAACCCTTCAGTATCTGTTGTGTTGATGAGTTCAGTATTACTTACCTTTAGGGATTTTGTAGTAGATCAGATGACCTTCTTACCTTTCTTGAAAGACACAACCTGCCACTTGCTATCCTTTATGTTTGTGGTGTAGTAGGCTCTGGATTAAGGTTGGGTTCTTCTAGTGTTTCCTATTTTTGTTGGGTTGGTTGATCAGAGTAGTGACATAGTTGAGTGGTGTGGCCTAGTCTCCCACAGGAGATGCATAGGACATCTGCTCCCTCGTAGAGGATTCTTGTTTTAAAGATCTTATGAAGATGTGTTTTTTGACCGGAGTTCCAACTGGAACTTTGATACAAATGCGTGCATACCTACCCCTTAAAGTCGAGGACGTGCATACATCCGTTTTGACTAATCTCCCCATCTTGTTGCCAATTAAGGAAAGGATGTTGTGGTCATAGTATTCCGAGGGTAGCTCTGGGAGGCGAATCCAAATGGCTGAGATTGTTTCATCCGCCTCTGAGGCCACAAAATTGGGGTGCCATTTTTTGATGGAAAGGAAGAGCCCATTTACAAACCAAGGTCCATTTTGTATAGTCTTGATCATGTTTTCCTCTTTTAGGAATTTAACGATAAAATAATCATGACCAAGGTCAATAAGGATTAGCTCCTCCGTGGGTCTCCATAGTACAGAAAGTTTACATTTTAGATAGTCATGGCTCATTCTTTTCCCCAGTAGTTTGATGATAATTGGAAAGAACCATGGTTTGTAGATTCTTTCCTTTTTGCCTTTCGAGAGTGTTATGTGATCGTCAGCCGAGCGACTAGTGGCCTGCGTAGGTTATGACATTGTGGGGCTTTGGTAGCCCTCTACCGTCATTTTGAGATTGCAGCTCATCTCGATGTCAGGGTCTATCGAGAGTATTGGGACTGGAGTGATGAGTACATTTTTGAAAGAGGTCTAGGCAGTACAGTTGATGAGTGGGTAATTTTCACTCATTTGGAACTCCTTTCTTGTGATTTTGGGGCACTTAAGTAGAGAAAGAGGCTATTTTCCCTTGAATGTGGTTGTTTCAGGTATATTTTGGTTAGCAAGGAGTTTTGATGGAAAAGAATGGAAATTGAGGAAAAATGGAGCTAAAAACAGAGAAATTGGAGCTGCCAGCAGAGTATTCTCCGCGAACGCGGTCAATTGACCCGCGAACGCAGAGCTTTGGTCCTCTATGAACCGTGAAAGGGGGACATCCTTCGTGAACGCGGAGTGCAATTATGCTAGGAACCACGAACGCGGTGCTACCTCCGCGAACGCGGAGTGCAATTATACTTGGAACCGCGAACGCGGTGCTGCCTCCGCGAACGCAGAGAAGAGAACGTGCCAGACCTCTGGGCAGTTTTGGAATTTCACCTTTTTGCCCTGATTCACAATATACACTGAGGCACAACCATTTTATGGGGGATATACTGAAATATTCAGAAAATATTGGAAGAGCCAACCAAGAAAGGATAGAGGCTTGAGATTAGAGCTTAGCTTTGAGAGCAAGTTTCCACAACAAACACCATTAGAGTGAAGATTGAAAGCATGATTTGTAATTATTTTTCATCCTTTCTTCAACTCTTTATTTTGTAATGCTCAAATTCTAGGTGTTAATTGTTGTTTGGTGATTTGGATATTGTGTTAGTGATAAACAATATTTGGGTTGTTAATTTCTACCTTGTGCTTTTGTAATTAGTTGAATACTTTTTCATATATGAAATGGATTTTTGATTATCCAATCAATTTCATGCTTTTATTTCTTTCCAATGGAATTGATCACTCCTAGGACTTGCCCATTTACTTTGATTGAGCTTGTGAGAGTCAATTGAGGTTGGGAAAGGTTGATTGGTGCATTATTTGAGGTGTAGCAACTCATATATCAGATAATAACTAGAAATAGTGAATCCTTGCAATGCCTATAGTTGGATTATTTGTGTTGTCACTTGAGTAGGTTCGAAAGAACTAGTTGAGAAATATTTGCCTATATTCGATAGAAATAGGTGGATAATTTAGGTTCCAAGGCATATATGCTTTCTCCCATGATTAATTGAGATTGTTTGAAGCTAATTTGCAATGGATAGTATAGGTGTTGATTGATTTTCCATTCCCTAATCCCATTGTTATCCTTGATTGAAAAGGCTTACTCCCTTGTTCTCCTCTATCCCCTATCCTAAATTGTTAATTGATATCTTCATATTATAATTGTATCTTTTTATTTCGGGTTCAAATTAGTAGCTTGTAATTCTTTATTTCTTCAATAGCCTACATATTGTTACTCGTGGGATCGACCCCACTCATTGTTGGGTTTATATTTGTTAGCGACCGCCTACACTTCGAATCATAAGAGGTGTAGTTGAGCGTTATCAAAAATGGCGCCGCTGCCGGGGAACAATTTGGTGTATTGAATTGATTTAGAATTTATAGTTTACTAGTTTCTATTCAAATTGTGAATATTTGTTTTTTGCTTTGTTTTTGTTTGGTTTTATGGCTTCTTGTGAAGAAACAACGTTTGGCGATTGCAAGCCCTATGTTGATGTGTGGATGGCTCTTTAGACGCATGCATATGGAAACATGAGAATGACTAAGACACATGAATCCGAAAGAACTAACCATGAGGATCTAAATACCTCAAGCTAGAGTGTAATTGGAGGGAAAGAGATGAGGATATCGGGATATCATATCAGCCTCAGCCTCCCAAGTAGCACCCTCAACCAATTGATTCCTCCACAACACCTTCACGTATGCAACTTCCTTGTATCTCAACTTTCGAACTTGCCGGTCTAAGATCTCAACCGGAACCTTCTCATAGGAAAGGCTTTCCTTTATACCAAGACTTTCCAATGGTACAATAGATGTCGTATCCCCAACACACTTCTTCAATAAGAACACATTGAAAAACGGATGTACCGATGCTAAGTCATTAGGCAAATCAAGCTCATAAGCAACCTATCCAATACGCCTCAAAAATTGATAAGGACCAACATATATGGAACTAAGTTTCCCTTTCTTACAAAACCTCATGGCACCTTTCATAGGTGAAATTTTCAAGTAAACCCAATCATCAACATCAAACTCAACATCTCTTCTCCTAACATCAGCATAGGACTTTTGTCGACTTTGAGCCATTTTCAACCTTTCTCTAATAAGCCAAACTTTCTCCATAGCCTCATATACCAATGTCACAACCCAAAACCGGGTGTGATGACACTTGCCCTATCCCACTAGGACAAGTCAGCCTAAAACCCAACAAGCGGAAATAACATAAATAAAGAAGAGAAATAACCAAGCGAAAGTCTTTCAACTTAAACAAAATCAACCCAAGACTGATTGTCACATGTACAAGCCACTGATACAGAAGTTCAATAGATAAGTACAAGTCTCAATATCTTTGTGTCTCAAATAGAACAAAGTATAGAAAAAGGATCTAGAGGAATTGCCGACATCGAACAGCTACCTCTCAAGTATCCATAGAAGCCTCAAGAGAAAGAAGAGAGAGATCAAAATCGATGTCCGGGCTCGCAACCTACACAAGTATAGAAACAAGAGTGAGTACCAAAAACACGGTACCCAGCAAGTCAACCAATAAAACAAGGCCAAACTAACTAAACTCACGAACCCCTTTCCTTCCAACCGAACCTCCACAACTACAACCTGCATAAAAATCAACTCAACGTAGACTACACAGTTCATATCGCACATAGATCAACAACAGTCCACAAATATCAACAATAGAACACATAAGCATCGAATACATCAAATACAGTGTCACGGGAGATAAACACAACTCTGCAATGTCAAGAAAAGGACAATGAGATGCGAATGCAATGACAAGTAGCAATGATGCATGTCTGTCCTACAATATACATCCGCTGAATCTCAGACCGGAACCCATGGGGGCCACACATGGACCATATATCCACCAGAACCATTTCCCATCGGCATCATCATCAATCACCACAACCATTTCCCATCGGCATCATCATCAATCACCACAACCATTTCCCATCGGCATAATTATCACTTGCCGGAACCATTTCCCATCGGCATAATCATCAAAGTATCTCATCATAGTGTTTAAGAACCAATGCACATAAGCATGTTCAAACAAATAATGAAAAAACGATAGTGTTCAGAATCACAACGCAATTCATATCAATGCAAATCACATTACACTATCCATAATATATCAACATCAACGGTCACATCATATACAAAAAGATCAATTGCCTAGTCTCCATTTCACTAATCCCGTTATCACAAGTAGGATCAATTGCTATGCAAGATATTCAAGTCTAATCCCATAGTTCAAAATGAGCAAAAGACATATTCATCAATTTCACGATTTCATCAAGGCTTTCATAGCACTTTTCCAATAACAACACAACGCACAAGATCACTACCATTCCACTTAGTTCACAACATTAGCACATAAGCCTTTTTATTACCCCCATCGATCAAATTAGATTGATTTCATATAAGATTTCATCCCATTCCTCAATCCTATTACTCCCCAACTCAATCAAGGAAGAAATTCAGAATTTAACAAGGTTTGCAAAGTTTTAAAGGTCCACTTGCCTTAATCAAAACACGCTCAGTCCACAAACGGAGATTTTCCTTTCCAAGAGCAATCCAAGGCACCACAATATACTCAAAATAAGATCCAAAATCACAATCCAGAGCCAACATTACCAAAAACACGAAAATCGGAAAAAAAAAAGCTAAAAAACCCATAACTCCAATTTCGAAAATGGAATTTGAATCCGAAATTTTTTTACATGAAAGGGTCCCTCAAGGCATTAGAAACCGAATAGAAAAAACCATTTGGAAAACGGGTTCAAATCAGTCCACAATCCTCAATTTATCACAAAATCGGAGTTCAATCAAAACCCCCAAAATTTCCTTTTCAAAAACCCAATTTCCAATTTAAAATCATGTTTAAATCAATGGGTATCCAAAACCAAGGGTTAAAATCACGTACCTACACTGATTCCCAAGAAAGGCCTTTTCAAACATCACCCCACCAAGCTCCAAAATGATGAAAATGGGACATTTCTTGACTTTTACACCATTCAGGCATATTTTGTTTTCCGCGAATGCGGAGACCAAATCCTTAACCCTCCAAGAACGCGCCAGAATCTCCACGAACGTGGAGGTTCAACACTTAACCCTCTGCAAATGCGGGACCCTCTCCACGAACACGGAGGCCACCAGCCTAACCCTCCGCGAACGCGGAGGCCAAAACGATTGGCACAAGATACAACAAAATCAACAATTCAACAAGTCTCTGAATGGACCCTCGGGATTCATTTCGAACCCTGTGCACACAAACTAGATATGCAGCCCCGCTAGATTCGACGTTCCGGACTCAATGGAACTGTCAGAATTTGGATTCGAGGTCTCCTTGACCCAAAACCCGATAAAGCACAACGTAACCAACTTAAGCTTCAAAAACTCAAAATAAACTCGGGACCTCTAAAATCATCCCCCGAATCCAACGGAGTAGTCGAAATCCACATCCGAGCTTCTGAGCTTTCGATCTCCGAGTGTTAACCAAAGTCAACCCCATGATCAAAATTTCACAATTTTTCCAACTTAGCACCTCAAATCCATGATACATCCCCAGAACTGATTCTGTCAACTCTCCTAGACCAATTTTCACATTTCGGAACTAATAGAATCAACAGAATTTCCACCCGAGTCCCGAAACTCTTAAAGACCTCAAAAACCACATTTTTACCACTTAAACCTTTAGAATTCAAATTGTTTTCCAAAAACCACAACTTAACAAGAATTTCCACAAAACTAACATTGGATATCGGCCAAATATGACTCGAGGAAACTCTTGGGAGGGGTAAAATGGATATTTAACAAAAATTACCAAAATTGACCTTCAGGGTCATTACAACAAATTCGGGACCTATCAAGACAACCTCGCCAACTTTGAACCAACCTATTATAGATCAACACCTCCTACCATATAGAGCCTCAAAGGGAGCCATACCAATGCTTGAATCATAGCTATTATTATATGCAAACTCAATCAACGGCAAATGAGCATCCCAATTACCCTTGAAGTCAATCACACAAGCACTCAATATATCTTCCAAAGTTTGGATAGTATGCTCCGCTTGCCCATCAGTTTGAGAATGAAAGGACGTGCTAAGCTTGACACGGGTGCCAAGACCTTTTCGGAAAGACTTCCAAAATTGTGAAGTAAATTGGGTACCACGATCGGAGATAATGGATAAGGGCACTCCATACAACCTAACCATCTCTTTTAGATACAACTTAGCAAAATATTCCGCGGAATAGAAACCTTGACGAGGAGAAAATGAGCCGACTTCATCATACGATCCACAATATCACAAATCGAGTCATGTTGCAGCCGGGTGTGGGGTAAACCAACAATAAAGTGCATATTCAAATCTTCTCACTTCCAAGTAGGAGTACTAATATCTTGGGACAAACCTCCCGGCCTTTGATGCTCAACTTTTACATGTTGACAATTAGGACATTTAGCCACAAATTCTGCAATATTTTTTTTCATCCCATTCCACCAATAGACCTCCTGCAAGTCACGGTACATCTTGGTGGCTCCCGGATGATTGGAATATCGAGAACTATGGGCTTTCAATAGAATTTTCTCCCTCAAATCATCAACATTGGGAACACACAAACGACCTTGATATCGAAGCATACCATATCCTCCTTGGGAAAAGCTTCAATGGATTTTTCAGAAACCGACTTCTTCAAGTCAACTAACATCGAGTCAAGATCCTGCTTAATTTTCACATCTGATTCAAAAGATTATTCCTAACTGTTGGGAGCCACCACACCACCTTCATTAGAGTCAACCAACCGAACATCCAATTGGGCCAATCTATGAACGTCACGAACTAATTCTTTCTTATCATACTGCAGCTCAGTCCGAGCCTGACTCCAACTCGGAGTCGGAGTTGAAGTCTGAGTCTACTTCTACTTCTTCTTCGAGTGACACAGAGCTCTGAGTGGTACAACCTATACGGATAGCATGTGAGCCTAAGTTGTGGTGTGTTCCGGGCATGTATCAAATCTATACTGAAGTTATCCACCAGAATGCCCATAATAAACACACCCGGCAGATTGAGGAGGAGCGATGAGTACTTACAGGCAGCCTCCACACCATTCCGCATATACATGAGCTATTCAAAAGGCACAGATGTGATTGGATGGTTTAGAAGCTGGATTGGTATAGCCCGATCATGGTGCGAGAGTTCTATGCTTCTTATGAAGCCACGGTTCAAAGGAACCTACCCCAGAGGGTAAAGGCACTGGAGTAGCCACCGCTCCTCTCTACTCGTGTACGGGGTATTCTCGTAGACATATCCGAGGCTACCCTTTACCATTTTATTTACGACCCCTCTCACGCTCAGCCGATTAACACAACTGATTTGATTATAAGATGTAGATGGTCCACAACAGAGCGGCAATACAGGATATGGAGCAGAGGGAGTCCATGCTTAGATGGGTGGCCGATTATATTGCTAACCAGGGGGTCAGGGCAGAATGGGTCTGAGATATGACCCTTTCAATCAAGAAGGCCATATTGAACTTCGCGGCAAAATTTTGGTGGTCTATAGTGCACACCAGGTTGTCCCCTACGATGGCAGACAACCAATTGACATGGGATAGAGTGGTCATGGTAGCATGTTTGATGGCGGGGCACGAGATTGATTTCTCCTGGGTGATTATTTCAGATATCCATGAGCGGGCTTTCCGTAAGACGACACTTTGCCTTTTCCATGTCTTATCTTCAGACTATGTCGGGAGGCGATCGTGCCAGTATATTTTGGTGACTCTTACATTGAGGTGATGAAGACCATGTACATCGGTCTTATCAGAGATGAGGCAAACCCCACAGCACCACGCAGGGGTATACAAATTGACTTATTGCCCATGGGCAAAGCATCAGCCCTAAGCAGGTTGATGAGGACACTATTTTGGCTCCTACTACGGAGCCCCAGGGGTCTATTCCCCCTTCCACAACTTCAGGTTTGGCTGCAAGCACACCCCATGCTCCCACTCCTACAGGGTCGGCCATGCTCCTACTAGCCAGATTCATCTAGTTGGAGACTCAAATGACAACTCTTTTACGGCATATCCAGCCTTAGATGGAGAAATTGGTAGAGGAGTCTAAGGCTCGGACTGAGTGGATGGTGGAGAGGAAGATACAGGCTTTGAACCGGCGCATTGATGCCTTTGAAAGCCGGATGATGGAGAGGACTCAGTCTAGGCCCATGATTGAGCTTACTGCAGGATGATATTGATGCCCTGACCACCGTTGGCACTGTTGCTCCGGATCTTACCCCGGTACCTGGTGCTAATAATATAGTGCTTAACGCATTGTTTGGCGCCGAGCAGCAAGCCATTGATTCCTCTCATGCAGCAGGGAAACACATTCGGACTGAGGATGACATGAGTATTGACCCAGAGGAAGCACGGCAGGCCCGCAAGAGGGAGAGACGGGCTCAAGAGGCTGCCCAACGTTAGTCCATCATTGACGAGCAGTTGAGACAGGAGTGGGAGCGAGAGTATGCTACAGGAGTTTCTGGATCGGGGTGCACTAATGATGGTGCACCCCAGAGTACTATTGAGGGCGTGACTGGGGGCATCGTAAATGCTGATCCGGTGGGTTCCGGGCAACCGTATCCCCCATCTCTTAATTGGTCTTCGGTGCATATGCGCCACAGGGTTGTCTCACCCAATGTCTTTATGTTTAGTTTTGCATTGAGGATATTGTACTATCTTTTATGTGGGGGTGGGGTGAATGGATTGTGATGTTGGGGTGAAGTCTGAGTAACTCAACTCATAATCCTTCCTTGGGGTTTTCTTGCCTGTGTTCTTTTTCCCCAAGGAACTATTTTAAATTTCTATTTAACTGGAATGTTTAGGATTGTAAATGTGTAGAAGTAACCTGGAAGTAAAATCATGATTGCAATAGAGCATGAAATTAATATCCCTCCAAATTTTGATTTGTGCTATGAATGCGAACTCAGTAAGTTGAATGTGTAGGATCTTTGTATGACATTATAAGTATCGATATGACACTATGACTTAAGCTATAACATTAACCAAATTCATTGATGACTTAATTATTGCAACAATGTGCCATGTGTGTGTAAGGCTATTTGTATATTCATATGGTACGTGCCAATCTAGAACTTGCCCCGTTGGTCTTGCTAAGGTGATTTGAACTGGAAACTATGAGATGATCATAGGGCATTGTTGATACTAAGTCCACTTAAGCCTAAAAACAACCAACCAAAAAGATAAATTGCTCCCTCCGATCCAAATGTCTGAGCCTAAAAGAGTACTATTATTTCTTACACCTAATTCACCTTCCCTGATAATATTGTGAAACTCTGTTTTGGCCCTGATCCCTCCTTGGACATTGTGCACCTCGACTTAGGCTAAAAGCCTAAGTTGAGTGTGGCTACTGCAAAGCTACCTAAATTCTGGCCCTGTTCCTTCCTAGGATATTGTGTACCTCAACTCATACTAAACGTCTAAGTTTAGGGTGTTATTATGAAGGAAAGCAAAAGAAAGAGTATGAAAAGAGTCGTGTGTAGAGCAAAGAAAGCAAACTGAAGAAAAATTATGAAAATAGTGTGACTAAGCAAAAAGAAGCAAAAAGAATCAAATGCATAAACAAAAAGATGAAGAAAAGATAAATCAAGCAAGTTGATCAAATCAAATTCACACTCGAGCTTAAATAAATCATAAGGAGAAGAGCATAAATCATGAAGGTATAAAGGATTGGTTGAAAAAGAGGTAAATTAGCCAATGTAATGTCAAGGAGGGCAGAAAAGTCACTTAATATCCAAATGTACCATACCTAACCCCGAGCCTATGTTACAAGCTAAGAAAATCCTATAGTGATCCTAAGTGAAAAGTTTGAAAAATCAAAGCGTGGAACATAAAGGAAAGCCTATGGTATTCAACACAAAATGTACTGAATTCATTCAGAGCGTGAGTGAATACTGAGTCCCAAACTAAAAATTCAAATTATGTGTGAATAAGGGACTTCTTTGTGGTAAGGGCACAAGTTGCATTGTTGAAAAGTCGGTATCTTGGTGATTGTTGTCTATATATGTGAATCTATCTATTAGTATGTCTATGTCATATATTGATCCACATGAGTTAGCTTGTTGAGTGTATGAAGAAATTTTCACTATGCTGAGAATAAATAAGGAGGATAATGATTGAGAAATTGCTGTGTGATTTCTTGAAATGTGTCTTGCTTATGTACAAGTGTCGTTTAGAGTTTGTTGTGTCGCTTAAGGACAAACTATGATTTTAAGTAGAGGTGGTTGATGTACCGTGAACTTATGGTACTTTTGATGCATTAAACTTAGAGTTTTGCATTCTTCTTAAGCATTTTGGTAGTAGATGTGATGGTATTTGTGCTTAATTTACAGGAAATAGGCTTTTGGAACAGCTGATGATGAAAGTGTTGCAGCAACAGGATTTTGGTGATGTACGAGTCAACTTATGAGCCGTAAGTCCTTCGACGAGCTATAGGTTGAAGTCGTACGTTTAAGAGCTGGGAATTTTAGCTAAGTATGGAACGACGGTTGAAGATGACAAGCCGTAGTTCCTACTACGAACCGTAAATGAGGAACCATAGAAAACTTCAGAGAGGATGAACTTCAGTACTTGGTTGACGGAAGAGCAGGACGGGTTGTACAAAGGTCTACAAGCCGTAGATCATGCCCGTGGAAAGTGACCCTCAGGATTTTGACTAACTACTGAATGACGGAAGGTACCTACGAGCTGTAGGTCTTACTATGAGCCATAGGTCACCGACCGCAGACGACATTGCCCAAGCCTAATTTCCTTAGCTTTCCTTTTCCTACGTAGTTTAGGTTTTAGTTTCAATAAATATAAGTTGTAAATTTCATTTTTTTATAAGTTTTTGGTGATAGACAATTTGTGATACATTATTTTTAGCTTTGAAAATTATCTAGTCAAACACTTTTGGTATTTAATTCTTGAAGTTGGTTTATGCAATTAGCTTTTGTTCTATAATTTGAGATTTTGGATTTCATCTATACTTATTGTAAGTTTATGATTTATTATTCAAACCCTAATATGAATTGTGAATCTTCAAGCATGAGTAGCTAAATCCACAACTAGTATTGTGGGAACCATGAGTAACTAACAAATTGAAACTAATAATGAAGTAATTCTTGATAAAGTGTTTATGCATTCATTTGTTAATCTCTTCGTTTTGAATGTTTTTTAACGATGTGCAACGTTAGAACTCGCCTTATTCCTACTTGCTGGACCAAGGAAGTAACGAATGAGAAAAGAGATCAAATAATAGAGATTTAGCGTGATAATCCGCTATCTAATAGTCTAAACCACATTTGTAGAGGGCTAATCTGGGTCAAAGGTAAGGGTTAGTAAAGCATACACCCGTAGACTGACCAAGTTGTGTGGTGAAATTCCCTATTTGGAGGACCAATCACTTTGCGATACCTAACTTACCGATCATGCATGTTAAACATTATAAAAGAGTTACTTTTATTAGGTTTACTTAGTTAAGAACTTGTGGACAACACATGTACCCTAGTTTCATTCTCATATTGATATTACAAGTTGCGAATTTTGTTACTTGTTTACTTGTTACTACACAATCAATCAATCATAATTTTAGTTTTCAAAACCACCCTTTTTACAGAGATAACTTGGCTGAACGTACATATAACCATAAATTGGCCTAATTTTAAACCATATTCCTCTTGGGATCGACCCTAACCTTTGTTAGATTTTTTATTTGACAATGACCACTTTTACTTCTTTAGGGAGGTGTAATTTCGGCGTATCATGGCCTTAGACTAGGATTGAACCTTAGATGCCTTATAATGCTTTTTATTGCCCTTGTAGTTGTTGGGTTCTCCCTATAAGGCTTGTAGTGGGTTGTTCATCTTATGTTGGTGCTTGAGACCTTGGTGGCTCGTCGTAGCCATAGGTTGGCAGCCAGTCATAGACTGTAGCAGTATGATTCGGGTAGGGCGTCGCCCCTTCAACTTGCTCCCCCTTATTGATTCGGACGCTTTCCTTGCTTCCTTCCTTGTTGATTTGCAGTAGGCTTGTTAGAGTTATTGAGCTATGATTATATTTTTGGGCTTGAGACCATGTTCGGGACCAGTTGGATCCCAGGTTAGTACTCTCATCCTTGGTAGCGTGGTATGGTTAGTCTTAGATTTATTACATTGCGAGTGCCTTGTTTGAATGTTGGTGATGGAATGCATTGCATTGGCTATTCATTCTTATGTGTTTTGTGGTATGATCCCAGCTCATGCATTGGTTCATCTTTATCATTCATGGATAAATACTATTTCACTTGGCTTTTATTCTAAACTTGTTTTAGCAGGGGTGGTACCACATGGATCTCTGGATTTTCTGATTTTGAGACTTATGAGGCGTCATTGATGTGCTCCTTTTCTACTTGAGACATTAGAGGCATCGGGGATGTGCTGACTTTTTACTTGGCTAATCGGCGAGTCGACACCCTTTCAAGCATGTTTTTTGCTACTCATGATCCTCTACGGAGTTGATCCTACCATTCACAGATTAAAAGTTTGGTCTTATCCTCTACGAGTCAACTTATTCTAAGACCTGGATTTTGGCCTAGGCAATGTATATGGACTTCTTGCGTCCCCTATTGGCCCTTCTTACTGTGAATACCATAGTACTGGATGAGGGAGCTACATGGGTCCTACCTCACCCGTATGATAGGGACGTAGGTCTATACACTTGGTTACTGATGGTTATTGATGGTTACTGTTGGTCCTACTACCTACTCTGCATTCATATGCATTGCCTATCACCAGTATACTTGTTTGTTAATTGCACTCTTCGGTTTATGGGGGTCGGTTGGGTTATGCTTGCTATTTGTATCTTCCAGGCTTATAGGGGTCTGGTTAGTTTATTGTTTGACTTTATTCTATTCTCAATTGTTATAGCGGCGCTAGATGATAGGTTTTGGTTTTAGAATTGTGGTTGTTAGTCCTCCTGACCCTGGGTAGTTTACTTTGTATCTTATTTGCTAGTGATTAGGTTATTGGCTTGTGTTCCCGATATGTTCTCAACTTTGTTCCTTATTTCTTGTGTCCTATTTTTGTTCCTTACTGTTGGTATATCATATTGTATGCGTGTCATGCTTTCCTTATTACTTGTTGCTTATACTTGTGTTATCTTTGAGATCAGTCAGCCGATGCCTATTGAGTACCATCTTTGATACTCACACTACACTTATGCTCCCGCAGATCATAGTTTGAGTCCTTGCCCTTGACTTGGAGTCGCGTGGAGCAGCTTGGAGTTTTGAGACTAGGGTGAGCTCCTGGTGTTCAGAGTTATCGGTTTCCATCTGTTTTGGCTAGGCTTGGTCTTTATATTGTATTCAGAGATAGCCTGTACTCATTTTGTACTTGTAAAAGCTTTTTACTCTTATTTTGATTAGACGCTCAATTATTGATCGATGTCAGGTCTTGGGATTGTTCCGTGTGTTATAGTTCTGTGATTATCCTTTCTTCATTTTGTTATAAGCTTTATGCTTCTTGTTGTAGATTTCCACTTGATAGTTCATTGCTTATGGCTTCAGGATAAGTGTTAGGCTTACCTACTGGTAGGGTGTAGTAGGTGCCATCATGACCTAAGAAATCGATTCGTGACAATTTGGTATCAGAGCCCTAGGTTGACCGGCATCATTGGTATGCGGGCAAATGCCTAGTAGATCCATGCAGATCAGTACGGAGACGTCTTTATCCTATCTTTGGGAGTCTATAGGCATTCTTAGGAAATTTAGTTCTGGACTCCTTATCGTGTGCTTTCATTTCGACTAACTTCTAAAATTGCTTCTTTAGAATCTACACTCTCTTAGATGTATAGCACGAGGTTTTTGATGGATTTAGATGGAGCATCAGCACATCCTAATAAGGTTTCAACATGTGGTCGGGTTAAAGAGTCTCTGCCAAGCATAGACCTTGAGATCGGCAACATTCACCAGCATTCAGAGAGTTCGAGGGTAGCCCAGGCTTCGACAAGGTCATTGACTACCTTAGTGCCTTGAGATTCAGTGTTAGGAGGTCTGAGCTTCTTCGAGGGTAAGCCACAGGTAGGTGTTGTTCTTGGTGCAGCAGGTGCTTCTTAGGGTGGAATTGGGTTGATGGATCCCAACAGGATTCATCATTCATTTCAGAGTACATGATGGGATTTCTAAAGTTTGCCAAGCTTAGTCCCATATTGTTTCCTTCGTATCGGGAGTTGAGTCAGGATTTCATTGAAGGGTTTGCATTTCCACTTCGGTTGGCATCAAAGCATATGATAGGAATGGGATCTACCTTTCCCTAGGTTGTTAGCCATGTGAGGTCCGTGGAGTAGGCATGTCTGGAGGCTTACAGAGATAGTGGTAAGAGGTTATCATGACCCAAAGTATACCCTAGGCATAACATGGTGTATAGAACCCCAAAATATCCTACACAAGCCACTTAGCATACATCGTACAAAATAATAGAAATAAAGAGAGTTCAAAGAAACATTCTCATATCAAAAGATTTTAGCAAGCGGAAGTCTAACATATTCTCAACAAGACATCTAATACATCAAATGAAGTAGTTGGGACGTAACCCATACACCATGTACAAATGTCTGGAAACTTGAGTATAGAAAGCAATAAAAGTGTCATGGTCCTCGGAACATGAGGACTCACCAACTCTTGTTCTTTGAATCATCAAGAAGATCAACTAGCCATAAGTAGGCGAGGTAGGAGCATCGGACCCTACATATGAGACAATGTAGGCACAAGTATGCATTAGCACATAGAATGTACTAAGTATGATTGCAATGCATAAAAGGTATGAAATCATGCAAAAAGGACATTACATGACATGCAATAACCAAGCTAAACCACAAGATAGAAGGTTAGAAAACACAAGTCATAATCATGGTCAATGGATGCTTAACATATTTAAAACACTTTGTGAGATACACGAAAGTAACCTGATTCATTATTCTAGGATGTTTACCATTAACCAACATAGACCATGTGAGCTAGAACATGGAATCTGGTGTCTATCCCACACCAAAAAGAGATGTCATTGCTTTCCAAGGCAACAACCTTAAACTTCTAACTTACGTGGATCCACTAGCTAAGACATCCTATGGGGGCACGTAGTTAGGGACAAGGAGATTGCTAATAGAGAACCGGCCTCTACTAACGGGAGAGCCTCCATCTCAATATCCTCTCGCTGCCAAGTAAAACCCCATGGAATAGTCATTTATCATATTCATTTCATCATCCATGGAAAGTCACAATTAAGAAACCAATCCAAGCTAAAGTTATTTAGAATAGGTCCAAAAAAATTGATTCAACTTTAGCGAGAAAACCTTTTAACCTTATGAATCCTTATGTGAGAAAACCTTTCACAATCATGATAATATTAGCTTGTGAGAAAACCTTACACAATCTCACTGGTACTTTCATCTAAAAGAATCCTCAAATCATTTAAATCAATTTCATAACAGCATGCATATCTTTATAAATTCTTCGATCATACATAGTTCATAAGCTTCATCATATGTTCATAGTCAAAAATCATGGATCATGCATGGGTTCAAATGAATTAAACTCAAAATGATGTAAATACTTCAATTCATGCATTAGAAGATAGAAAATAGGCAATTGAATCATAATTGAAAAGAACCCATGAAGATTGAATAAAACCTTAACTTTGAATTGAGAAGTTGAACTTGTAAAATTTGAAGATCTTGGGAACCCTATGGAGTAAAGGACTCCATAGGTGAATTCTAATTGACCTTAGTGATCAAGGCAGCAAAAGCTATGGTGAGTTGGAGATCTTGAAGTGAAACCCTAGCTTCTTCTTCCTTAGCATTAGAGAGAACTTTGGGGAAGAACTTAGAGGGAATTTGGGAATTAGGAGAATGATTTTAGAATGGGTAGTTTTAGGACTTAAAATATTTATATAGGACTTAGAATAGAAGTTAAAACGACACAGCTTAGGTATTAAATGCATAGAAAATGACTAAATTAGCCCTGACTTAAAAGCTAAAAAGAAACCTATATGGGAGCCTTCAAGGACAATTTAGCCCTTCACGGTCCGTGAAGAGGGTCGTGAACATGAGGGGTGAAAATTGTGCTCCTTTAAATGGCCACCCTAGCCCTCTCCATGGGTGGTGAACCCTTCTACGGGCCATTTAGGCCTCCGTGAAAGGTTCATGGTTGGGCTAGGGTATGTGGGCCTGCCCGTTCAACCCGTCTTACCTTTATGAAATACCAAGGTGTTACAATATCTCCCCTTAGAAACATCCATCCTCGAATGGGACTAAAGCTAACATGAAAAGAGTAGGGGAATGAGATATAGCAACCCAACATGAATGCAATTTTTTAAATGCACATAACCAAGGAGGAAAACCAATTCCAAGCTAAAACACACTCAAAAGATCATTTCATAAAACATACATGTATACATATGGAAACATGAAAATGACTAAGACACAAGAATGTGAAAGAGTAAATTATGAGGACCTAATACCTCAAGCTAGAATAGGAATGGAGGGAAAGAGATGAGAATATCAAGACATCATATCGGTTTCGGCCTCCCAAGTAGCACCCTCAACCGTTTGATTCCTCCTAAAAACTTTTACGAATGCAACTTCCTTATTCCCCAACTTTCAAACTTGCTGGTCCAAAATCTCAACTGGAACTTCTTCATAAGAAAGGCTTTCATTTATACCAAGATTCTCTAATGGTATAATACATGTCGGATCTCCAATACACTTTTTCAATAAGGACACATGGAATACCAGATGTACCAACGATAACTCGTAGGGAAAGTCTAATTAATAAGCCTCCTTGCCTATCTGCCTCAAGATAAGGACCAACATAACGGGACTAAGCTTCCCTTTGTTACCAAACCTCATTATACCCTTCATAGGTGAAATTTTCAAGTAAACCCAATCATCAACATCAAACTCAAGATCTCTTCTTCTAACATCGGCATAGGACTTTTGTCGACTTTGAGCTATTTTCAACCTTTCTCTAATAAGTCAGAACTTTTCCATAGCCTCATGAAATAACTCATGACCTATCAAAGCAACCTCACCAACTTCAAACCAACCTATAGGAGATCTACACCTCCTACCATAAAGAGCCTCAAAAGGAGCCATACCAACACTTGAATAATAGCTATTATTATATGTAAACTCAATCAAAGGAAAATGATCATCCCAATTACCCTTGAAGTCAATCACACAAGCTCTTAACATATCTTCCAAAGTTTGGATAGTATGCTCCGCTTGCCCATCGGTTTGAGGATGAAAGGTCGTACTAAGCTTGACACGGGTACCAAGACCTTTTTGGAAAGACTTCCAAAATAGAGAAGTAAATTGTGTACCACGATCGGTGATAATGAATAGGGGCACTCCATGCAACCTAACCATTTCCCTTAGATACAACTTAGCATAATCTTTCGCCGAACAAGAAACCTTGACGGGAAAGAAATGAGCCGACTTCGTCATACAATCTACAATAACCCAAATCGAGTCATGTTGCCACTGGGTGCGGGGTAAACCAACAATAAAGTCCATATTCAAATCTTCTCACTTCCAAGAAGGAATACTAATATCCTGGGACAAACCTCCCGACTTTTGATGCTCAACTTTTACTTTTTGACAATTAAGGCACTTAGCCACAAATTCTATAATATCCTTCTTCATCCCATTCAACCAATAGACCTTCTGCAAGTCGCAGTACATCTTAGTGTCTCCCGGGTGAATGGAATACCAAGAACTATGGACTTCTGATACAATTTTTTCCCTCAAATCACTAACATTTAGAACACATAACCGACCTTGATATCGAAGGACACCATCTCCCCCTTGGGAGAAAGCCTCTATGACTTTTTCGGAAACTGACTTCTTCAAGTCGACCAATACTAGATCAAGATCTTGCTTAGTCTTCATATCCAATACAGGAGATGATTTTGAACCATTTTGAACAACAACAACACCTTCATTAGAAACAACAAAGTGAACACCCAATCGGGCCAATCTATGAACATCACGAACCAATTCTTTCTTACCATGTTCATCATGTGCAACACTACTCATCGACAACTGACTTAAGGCATTGGCCACCACATTGGTTTTGCCTGTGTGATAGAGGACACTTATGTCATAGTCTTTCAAGAGTTCTAGCCACCTTCGTATGTGAAGATTTAGATCTTTTTTCTTGAATACATATTGCAAACTTTTGTGGTCGGTAAATATATCAACATGGACACCATACAAATAATGCCTCCAAATCTTTAAGGTAAAAACAACCACTGCCAATTACTAATCATGGGTAGGATAGTTCTTTTTGTGAAGATTAAGTTGCCTTGAAGCATAAGCAATTTAAACTTTCCCATTTTGCAATAGAACACACCCTGATCCAATTCGTGAAGCATCACAATAAACCATAAAACCATCCTATCCTTCCGGTAGTGTAAAATAGGAGCCGAAGTGAGTCTATCCTTCAACTCTTGGAAACTCTTCTCACAAGCTTCGGACCATAGGAATTTCACTTTCTTTTGAGTCAATATTGTTAAAGGAGAAGCAATGGAGGAAATTCCTTTCAGAAACCTTCTATAATAACCAGCAAAACTCAAGAAACTTTGAATATCCGAAGAGAATAGAGGTCTAGGCCGATTCTTAACTGCTTCCGTCTTCTTAGGATCAACCTCAATTCTTTTACTGGAAACAATGTGACCAAGAAAAGCCACAGATATCAATCAAAGCCCCCATTTACTAAACTTTGCAAATAGTTGTCGGTCATTGAGAATTTCCAACACAATCCTCAAATGATCGGCATGCTCATCCTCACTCCACGAGTAAATCAAGATATCATCAATAAACACAATCACAAACATATCAAGGTATTGTTTGAAGACCCTATTCGTCAAATCCATGAATGTGGTCGGAGCATTAGTCAAACTAATCGACATTACTAAAAACTCATAATGACCATACTAAGTTTGAAAAACCATCTTCGAGATGTCACCTTCCTTCACCCTCAATTGGTGATAACCCGACATGAGGTCAATCTTAGAGAAGTATCTTGCTCCTTGAAGTTGATCAAACGAATCATCAATCCTTGGAAGAGGATACTTATTCTTAATGATAACCTTGTTCAATTGCCGATAATCAATATATATGTGAAGTGAACTATCATTCTTACGAACAAATAAAATTGAACCACTCATAGAGAGATATTCGATCGGATGAAACCTTTATCCAACAAATCTTTCAATTACTCCTTTAATTCCTTAAGTTTTGCCAGAGCCATATGGTAAGGAGGAATAGAGATAGGTTATGTGTTTGGGAGAAGGTCAATATCAAAGTTTATTTCCCTTTCAGGAGGAACACCAGGTAGATTATCAGGAAATACTTCTGGAAACTCATTTACAACGGGGACATACTCAAGAATAAGGGTTTCGGAATCCATATCCCTAACCCGAACAAGATGATATATGCAACTCTTAGGAATCATTTTTTATCTTTAAGACAAGCAACAAATTGACCCTTACGCAGAGAATTTCCCCCTTTCCACTATAGGACCGGGCTCATTAGGAAATAGAAACTTAACCACTCGGGTTCTACAATCAATAGAAGCATAACAAGAATTGAGCCAATCTATACAAAGAATAATATTGAAATCTAACATATCAATCTCTACAAGATTAGCATAAGTGACTCTATGGGATAAGGAGATGGGAAACTTTCTATAGACTCTCTTAGCCACAATAGATTCACCAATAGGAGTAGAGACAGAAAAAGGGTCTATTAATACATTCGGAGAAACATCAAAACTCATAGCCACATATGGCGTCACAAATGACAAAGTATCACCGAGATCAAGCAAGGCATAAACATCAAGATGAAAGACTTTTAGCATATCGGTAACCACATCGGGAGAACCCTCTTAATCATGTCGAGTTTGAAGTGCATAGAATTGGATTTGCTTTGGCGCAATTCAACCCGAACCACTAGTTGGAGCTAGCCTACCATCTCCTCCCTTAGTATCAAGTAATGGACAATCCATCATCTTGTGACCACTCTTACCATAATTAAAGCAAACATCTATACCGGCTAAGCATTTACCACCATGCTTCCTCCCACACCTAGCACAAGTAGATAAAGAAGATCCACCACCATTTCCTCATTTAGGCTTAAGGTTAGACACCCTATCTTTGTTAAACCATGAAGTAGGAGTATTAGAGGAATCTTGACCGAAAAACTTTTGTCAGAATCTAGAACGACCATGTCCATCAGACTTTGAATGTGAAAAGTCACCATCACCGGTCCTTGCTCTCTTGGAAACTTTTGCCCTTTCCTTGAGCTTTTCCTTCTTAATTTTTTGGGAATGAATCATCAAATGATAAATATCCCTTTTCTTGATCAACATGGTGGTGTGACACTCTTTGACAACCAAGTCAGACATACCCGACACAAACTTACTCATCCTTGCCCTAGAGTTGGCAACCATAGTTGGAGTATACTTAGCCAATTGAGTAAACTTCAAAGCATACTCCTTCACACTCATATTTCCTTGACGGAGGTTTGTGAACTCAAGAACTTTATCTTCTCTCATTTCAAGAGGAAAGAAATGATCAAGAAAAGCTCCTTTGCATTTCTCCCAATCAAGAGGACCCGCATTAACCGCCCTCTCACTCTTCCATTGTTCAAACCACACTTGAGCAACATCCTTGAGTTGATAGGTGGCCAATTCCACCTTTTCCACCGGCATCACTCCCATGATCATGAAAACCTTATGCAACTCATCAATGAACTCTTGAGGAACTTCCTTAACCTTGGAACCATGAAACTCTAGGGGATTCATTCTAGTAAACTCCATCACTCTAGTTGCCGCTGTACCTATATTTGGGTTCACAGGAGCATTAGTCTCTCTATTGACTTAGTCCATTATGACTTAAGCCAACACTTGGAAAGCAGCTAAAAACTCCACATTAGTCACTTGTTCAGCCAAAGGGTCGGCCGAAACTTGAGTATCTTCTGGTTCCACATTCTCATTCATATTCCTTCTTATGTATTCTCTTCAAGGGGACATATCCTGAAAATCATTGGATAAGGATAAGGAGAGAACATATAGAGTTACACTCTATCACACGACTTTTGAATGATTAAAAAAGTGAAATTTCCTAAACATCTTGTATCCTCTTATTCATAAATGTGGTGCGCTTCACACTCATGAAAAAGACTCTACTCGAAATGGCTTGTGAAACATCATAGGACCTTTCTAAACCTTGTGCTCTGAATGCCAAGTTTGTCACGACCCAAAGTATACCCTTGGCATAAAATGGCGTATCGAACCCCTGATAATGCTCAACCACACCTCTTACGATTTGAAGTGTGGGCGGTCGCTATGAAAGTATAAACCCAACAAAGAGTTGGGGTCCATCCCATGAGGAACAATGTGCAAGGCGATTGAAGAAACAAAGATTTATTAGCTACTAGTTTGTATCCGAAATGAAAGGTACAATTATAAAATAAGAAGATTTCAAGTAACAAATTTAGGATAGGGGATAGAGGAGAACAAGGAACAAAGTTATATCGAACAAGATTACCAAAGGGATTTGGGAATGAGAAATCAATCACTATCCATACGATCCATTGCACATTAGCATCATACAATCTCAATTAATCATGGGTAAAATCATATATGCCTCGGAAACTAAATTATCAACCTAATTCTATCGAACATAGGCAAATATTTCTCAATTAGCTCTTTCGAACCAAATCAAGTGGCAACACAAGCAATCCAATTAAAGGCAATGCAAGGATTCACTATTACTAGCTAGAATCCGACAATTGAGTTGCTAAACCTCAATTAATGCACCAATCAACCTTTCCCAACCTCAACTAACTCTCACAAGCTAAATCAAAGTAGATGGGCAAGTCCTAGGAGTGATCAATTCCTTTGGAAAAGCAATTAAAGCATGAGATCAATTGGATAATCAAAAACCCATTTCATAAATGATAAAGCATTCAACTAATTACAAAAGCACAAGATAGAAATCAAAAATCCAAATATTGATTATGTCTAACACAATATCCAAATCACCAATCAACAATTAACACCTAGAATTCAATAATACAAAGCAAAGAGTTGAAGAAAGGTGAAAAATAATTACAACCCAAGCTCACAATCTTCACTCTAATGGTGTTTGTTGAGGAATCTTGATCTCAAAAGCCTCAACCCCCAAGGTTCTTCTCTCTATTCTCTGTGTGTTGAATGGTATAGTTTTTTGAATTCTTCTCTATTGATCCTCTTCCTAAAATGGCTGTGAATTAGTTTATATGGTGAATTTGAGTCCAAATGTGAAATTCAAATTCTGCCCAGACGCCAGTCAAAGTTCTTCTCCGCGTTTGCGGAGGTCAGAGTAATTGTACTCCGCGTTTGCAGAGAAAGCACCACGTTCATGGTACTCTGAGTAGTTTCACTCCGTGTTCGCGGAAGATGTCCCGCGTTCGCGGTTCATTGTCGGCGGGAGCTCCGCGATCGCGCCCAGCTCTCCGCGTTCACGGAGAGCACTTCACTGCCAGATCCAATTTTCATGTTTTTAGCCCCATTTTGCTCCAATTTTCATTACTTTTCATCAAAGCTCCTTTTTCACCAGCATGTACCTGAAACAACCAAATTCAAAGGAAAATTAGCCTCTTTCTCAACTTAAGTACCACAAAATCACCAAGAAAAGTACTCCAAATGAGTGAAAATCACCCACTCATCAACACCCCCAACTTAGAAACTTTGCTTGTCTTCAAGCAAAACAAAATAAAAAGCATAAGAGGCAATCACAATAAGCACAACACACTTTCATTCCAAGTAGAGATCATGATCATGACTTTGGTTGGTACTAACAAATAGTCTTCATGCACACTTTTCACAAAATCACCCCCTCATTCTCAAGGAATATTTTTCAAAAACCAAGAATCATTAAGTGACAACAACTCAAACTCAAGAAATGACTCAACTCTTTAGCTCTTCAACATGCTCACTTGATGCAATTAGGATCTTTCAAAATCACCACTCAAGCAACTTACATGCCCTCACAAGACAAGGAATGTCCCAAAAACACTCACAAAGTATTTACAAGACAAGGGATAACAACACAAACACTCACACTCACAAAAGAACATCTTACGCCCACAAGTGCCACACCATAGGCTTGCCCTTATTGTCAATCAACATCAACTCAACTTCGTTGGGTTAGAAATCACAAAGGACTTTGTTAAGCTAATAATGTCGGCTTAGGGAAGGTTAGGATATCTTTTAGGTACAAGTGACTACACCCTCCTTGAACTCTACTTAACATCTCCACATTTTCTACTTTTTCCACATTTTCTTAACTTTCCAAACCAATGCACAATTCACATTATTTTTCTTATTTTCATTCTTGATGCCCCACATGCAACCATTTTCTACTTTTGGAGGATTCAAGCTTTTTTTATTCACTTTCTTTTTCACAACTTTTTCTTTATTTTTGACATTTTCCTCCATTCATCATTTATTTTTTTTATCAAGCTCTTATGCGATAGGCATCCCTTCTATGAGTTTCCCGAAACACCCCCAACTTAGGCTTTTAGCCTCAACTTTCACAACATCATGTTCAAGGAGGGAAAGGGTTCAAGAGAGGAATGTATTTTCAAAATGGCTAAGGCTTGTAATAAGGTTGCCAATAAAAGGGTATTAAGCTCAAAGGGGATAACTAGGGATACATTTAGTGCAAAGGTGGGATATTTAGGCCAAATGGACTTCAATAACAATCAAAGAAAGCCTAAGATCATTTTTCCAACACAACTCAATTAAGACCAATATTTCAAGACTAACCGGGCAAGTTCTAGGTGGCACAAGCAAACACAAGGCATTATTCAACAACTCACCACACATGGCATGCAAATCAGTCAAGATAGATCAAAATATTTTTTTCCTTTGCAACAAACAAGTGGCATTGAACAATTAGACCGCCAACGAATGAAGAGTCACAAAAAGAGTCACAAGAATTGTTACAAAATCATTCAACACTTGCTCAATTTTCAAAACGGAGGGGTATGCTCAAAACACATTTTTCGCAAGCAAGACTATATTCTTAGTACCAAACAAACATCAACCTCCCAAAAAGAAAATGAAGAATTTGCCCTTAAGAAAGCCGTCAACCAATCCATCATTGGGAAATCTCATACATCAATTCGGGACTGGCTACTCAGACTTCACCATCAATGGCTACTCAGACTTCACCAACAATGGCTACTCAGACTTTTCCACACAACAAATTAACGCTTTACCCTTAAGAAAGTCGTCACTCTATCCATCATAGGGCATCGCCAATCAACAACAACTCCAAACAACACCATCTTACAACAAATGAAATAAAATAAAGAAACTATCAAAAGCAATAAAACTACTAAAAGGAAAACAGACTAATCCAACACAATTCACAATTAAAGCCAAAAGCCCGACAAGGGCACATCATCCAACAATATGATAAAAATAACCACAAACAATCCCAAACATCCAAAGCAAGAAATATAGAACAGGAGTCATAAGGGAAGCACCCCCAACTGAAAATCACACTGTGTCCTCACAGTACAAAAATCAAAAGAGAATACGAGGGGCTCCCTGAAATGTGATCACTCTGAGCTAGCATCAGAGGGGAAGGAAAAATCCTCATTATCAGACGGACTACTACCGCATAGGCTTCGGAGCTTTCCCATCATCTTACTCAGGAACCGGCTCTTCTTCTTCTCATGCTCTCGAAAAGTCCGTTGGCGCTGCTCAATCTTTCCCTGCCTCCGACTTAGATGCTCCAATCTATCGGACATAGCCTTCTGTGCAGCCACTACAGAGTCAATAGTAGGTGCATATTCACCCTCAAGTGTGGCTCCAGAAGGTCCGGTAGGGAGGCCAGCAACTAGCTCTCGAATCTGAGCATCCACTCCCTGTATCTGAGAAGATAAGTATCGCATCGTGGCAGGTCCAAACTGGAGGGGTCCTGCATAAGATGAAGAACCAGTCTCAGAAGTGGGCTTGGTGAATTACCCAAAATGTGGGCCTAGCACGTCGATCTTCCTCTTCTTGTGCTTGTCGCCCTGTGCACCTCTCTTCTTCAGAGGGTTAATCTCAGTGCCTGGCTTCTTCTCCTTATCTGTCAGCAATCTTGGCACTTCGGCACTGTAACATAGCTGGGTGATCAATGAAGGAAAGATAAGACTCCTGGTCCTCCCCTGAGCTACCTCAATAATATGGTCCAAACTTAGCTGGCCCACATTCACCTCCAGCCCATCCATAATAGCTACAATAACCAAAGCCCTATCTAGTGTCACCTCGGTGTCATGTGTGGAGGGAATGATCCGAGCGCATATAATGGAGAGCCAAGTCTTGGCCTCTGCTGTAAACTCATGGGACTCCACCCCTCTCTTCGTCTCGAACCACTCCAGAGGCTCACCATTAGGCAACTTATCAACAAGCCACTAGCCATCTAACTCCTTGTAGCGATCCAAATATACACTGTTGTTTGCGTTTGGGAGGCCATAATATGCAGTAATCAAGGCTGCGCTAAAATGGGCATGTACCCCTCAAACAGTAGTAACGGTGGCCTCATTAAAATCAGTCTCCAAGGCATTTGCATAAAACTCAGCTACGATGGTGTGATTAGCCTTGATAGGCTCAGCAGCAAACACCATCCATCCATAGACTCAAGACGGTGAAAGAAATTCGGCATCCCATTCTCGAGCTTTTCCAAGCCAATCCCCTTCTCCTTCACAACGGCCCGGCCTAGGTATTCATCATACTTTCGGGCACATTTAGATGAGAGGAACCAAGTAGCATCAAAATACTCTTCCTCAGGTGCAATTTCAAATGCTTGAGGGACGTTGTCGGTCGACATTTTTAGTTCAAAGTACCTACAAAAGGAGCCAACATGTTAAAAGTTCTTGTGGACACTTAAAACAATGTATTAGGAAGTATTTAGGCCAAGGAAATTAATTAAAAAAAGTCCTGATTGAATTATGCAAAGTTACTATTTTGGGGACAAAACTGAATCCTTCTCCGCGTTCACGGAGAAGCCTCTGGGTTCGCAGAGAGTAAGTGGACGTGCCTCCACGTTCATGGAGAGGCAGCCGCGTTCGTGGCTCAGAAGTAGACAGGTCTTCGCATTCACAGACCAGTTGGCGCATTTGTGGAGAACAAGGAGTCAGACACCTCCGCGTTTGTGGACAAAGCTCCGCATTCGCGGAGGTGTCTTCGTCCCCAGAAAACAGAATTCATTGAAGTAATTAGTCAAACACATAGTGGGCAACAAGTGTAACAACCATTTTCTACCAAAATTCGACTGTAAATCTACCCCAAACATGATCAATCAATTAACAACCCATCAAACATGAATTCAACCCAAAAATTAACTAAACTCAACAAAAATCAAGTGCAAATCAAGATCACCATGAAACACAAAATTATAAGTCTTTTCCACAAAGAATTTACCCTCAATTTGACCCCAACAAAGCATTTCTCAACAATCACAAGACAACCATCATGAATTCTACCCATAAACCCACAATTAAACAAAAACACTTCAAGCAAATTTGAAACAAAAACATTAAAGCACAAGGTTTCAACATTCATGCACCAAAAATATATTAAAGTGAAGGGGTAAAGACATACTTGTGAAGTTGATGCAATCCTCCAAACCAAGACTAGGAATCAAAGGAGACGAGGGGAGAGTTTTTGATTCTTTAGAGGGAAACTAATTTTCATTTAAAAGGGGAATGTTGAAACTGGAATGAACCTTTGCCATTTCTGCCTTTTAATATACCCGATACCTCTGCGTTCGCGGAGGTATTGGTGTGTCTGCGCCTTTTAAACTTTTTGACCCCACGTTCGCGGTTAAAAGGGCGCGTTCGCGGAGGTTATAACATTTTGACCTCCGCATTCGTGGACTCCATTCTGCGTTCGCGGAGAATATTTGAGGTCTGTACCCTTGGCAGCATTCTGAAACTTTCGACGATGGCTTGGTCCATTGGGCGACTCGGCAATTGCACTTTGGCAACCCTCACCTGCCCAAAAGTGTTCCAACCCCTATTTTGAAGGTAGTTCAACCCCAAACTTCAAACCCAAGTACATTTTTGCATCCAAACCTGTTCAAAACACTTCCAAACACTTTGAAATCATGAGGATTAGTCAAAAATAAAATACTAATCTATCCTAAAAATAAAAATTTACTAAAAATTTAAAAAAAATTGGATAACATGGGTTGCCTCCCATCAAGCGCACAATTTAACATTGCGACGCGACGCCGGCTACATCACCCTTAATGCTTCCACTTCGAGGCAATGTACCGTCTCCCCAACTTTGAATCATTTTCACTTCGAAGGGCATGGGGATGACATGAGAACATCATGTGTTTCACTCAATCTCTCCACTTCGAAGATTTGAATTTCTTGCCCAACTTCACATCATTTTTTCACAGAGGAGCATTGGGCAAGAGTGATAGTGTCACTAGGCCATTTGAACATCGAACTTCATAACTTTTGGCCCTCAAGTGCATGACACCATCACTTTCCAATGTACTCCATATATGATCTTTTTGGCTTTTTCTTGCAACTCTAGTATCATTGCTTCGATTTTGGCATCTTGGAATTTTATTGGGTTGGCATGGTTGCAAATACCCAAGATCTCATCAATATCAAACACAACCCCTTTTTCTTGACCGTCCAACTCCAATGCGTTATTTTTGACCATTTGACAAGGAGTACTACGTACTCTTCTTCTTGATCTCACATTTGAAACGACCCCAAAAATGCCCGAAAATGTGCTTCGGAAACACCTATAATTGTAATTTCCATATATCTCAAAATCCGTGCATGATTTCGGAAATTCGACTTCATATTCTTATTTGTGGGGTCAAATTGAGTGGGAAATGGGTCTAACCCGAATTTTAGAGCAACCGTATCAAAATTCAAAAATCGCAAAAATTGCGATTTGGAGGGTCAACTTTAAAGGGGCATATCTCTTAGCACACAAGGAACTGGAAGGGCTGCAATTTGTGAAGAAGAAAGATGGGTCCTTTAGGATGTGTATTGATTATCGGCAACTCAATAGGGTCACCGTCAAGAATAAATATCCTCTTCCTAGGATTGATGACTTGTTCGACCAATTGAAAGGGGCTAGCCACTTCTCTAAGATTGATCTTCGGTCTGGGTATCATCAAGTGAAGGTGAGGGAGGGTGACATTCCCAAGACAGCCTTCCGGACTAGGTATGGACATTATGAATTTGTGGTCATGTCCTTTGGGTTGACCAATGCACCGGCTACCTCCATGGACCTAATGAATAGGGTCTTTAAACCCTACCTTGATTCCTTTGTTGTGGTCTTCATTGATGATATTTTAATCTATTCGCATAGTGAGGAAGAACATATGGGTCACTTGAGGGTTGTGTTGCAAAGATTAAGAGAGGAGAAGTTGTATGCCAAGTATGAAAAGTGTGAATTTTGGTTGAGGGAGGTTGCCTTCCTAGGTCATGTGGTGTCGGGGGATGGTATTAAGGTAGACCCTAAGAAGACCGATGTGATTAGAAATTGGCCTAGGCCATTGACCCCGTCGGATATTAGGAGCTTCTTGGGCTTAGCGGGTTACTACCGGAGATTTGTGAATGGGTTTTCTTCTATTGCTTCTCCCATGACTAAGTTGACACAAAAGAAGGCTAAGTTTGAGTGGACCGACGAGTGCGAAAGGAGTTTTCAAACCTTGAAAGATAAACTTGTGTCCGCTCCTATATTGTCACTACCGGATGGGCTTGAGGGATTTGTTGTGTATTGTGATGCTTCTAGACGTTGGCTTGGGTTGTGTCCTTAATGCAAAATGGTAAGGTTGATAGCCTATGCTTCTAGACAACTCAAAGTTGCATGAAAAGAACTATCCTACGCTGATCTTGAATTAGTCCGCGGTGGTGTTTGCTTTAAAGATTTTGGCGTCATTATTTGTATGGGGTACATGTTAATGTGTTCACCAATCATAAGAGCCTCCAATATGTCTTCACCCAAAAAAGATCTCAACTTGAGACAAAGAAGGTGGCTAGAATTTCTTAAAGATTATGATATGAGTGTGCATTATCATCCCGGTAAAGCTAATGTGGTGGCGGATGCTTTGAGTAGGGTGTCTATGGGTAGCCTAGCTCATGTTGATATTGGTGATAGGGAAATGGCTAGGGAGGTACATCGGTTGGCTAGGTTGGGGGTGAGGTTGGAAGAGGTTAGTAATGGTGGTGTGGTCGTTGTTGATGGTGCTAGGTCTTCCTTGGTTGATGAGGTGATAGCAAAACAAGATCTTGATTCTTCCTTGTT
>JAGDQO010001133.1:0-43066 GCA_018342035.1 Solanum appendiculatum | reverse complement strand
TCGAGGGGTTTGTACCTTGGTCCCTAGCACGGGGGGTGGTAGGCCCGTGCAACCATATCGAGGGGTTTGTACCTTGGTCCCTAGCACGGGGGGTGGTAGGCCCGTGTAACCATATTGAGGGGTTTGTACCTCTTTCGCCTCTCCAAGGGGGTGGTAGGCCTTGGAAATACTAAATTGATGGTCACTCGCCACACATGTACTACGTCCCACTAAATATGGTTTTTATGTAAGCATCATTATACATATCATTTCATTAATATGCTATTTATCGGGTATGATTACGCATTTTTCCTATGATGTCCATCTAATGTAGCATTGCATTGCATCCCATATACTTAGTACATTCAAATGTACTAACGAATACTCTATGCCTACATGATGTCACCATGTAGGGACCGGAGCACCGCTTGACCATCCTCCTCCGTGTGGCTAGTACGAGTTTCTATAGTGGTTATTGGTAAGTCCTCCATTTCGGGGACGTTGCTCATGATCTTTTGTTATGTATAAAACTTTTCCTTTTTAGTTATGTTTTGACTATGAGGGTGAGCCCGGTAGTTTGTCTTGGCCCCCGCTAAGTACACATGTTTAGAGGTGGTGTTGGACAAGTTGTGTATTATGCTTGAGCTTGACTCATCTATGGTATTTATGTATCATTTCTTTTTTTGCTCCCTTAGTCCCGATTTCCCCCTTGATTATGCTTATCGCTTATGGTCATTTAATTGCTTCCGCGACCAAGGATGTGTAATGATACGCTATGAGGCTTGTTTGGGGTTCCTTCGGGTTCCCCATTCGCCGGTCACATCTAGGCCCTAGGCTTGGGTCATGACATCTTGCGTTGTTTGTGAGGAAGAAGGATTGATCCATGAGGATGTGTATCGACTATCCACAGTTGAATAAAGTGATAGTAAAGAACAAGTATCATCTTCCTTATATTGATGACTTATTTGATCAGCTTCAAGGTGGATCTCTGTTTTCTAAGATTGACTTGAGATTCGATTATCATCAGCTAAAGATTAGGGTATCAGATATCCCTAAGACAGCTTTCATGACATGTTATGGGCACTATGAGTTTCTTGTGATGTCTTTAAGTTTGACTAATGCCCCTGCAGCGTTCATAGAGCTGATGAACGAGGGGTGATTTGGATCAATGTTAGATGCAATATTTGTGCTAGTTTCGTGTACTCCAAGACTGAGGAGGATCATGATCGGTATTTGAGGATTGTGCTCCAGAGATTGAAGGAACAGAAGCTTTATGCCAAGTTCTTGAAGTGCGAGTGATGACTTGATTCTTTTGCATTTCTAGGACACGTGGTGTCCAAGGAGGAAATTATTTTATGATGCGAAGTCAGAAGTAGTTGGGTATTAGAGTGGATCTAACAAAAATTGAGGCAGTTGAGGTTGGACTAGGCCTACTTCAGACACTGAGATTTGGAGTTTCGTTGGACTTACTGGTTACTAAATGCGGTTTTTTAAGAGCATCTTCACAATTGCATCTCATTTGAACAAATTGACTCGATAGAGTGTGAGCTTCCATTGGTCTAATGAGTGTGAGGAGAGTTTCCAAAAACTCAAGACCTTGTTGACTTCAGCTCCTGTTTAGACGTTACCTGAGGAGGGTGTAGACTTCACTATTTATTGTGATTCTTCTAGAGTTGGGTTAGGGGTTGTTCTAATGCAGAAAGGCAAGGTGATTTCCTATGCTTCTAAAGAGTTTAAGACCCAGGAGAAAAACTACCCTACCAAATGATCTTGAGTTGGCAGTTGTGGTATTTGTGCTTAAGCTATGGTGGCATTATCTTTATGAGGTATATTGTGAGGTCTTCACTGACCATCGGAGTCTTAAGTACATCTTCAGTCAGAGGGATCTGAACTTGAGGTAGTGTAGATGACTTGAGCTACTGAAGGACTATGACATCACTATCTTGTATCATTTTAGGAAAGCCAATGTGGTGGCCGATGCTTTGAGTAGGAATACTTCTAGCATGGGAAGTCTAGCAACTATAGGTGTTAAGGAGAGACCATTGGCTAGAGATGTTCAGAGGTTAGCTAACAGTCTTGTCCGATTGCAGATTTCTAAGGAGACTGGTAGTTTCATTGCTTTCATTGAGGCTTATTCTTAGTTAGTTGACTAGATCCGTGAGCACTAGTTTGATGATGAGAAATTGTGTCTCATTCGAGACAAAGTGTTCAGAGGGGAAGCAAAAGAGGTTGTCCTTGATTTTGACAGTGTCTTGAGGATTGGAGGAAGGATTTGTGTTCCTAAGATGGGTGAGTTGATCTGATTATTTCTTGAGGAGGCCCATTATTTGCAATATTCTATTCATCCAGGAACGACAAAGATGAATCATGACCTGAGCCAGCATTATTAGTGGTATTGCATGAAGAGATATATTGCAGACTTTGTTTCTAGATTTTTGACTTTCCAATAGGTCAAGTGTGAGCATTAGCGGCGTTGAGGTGTGTCTTAGAGGATGCCTATTCCTACTTGGAAGTGGGAACAGATCACTATGGAGTTTGTTATGGGCTTGCCTACCACCGAGGGTGGTTATGACTCCATTTGGGGTATGGTTGATAGGTTGACAAAGTCTGCCCACATTCTCTTGGTTCGGGTGAAGTATACGAAAAAGATGTTAGCCGAGCTTTATATCAGTTAGATTGTGCGACTTCATGGAGTTCCAGTTTCCATTGTTTCTGATCGAGGTGCCTTGTTCACTTCCGATTTATGAAAGGCTTTGCAGCATGGTTTGGGTACTTGATTTGATATGATTATAGATTTCCACCCTCAGAAAGATGGTAAGTCCGAGCGGATGATTCATGTGTTGGAGGAAATGCTCTATGATTGTGTGATTGATTTTTGTTCAAGATGGGATCTACATTTTCCTTAAGCAGAGTTTGCCTAAAATAACAGTTGTCATTTAAGTATTTAGATGTCCCCTTTTGAGGAATTGTATTGCAGACGGTGTAGGTCTCCGATTGGTTGGTTTGATTCAACTAGGATGGATTCATTAGATAGAAACTTGCTTAGAGATGTTATGAAGCAGGTCCGTCTGATTCAGGATGGATTATTGACAACCCATATTCGATAGAAGAGCTATGCAGATCGGAGTGTTCGAGCCCTTGTGTTTATGGAGGATGATCATGGTTGTCTTCGAGTGTCACCCGTGAAGGGTGTGATAAGGTTTGGAAAGAAGAACAAGCTTAGCCCTAGATTCATTGGACCTTTTGAGATTTTGAGCCGAGTGGGAGAGTTGGTCCATAAGTTGGCCCTGCCACCTAGCTTTTGAGTTGTTCATCCTGTGTTTCACGTCTCCTTTCTTTGAAAGTACGTGCCGGATGAGTCCCATGTACTTTCCCTTGATTTAGTTGAGTTGGATCTAGATTTATCTTTCAAGGAAGACCCTATAGCCATCTTGGATATGTAGGTCCAAAAGCTTACGACCAAGGAGATCACTATAGTGAAGGTGCAGTGGAAGAATCGTTCGGTTGGTTAGGTGACTTGGGAGAAAGAGTCGAATATACATGCCATATATCCTCATCACTTTGAGGCTTCATGTACTTTCCTTTGCTTTATGTTTGAGGACAAATATGATTTTTAGTGGTAGACAATGTAAGGACTCGATTGGTCATTTTTAATATTTTTGTGAAACTAACCATTTTTTTCTTGTTTGAGTTTTTGAAGTTGGTTCCAAACTTTGACTTAGAAGTTGAGATTTTTGTACTTTTGAGTTTGAAAGGCTTACGTTTCTTAAAAAGTGGCTTTCAGAGTCTTTTGGAGTTTCGAGTGTCGGAATGGAATTCTGACGATTCCATTAGTTTTGAAATGTGGAATTTGATCCATGAAAGTTGTCGATTTTTTATTTCGAGTCTTTTTGAGGATTTGAGGTCCTAAGTTGTGAAACTGTGGAATTTTAGCCTTTGGGTTGACTTTGGACAATATTCGGAGTATGGATGCTTGGATCGGAATTTTGAGAGTTCCATTGTATTCGAGGGTTGATTTTAGGCCTGGGAGTTGTCTTGGTTGATTTGTGAGAGGTCCCAAGCTTGATTTAGCCTTTGTAGGCATCGAGTTTGTTCCTTGTGGTTTACACGAATGTCGGGTCAAGGAGACCTCATATTCGTGTTTTGACATTTCCATTGAGTCCGGAACATCGACTATAGTTGATTTGCATATTTGGTCTGTGTGTACGAGGTTCTGAATGAATTCCGAGGGTCGATTTGATGTTTGAGTGTTGGTTGAGTTCTGTTGGTGCTGCAGGTCTCGCTTTTGCGAGTCCTTTCGCTTAAGTGACCTTCGCTTAACCGAAGGACCTGTCATTTAAGCGACCTTCACTTTTCCAAAGGAGGCTCTCTTTTGGGATGCCCGTGTTTTTAAGCTAACCACTGGTCAGTTTTGCGACATTATAGAGTGGTTTTGCCTGTAATTTCAGGGTTTAAGCCCCATTAAACCAATTTTGAGGTTGGGGACACTTTGGTGGTGAATTTTGAAGGGGTTTTCTATGCTAGATCATTTGGTTAAGCCTTCTTGATCCTAATCCTTCATTTTCCATTTATTAATTCTGAGCTTTAACATCAAAATGTGATGTTTGATTGGTGTATCTGGTGGTTTTTCATGATTTCAAGTTCTTAAACTAAAATTGTAATTTTAAAGTAGTTTTAATCAATTTTTGGAAATGATTTTCTCATATGAGTTCCTAAATCCTTAAGTAATGTTTTCAGTTATTAATTTCCAAATTCAAACCTTCCTTTTCAAATTGGGGTTTGTGATGATTGACCCACTTTTCAAGATAATTAGTGTGGGTATTGTGATTTTCGATAGATGATTGTAAATACTTGATCATTTTAGATTTTGTATCTTTGGAAGTGACTCGGAAAGGAAAGACTCAACTCTAGGAGTTATTAATTGATTGATTTGAGGCAAGTGATGTCTTAAACTTTGCAATTTGGTTGAATTGTTTATTTCTCTTCATTTCCTATGTGTTGGAAGTAATCGAGAATGAGATGAAGGGTTATTTTTATAACACCTCGGATTTCGAAAGAACAAAAGAGAAGTTTGTACTAGTCACCATCTGTTTTAAGTTTGGGTCAACTTCAAACAACCATATCTTTTTGCAAATAAAGAATTAAGTGGCCAATCAGCTATCGAATCGAAGGTCTTTGAGTTCTCTTTTCAACGGCACAAAGTTTGCTTAATTTTAGCTTGGAGTAAAACGTTATGCCCATTTGAATGATGCCTCTCTATTTAAGGCATCTTTTTCATTTTACAAAATGTTATTTTTGTCTTTTCCTTTTTCCCACTAGGTTTAGCATGTTTTTCCTCACCCAATTTAGGGTCTAATTAGATTCTAAACCACTCTTTGTCATTCCTAAACACTTAGAAAAATAAGAGAAGAGTTCAATAGGAGAAAGAGCTAGGTTTTTGGGCGTTCATAAAGATCAGGTCGATTATCACCAAAAACATTGTTCTTTCCTAGTATATAAGGCTTCTCATAGTGTTGGACTTTTTCGTCCTCACGCCATACATCTAATTCATCCATGAATTCATCGGTGAAATCATTATATTAAGAGACTCTTGAGTAGTTCTATATTTTAGTTTCATTCTTTATCAATGGAGGTTTTGAGTTTCTTGGGTTGAGGATCTTAAGTGTGAGTTGTGATTCTTGAAAGGGATTGTTTAATTTCAATGAATTCATATTGGTTTTGATTGTCAAGAAGATTTTAGAAGGAATCACTCAATTCTAGACGAGTTAGGACCCTAAATTGAGTAGAAAAATTCATTGGATTTTCTAGGTAGAGGCCTGGGGCAGCTCGCCACCATAGCGCCAAGGCCTGACTTCAGTTGTTCAGGCCATGGGCCGACATGCCAGCAGTGTGCCAAGGACTAACTTCTGAAGTTCAGGCCCTGGGGCGATGCGCTAGCAGTACGCCAGGGTTGCCTTGACCCTTTTCTTTCCCTGCTTCTTTCCGAACGAACATGTTTCTTTGAATCGTGACTATGTTCTCTTCTTTGTATTAGCTCCTAAAGGCTCCATTAATCCTTGAGAGATCCTACATGTCCTAATCATATGTCTTAATTTACATTTAAAATTAAAGTGAGTTTAAGAGAGAAGTTTAAGAGCTTTTATTGAGTTGATTTTGAGTTCTTGAGTTCCTGAGCCTTGTTGAAACTCTATTCCATTATATTGAATAGCTATATGGTTTACATTGAGGTTCTTGAGTTGATTCGTTCGTGTCTAGATTTCAGCATGAACCCTATAAATTGAGTATTCTTGAGATTAATAGTATCGTTAAGTTCTGAGTTTTGTGTTCTGAGTTCTTGAGTTTTGAGTATTCTTGAGATTAGCAATAACGTTGAGTTCTGAGTTCTTGAGTTCTGAGTATTGAGTTTTCTATATGGTTATCGAGATCCTTGAATTGATTCGTTCATGTCAATATTTCAGCATGAACCCTATGTTGAGTTATAAGTCATAAGAATCTTTTAAAGCCAATATTTGTGTTTTCAACTGTGTTTTGAGGAAAGCTTAAAGATACATTTTTGAGTAAAGTTTGAGGGAACTAAAATATTCCCAAATGTATCATTTTTACATTGAGAAAAGAGAAACTTTGATTTCTAAAAAGAGTTTATGAGTTCAAAGATATTTCAGAGCAATTACCTTTTTTAAGAGGATAGTTTGAGCAATTATCTCAAACAAGAGGAAGTGTATGTTTTACACATTTGAGAATGAGTATATATTATTGGGAGTAGTATTGAGCACCAATAAGGGGATGAGTTCAGACAACTCAAAATCCTCATAAACAATGTATGCCAACGTGGGTACAGGATCATACTTTTTAGATGAATCCTTAGTGTCTTCGGGCAGAGCTTAGTGGATCAACTTAGTTGAGGTGTCCTATACCCCAGCAAGGTATTGGACAGTTCTGGCAGCATGGTGAGACAATGTATCGTCACCTAGCTCATAGTGATGGTTTTCGGTTAGAGAATCTCCCAAATAAGAGTTAATAGTAAATTATTGTATTTTTATATACATCCTTGAGTTAGTATCTTTTATTTACAAAACTTTAAATGATTTTATCTCTAATCATGCCTTACATTGAGTTGAGTATTTCTTTCAGTCTTGTCAGTTCAGTATATGCTTTTAGTGCATTCTTTTAGTAAGAGTTTAAATAACTTTCCCATCATGATTTATATTATATTTCAGTTGAGTTAATGCCTGAGTTTCAGTTAAGTTATTTTTTTATTCAGTTATATTACATACTCGTACATTCCATGTACATATGTCATTCAACCTACAACTTTTTATTATGAATATACAGGTACTTAGGATCCTCAACAAGAGTCTGTGGAGATTACTTCATCCGCTAATTAGCTTTTGAGTGAGGTCTCCTTTCTTCCGGAGGAATCCAGTTTAATGAGTTGTTAGTATTAGTAGCATTTTTAGTAGTCGCAAAACTCGTCTTTATGTAGTAGAGGCTTCATAGATAGATAGTTTTGGAGAGTCTTTCAGTTTCAGAGGTTTTCTTTAAAACTTATGTTTAATACTCAGTATATTCAAGAATTTTGAGATTTAATACACTGTTGATTGGGCATTTCTTTCAGTTTGATGCTTGTGTATGCTTGAGTTAGGCTTCCACTTGTAGTCAGCCAGGATGAGGGTTCGCTTGGGGACCAAGAATGGTTCTCGAGTGCCAGCCACGTCCAGGCTGTAGGCTCGGGTCGTGACAAATTATCTTCCACTTGACTAATGTAAACCAACAAAAAAGAGGAAAAATTAAAAGGCTTCTTTATGATCATGTTAAATTGTGAATTGCCTTTTTGTGACCCTATTTGATTGGTTGGTAAATTGCTTGAATGTATGAATGTGGACTTGTATGATATGAATTATTGTCTCTCTGTGTGGTGTTATATTACTTATGTGCATTGTTTGATGAACAGCGTGATGAGACACTTGATAAAAGATGAAGGGAAATGATTCCGGCTAGTGATGTAAATGCCGAAGGGAAATGGTTATGGCAAGTGATTAATAAGAAAGCCAAAGGGAAATGGTTCTGGCTAGTGATATAAATGTTGAAGGGAGATGGTTCCAGAAAGTGCTAATTTGTGATAAAAGCTGAAGGGAAATGGTCCTGGCTAGTGATCCAAATGCCGAAGGGAAATGGTTCCGGCAAGTGAAATAATGTGAAAGTTGAAGGGAAATAGTTCCGGCTAGTGACATTGTGCCGAAGGGAAATGGTTTCGGCCAATGGTGAGTTTGTGATCAATCTACTTGACGCATACACTTGACTTATTTTACGCATATGATTGAGCTATTCTATGTGTTTTGATTGGTTTATTTGATATATGAGTTGAACATGTTGCTATGTGTGAATTGAGATGCTCTGTGCTTGAGAGTAAATGATTTAATACCTATCGGTTATTGAATTGTGACATTTGGTCTATGATATTGAGCCTTGAGACCTGTTTATTGTAGAACTGCTAGGTTGGGCTGATTTTTGTGTAGGTTTTAGTTTGTGGAGGTTCGGTTGGGATGGAAAAGATTATTCAATTTAGCTAGGTTGCCTAGTTTATTAGAATGCTTGCTGGGTACCGTGTTGGTGGTACTCACTCCTTGCTTCTACACTTGTGTAGGTTCCTAGCCCAGACTTGTGTGATCCATTTCTTCTTATTTTAAAGGCTAGTCAAGGAATGAAGAGGCAACTGCTTGTCACTTCAGCAAGCTCTTCTCTTTCCTTTTTCTTTAAGCTTTGTTAAACTTATAAAACGAAGAATGAGACTTGTATTTACCTTTGAAATTTTGTATTAACTTTAAAATCTTGTAAACATGACAACTAGGTTTTTGGGTGTTCTTTAAAATGAATAAGTTTTCAACCTTTGTCTTGTTCTTATTTTATTTTTTTCCGCTTTACTTTTGTTTTCACTAGGTTGAGGCTGACTTGTCTTGGTGGGAATAGACAAGTGCCATCACATCCATTTTTGGGTCGTGACATCTCTTTTCTTTAATAATTTGAGATCATTTAAATTTTCATAAATGATTCATCCCCAATCCATTGATATGTTTCAACGTAGTTCTTAGGATTGAAATTTAGGTATTGGCTTTCTATTAAAGAAGAAAAGAAGAGAACAACAAAATGTCCAATTAACTATGAACATTGCTTCATATAGAAAATTTCTATAAATCGCATGTGTTGTTGTGGGATGTTTTAGGCTTTGGATTGTGTTCATTTTTGAAACACAAGTTTGAGGAGTAGTTTAGGATATGTTGACAGAGTCAATTCCAAAAATTCTGACACGGGTCCTACAATTCACGCTTGACTCTAAAAATTGGTCTGGCTCCATTAATGGTGATTTTGGTGTCTAAACGACCGTATTGACGTTGTGATCCTATTTTTGATACTGTGACATCGTTCAGAGGCCATTCAAAAGGGAAAAGCTCTAGCCTCGTGATATGGAGGGCATGCCATCGACCTATAAGTAGGGTACGACTTTCTTTTTATCTAGATTTAGCCTAAATGTGTGAACTCATGTTGATTAATGTGAATTGGGGGTGGGGACCTAGTATTCTTACCTCTCTTTTTAGATACAATGTTTTAGGTTTGATTGGCATTATTTCGGGCATAGCACCTTGCTAGTTGGGTGGTTTGGGTTGTGCATGTTATATGAATTACTTGAATATACTTGCTTTATGATGCATGTCAAGCCTTAGCCTAGGATAGACCAGTTTTGCCTTAGATTCTCAAACTTTGTTGCTTTGCTTTGTCTCTGACGTCGTTTAAGACAGACTAGATCCTTGTAGACTGGAATAGCAGACTTGAGTCTGATAGTAAGAGCCTTAGTTTAGGAAAATTTGTGGATTATTAGATATTCTATCCTCTCTCTCTCCCTATTTTTGCGGTTCTGCGATGTTATCAGAGGTTTATTCTATCGTGACGATTGAAGAATGAGTTGTACTATGCTTGGAGCCTTCTATTATTACCTTTGGGTGGGCAGCGTCCCACGGTGACTTGACTTCACATGGGACCTTGGAATTGACACACCCTTGGAACTCTTGTTAGTTAGGTTATGAGTTGGTTGGTTGCATTTATTATTTATGATTTGAGGCTACTATTTCTAGTTTGAGGCTGACGTTTTATTGTTTGCTGCTGTTATTTCCAGCTTATGACTGATGCTTTGGGTTCAAGGCCCACATTCTATCTCCTTGGGTTTGAGGCCCAGATTCTATCACTTTCGGTTTGAGACCTAGCTTCTACCACATTGGGTTCGAGGCCCAGATCCTTTCATTGTGGGTTAAAGACATGATTGACTTCTTTTGGAATTGGGGTTGAGTATCTTATTCTTGTAGTCTTAGATATTCTGTGTACCTGTCGGGCTTATAGGGTTTGTTCGGGTTTTAGTTAAACATGTACACGAGTTTACCTTCTGGGCTTATGTGGTCCTGTTAGGTTTAGTTTAGCTATACTTAGATTTACTTTCAGTATGCTTTCGTACTTTTTTTTTTTTCTTGCTTTGACCTCTGTGTGTCAAGATTCGTTATTTTTAGCTTGTTTTTACCTTTCTTGCCTAGTCGGCCTTTGATGCCTACTGAGTACCTTTGCTTTGGTACTCATACTGCACTCTGCCTCTTTTTCGTGATGTAGGTCCTAGTACTACTTACCATCATTGATTGTTCGTGCCATCTTTTGCAGCTGCTGGAGCTCGGCAATGAGGGTGAGAACTTGTTGTCCTGGATCAGCCTGGCTCCTTCTGTACTTATGTTAACTAGTCTTTTTCCTTTGAGATGGCTTATGGTGGTCTGCTTTTGGGGCTTGTATTTTTTTCATACTAGATAGCTCTATACTTGTGACTTCCAGGTTCTGGGGGGTTTGTATTATTTATAGTTTTGGGTTGTTCCTGTTTCTATCGTTTCCTATTGTTATTATTACTTTCTTTAGTTCTGCCCTTGTACCTATTACTTATCATTCGGTGTTACGGGTTGGCTTACCTACGGATGAGTTATAGTTTGTGTCATCATGACTCGAGAGATCGGGTCGTGACAAGTCCTCTCTTTCTGTTATTTTCCTTGGCTATAATACATACTCCTACATTCAAATGTGCTTATGTCATATGACCTTCATCTTTTTATGATGCAGATACAGGTGTTAAGGTTCATCAACAGGCGCTCCATTAAGATCACTCTACATTCCAAATAGTTTTGGTGAGCCTCCTTTCATTTCAGAGGACTTTACATTTACTTTTAGTTTAGTTGTTTTGAGAAATCGCGGGTCTTGTCCCTACACCTATCTTAAACATTATAGGCTTCATAGATATATAGAGTCAAGGAGTCTCTTCGTACTTTCTTTCCTTTAAAGATATTTTGCAAACTATTATAATTATTGCAATGAGTACTTTCAGATATTTAAGTTGAGTTTTATTTTGAGATAAAATTCTATTTTAAGCTTATTATTATTTGAGTCAGTCTTTCGCTAAGTAGTCAGCCAAGCCAAAGGTTTGCTTGGGGATCAGAAATGGTTCTCGAGTGCCAGCCACATTTAGGGTGTAGGCTCACGGCGTGACAAACATTGTATCAGAGCAAGGTTGTTCAAGTATCCTAGGGGGTCTATGAAGCCATGTCAGTAGAATATTATTTATAGTCATGAGGTCCCCACTTCTATAAATGAGGGACTACAAACATTTAACAAAAGTTTCTCTTCTTTCATACTCTAAATCGTGCAATAGAACTGTGTCATAAGGAACTTATTCAAACTCGTGCGTTTCTCAAATCCATTTGACTACCCCTCATACTTTAGGTTGTTGAAAAGCATAGCCCAAAGCCTTATCAATGAGTTAAGTCTTTAGAAAGTCATGAGACTACATATGGGCTAGAGAGAAGCCCGTGACTGAGCTTAAGTGTTTAGATTAGAAAGAATGTACTCTTATTCATATGAATCATGCATTCGAGCTAAAACCAAGATGTACTCCCAGACTCTCTTCTCAAATCTTGTTTCAGGTGATACCCTTTAAGAGGGAAATATGTTTTAAAGCTTAGATGGTATTTTCACCAGAAAAGATAGTACGAGTTACGATGTTATAAGAAGTAGTAGTACAAGTGCCAGACTTAAAAGTAAGCATATGGTAGGGTAGTAACTTAAGAGATGGGGATAGTTATTGAGTAGAGTATGTAAGTTGTAGCCATGCACCTAGTAAGTCATTAATGAAAAGTTTTTCCCATATGTTTGGGCTAAGGAGTAGTAATTTTGTGTGGATTTCATGATAGAAGGTGGAGTAATAGTTACTAGTCAGGATGAGTTTTAGTATGCTTTAACCAGAAAGGAGTTTATGTCGATATGTAATTGCGTTAGTGAAGACTAAGTACAAGTGTTGAATAGAAGAGCAGATTATTTATGAGGTGATAGATCTAAGATAGGCTTATAATATTTGAAGGGAGAGCCCCATACTATTCAAAGGGTTATAGAAATAATTAGGCAGTGATGCATAGTGAATGAGTAAATAGTACTTGAGTTGTGAAAGGGATTGTGACGGTAATATGTAAATAGGTAGACTGGGAGATAAAGATTGACTACTTGTCATGAGGTCTTAGTGGGTGAGTGTTTCTTAATTTTTTTTAGTAGTCATAAGTTAGTATAGTATATGATCAATTATATTGATATCTGTGTTTAGTACTAGACACTAAGCTTGAATATGAGATGAGTGTCGCGATAAAAAAAGATGGCAACATGAGGATTATGATGTTAGTTTTGAGATCTCATCCGGTAGATTTGACATAGAGTAGGCGAGGAATTAAGATGTTAGTTGCAATGAATGTGAGTTGTACAAGTGTGGGATTTTGACTTTTAAAGGAGAGAAATAGAGTGTGGCTAAGTCATTAGAGTAACAAGAGCATTAAGAGGCGTACCCGAGATCGTATGTAGTCAGACGAGGTTCCAATTAAGTTTATGATTTTTCATGTGTGCCTAGATAGTATATTTGTGCTGCCAATATGGAGTAGGTTGCTGTATGTATTATTTTCCCCTTAAAAGTTAGATTAAGTGGCTTTATAAGTCAATGTGAGTAACAGTTATAGAAAGTCTTTTGTATAAGCGGGAAGAAGTTAAGAGAAGCATCTCAGAAAAAAGCCTTAGAAAAAGTCTTAGTATTTGTACATGGAGAGTTCTGTAGACATGAGATTAGCATTTTTTCGAGTATTAGAATAAATTTAATATAGACTACTTTAGAAAAGATAGAATAAATCCATAGCTTTAAAGTACCAGCTTCAGACCTAAGGGGGAGATGATAAGATAAGAAACCAAGTCAAGTGTTGAGAATAAGATAGTAATGTGTTCAGAAAAAGTTAAAGTGTTATATCAATCCATTCATACTACAGTGTATTCCTGAAAGTTCTGTCATTACAACATGTAGTTGATGCCTCTAATATCATAATTGTGTTCATGACCTATGCTCATACACTACAGACATATTTACATCTATACTTAGTTCCAAGAATGAGGGGCAAAGACTTTAGCTCATTGATCTCAATCTTACTGCATATAGTAATGGATATTAGCCTCATGGTATGAACCTATTCATATAAGTACTCATGTCTCATAGTTTGCTAAGTATCACAAGTTCATGATTTGATCTCAATGGCTAGAAATTTAATGTTATGCCATGCATATTCTTATATTAGAATTCTCGAATGAATCATGCTTATGTGTCACGACCCAAGCTACCCCCTAGACGTGACATGGCGTACAAGACCCCGAAAGATCTCATACAAGCCACTTAGCATACATACATCAAAGATAATACAGTTTAAGAGTTCAAAGAGTTTCTCATATCAAAGTTTAAAAAGGAAATAACGGAAGTCTACATCTCATTTCTCAAAGGCATTCTAACATAAAGAGATAAAGTTTGCGACGTAACCCAATACAATCCGACCAAAGGGAACATACAAGAAAAATAAGAACAACTAGGCAATGTCCTCGGATGGATAAGGACTCACCAAATCTTCTATTAATCTTCTACTAAAGCTCTAGCCACGAGTGAGAGGTAAATCGCCAAATCCTACACTAAAGAAGTTAATGTAGGCAAGAGTATGCGTTAGCACCTTTAAGTACTAAGTATGATAGCAATGCACATAAACACACAAATCATGTTAGAGAGAGACATAATCATGACATGCAAATGGCCAAGCGAAAATATGATAAACATGATAAACATGAAGCATAAACCATATATCCTGGCCAAAGCAAGCTAAATCATCTTTTCTTTCTTTATCATGAGAACACTAGTTCATTAAATTGTGGGGAATAGCCTTAACCGACATGTAAGACCATGTGAGCTATCAACATGGAATTCGGTGTATACCCCACACCGAAAAGAGGTGTCCTACTTGCCAAGGTAAGACCATGAACTTCTTAGCTTATGTGGATCCACTAGCTAATCATAGGTCTATTCAAGACATCCTATGGGGGCACATAGTTATGGGCCATGAGGGATCTCCTCTCGTCCTCTCGGTGCTAAGCATAGTTCCCATGGATTAATCATAGCCATAATCTTATCATATCATCAGAAAGCACGAGGGATCTCCCCTACCTTACTATGCGTATACATGAGGGATCTCCTCTAGTCCTTTCCATTAGAATAGCTCCATAAAAGACATGAGGGATCTCCTCTTGTATTGTCTTGGATAGGCATGAGGGATCTCCTCTTGACTATCATAGGAAGGGGGAAAAACATGAGGGATCTCCGCTTGTTCTTTTCATTGAATCAACTCCCTATTCTCCTTAGTTAAGAAAATCCTTTCAAAATTCATCATCAATAGCTACATATCATAAAACTTTAATGCTTGAATCTCAAAGCATCATTAACTTCATAAGAGACATGTATGAGTTAATAAGCTTTATCTTTTCTTAGTTCATAATGCTCATAATTCAAAAATCATGGGTTCATAAGACTTTATCTCAAACCATGCAATTCAATTCAAGCTAACACTTAGAATGTCATAATCAAGGCAATTTAGTCATACTTGAAGGAACCCACATAAAGAGCAAAATCATGCTTTTGACTTGATCATGCTTAATTCATAAGATTATCCTCAATTCATTCATAGTTCATGCTTGATTTCATAGAAAATTCTTAAATTTCATCAAATCATAACTCAACCCAACAATCAAAGCGTAGATTATCAAATTGGAGAGAATTAGTTTGGGATCGTGGGGGTTCAATCAATCTTTACATTAATTCATGTAATTCACGCTAATTCATGCACTAAGTTACTTTATCACGCTAGATCGTGCACTAGGAATCATAAAATCAACAATTGAAATCACAATTGAAAAACCCAGAATGATTGATCAAAACCCTAATTCAATTGGGTTAGAGTAAACCATTGAAAATCATGAAGAAGAGGAAGGACCCATTGGGGGAAAGGACTCCTAATGGTGAACACTATCATACCTCAAAGCAGTCCACAAGAAATTGGAGAAGATTGAAGGTCTTCAATGGAGGATTCAAACTTTTTCTTCTTCCTTGAGAGTTGAGAGAGTTTCGTTTTAGAGAGAGAAATATTTGAGAGAGGAGAGTTTTGGAATGAATTAGAATGAAAGGAATTAGGATTAGAAAGTATTTATAGGTCTTATATTAAGGGTGTAACCGACTTTGCTTAATAGGTAAACAATTAGGTAAAATACCAAAAAGCCTTTAATTAAAAACTGTCGGGGCAAATCGACGGACAGGATCTACGGTCCGTACATCCATTGACGGAGCATCCTGTTGAACCGTCAAAAGATTCAGAGAGTTTGTATCTTGGGACCCTGCAACGACGGTCTCGATTTACGGTTGGTAGGTCCATCTACGGACCGTACACCACAACCGAAAATCAATGCCTAAGTTTAAGGAGTTTAGCTAAGTCTGGGGTCATCTACGGTTACTTTCTACAGACCGTCGTCCGACTCACGAATCGTCCTGCTACCCGTAGGTGAAAGTTCAAAAACTTGGAAATCCTCAAATTTCATAGTGCCATTGACGGTCCCCACCTACGGCCCGTCAATCTATCTACTGCCTGTAGGTGGCCTCCTTAGGTCACTGTCTTCAGGTAAGTTCTACATTTTAAAATCCCTTGGAAGGTTGGGGTGTTACAATATCACCCCTTTGGGAACATTCGTCCTCGAATGAGAATTAAGACACCTTGAGAAGGGTAATAGACACGGACTAACAACCAAACCTGGCATGCAATCAGATAAGTGCACATAACCGAGGAGGAAACATCAACTCAAAGCTAACGCATGTTCAACACATAATATCATGAACATGCAAATTCAAGAAATCAATCTAGTTAAATCTTATCTTTGAAAAGATTAAGAAATTTATGAACATGAATGCATGAGGAAACATAAGATTGAATAAGACACAAGATTCCTTAAGAGTGATCTATGAGGGGCTAAAGCCTAAAGCTAGATCCGAAGGTAGAAGGAAAAAGATAGGGATATCAAGACATAACATTTCCTCTGAACCTTCACTTACCCATCATGAAGCACACTATCTCCCCCTTGGGAGCAAACCTCTCTAATCGTTCCAAATTCATTTTTCTCAATCAAAACATAACACCCATATCTTAACAACCTCAATCCCATTGATACAAGTGAACACTTAAGGAATTTCTACAAGGATTTCAAAGTTGACCGTAAACACACTAACCACACATAAAGTTTTATCATAGCCAACTAATCACCCATCATTAGACAATACATAACCATGAACTAAAGGATCATAACTTACCAATTTCTACATCCGGGGAACCCTCTTGATCTTGATTAGCTTGAAGCGCATAGAACCGGTCTTGCTTTTGAGCACTTGAACCCGGGTAACTAGGTTGAACTTGCTTACTCTCTCTTCCCTTAGTCGTGAAAGAGGGACAATCCCTCATCTTGAGAGAGGAGAGTTTTGGAATGAATTAGAATGAAAGGAATTAGGATTAGAAAGTATTTATAGGTCTTATATTAAGGGTGTAACCGACTTTGTTTAATAGGTAAGCAATTAGGTAAAATACCAAAAAGCCTTTAATTAAAACTGTCGGGGCAAATCGACGGACAGGATCTACGGTCCGTACATCCATTGACGGACCGTCCTGTTGAACCGTCAAAAGATTCAGAGAGTTTGTATCTTGGGACCCTGCAACGACGGTCTCGATTTATGGTTGGTAGGTCCATCTACGGATCGTACACCCCAACCGTAGATCAATGCCTGAGTTTAAGGAGTTTAGCTAAGTCTGGAATCATCTACAGTTACTTTCTACAGACCGTCGTCCGACTCATGAACCGTCCTGCTACCCGTAGGTGGAAGTTCAGAAACTTGGAAATCCTCAAATTTCATAGTGCCATTGACGGTCCCCACCTACAGCCCGTCAATCCATCTACGGCCCGTAGGTGGCCTCCGTAGGTCACTGTCTTCAGGTAAGTTCTACATTTTAAAATCCCTTGGAAGCTTGGGGTGTTCAATATCACCCCTTTGGGAACATTCATCCTCGAATGAGAATTAAGACACCTTGAGAAGGGTAATAGACACGGACTATCAACCAAACCTGGCATGCAATCAGATAAGTGCACATAACCGAGGAGGAAACATCAACTCAAAGCTAACGCATGTTCAACACATAATATCATGAACATGCAAATTCAAGAAATCAATCGAGTTAAATCATATCTTTGAAAAGATTAAGAAATTTATGAACATGAATGCATGAGGAAACATAAGAAAGAATAAGACACAAGATTCCTTAAGAGTGATGTATGAGGGGTAAAAGCCTAAAGTTAGATCCGAAGGTAGAAGTAAAAAGATAGGGATCAAGACATAACATTTCCTCTGAACCTTCACTTACCAATTATGAAGCACACTATATCCCCCTTGGGAGCAAACCTCTCTAATCGTTCCGAATCCATTTTCCTCAATCAAAACATAACACCCATATCTTAACAACCACAATCCCATTGATACAAGTGAACACTTAAGGAATTTCTACAAAGATTTCAAAGTTGACCGTAAACACACTAACCATACATGAAATTTTATCATAGCCAACTAATCACCCATCATTAGAAAATACATAACCATGAACTAAAGGATCATAACTTACCAATTTCCACATCCGGGGAACCCTCTTGATCTTGATTAGCTTGAAGCGCATAGAACCGGTCTTGCTTTTGAGCACTTGAACCCGACTCACTAGCTTGAACTTGCTTACTCTCTCTTCCCTTAGTCGTGAAAGAGGGACAATCCCTCATCTTGTGACCACTATTTCTACAACCGTAACAACCATCTGTTCCTGCTAAACATTTTCCCTCATGCCTTCTTCCACACCACCGACACTCGGGCCACATTTTCCCACTAAAACCATTACCTTGAGAACGATTTCCTTCATCGAACCATGAATGGGAAGATTCACCAACATCTCTCCTCTGTCTTTTTGAATCCCTAGTTTTCTCCTTAAGCTTTTCTTCTTCTATTTTTTGTGCATGAACCATCAAGCGGGAGACATCCATCTCCTTAGCAAGCATGGCGGTTAAGCACTCTTTGACCACCAATTCGAAAGAAACCGACATGAATTTACTCATCTTTGCCCTAGGATCGGCAACCATAGTTGAAGCATACTTGGACAATTGCATGAACTTCAAGGCATACTCCTTCACACTCATATCCCCTTGACGAAGGTTAATGAACTCAAGTACGTTTGCCACCCTAATCTCAAGAGGAAAGAACCTATCAAGAAAGGCAACCTTAAATTGGTACCAATCAAGAGGACCCTCATTAACCGCCCTCTCACTCTTCTATTGATTGAACCAAGTTTGAGAAACACCTTTGAGTTGATAAGCAGCCAACTCCGCCTTCTCTTCCGCTGTTACACCCATGATCATCAATACCTTGTACACTTCATCAATAAACTCTTGAGGATCCTCTTCCACATTAGAGCCATGAAATTCTGTGGGATTCATCCTGATAAAGTCCCTTACCCTTGATGCCGCCGTACCTATATTTAGGTTCACGGGAGCCACAACCTATCTATTTGCTTGGGCCGTCATAGCTTGAGCCAATGCGTGAAATGCTGCCCGAAACTCATAATTAGTCACTTCCTCGGCCAAAAGGTTGACTGACACTTGGGAAACCTCTTGTCTCTCATTTTCACAAACATTCCTATTCCTTCTCACGAGATTCCTTTGTGGACGCATATTCTTAAAAGTATAAAGAAGGGTTAGGAGTGGAAAACCAACGAAGTTAAACTCTATCGCATGACTTATGAGTAATGAAAGAAGTGGAATTTCCTAAATGTCTTACAGCTTCTCATTCATAAATGTGGCGCGCTTCACACTCATGAACAAGACTCTACTCGACGCGGCTTATAAGACATCCTAGGATATTTTTAAAATCTTGTGCTCTGAATACCAAGTTTGTCATGACCCAAGGTACCCCTAGAAGTGACATGGCGTACAAGACCCCGAAAGGCCTCATAGAAGCCACTTAGCATAAATACATCACAGATAAAAGAGATTAAGAGTTAAAAGAGTTTCTCATATCAATGTTTAAAAAGGAAATAACGGAAGTCTACATCTCATGTCTTAAAGGCATTCTAACATATAGAGATAAAATTTGGGACGTAACCCAATACAATCCGACCAAAGGGAAAATACATGAAAAATAAAAACAACTAGGCTATGTCCTACATCAAAGAAGTTAATGTAGGCAAGAGTATGTGTTAGCACAATTAAGTACTAAGTATGATTGCAATGCACATAAACACATAAATCATGCTAGAGAGAGACATAATCATGACATGCAAATGGCAAAACTAAAATATGATAAACATGAGAAAGATGAAGCATAAAGCATATATCCTTGCCAAAGCAAGCTAGATCATCTTTTCTTTCTTTATCACGAGAACACTAGTTCATTAACTTGTGGGGAATAGCCTTAACCAACATGTAAGACCATGTGAGCTATCAACATGGAATCTGGTGTCTACCCTACACTGAAAAGAGGTGTCCTACTTGCCAAGGTAAGACCATGAACTTCTTTGTTTATGTGGATCCACTAGCTAATCAAAGGTCTATTCAAGACATCTTATGGGGGCACATAGGTATGGGACATGAGGGATCTCCTCTCGTCCTCTCGGTTCTAAGCATAGTTCCCACGGACTAATCATAGTCATAATCTTAGCATATCATTAGAAAGCACGGGGGATCTCCCTTACCTTAATATGAGTAGACATGAGGGATCTCCTCTTGTCCTTTCCATTAGAATAGCTCCATAGAAGACATGAGGGATCTGCTCTTGACTATCATACGGAGGAGGGAAAAACATGAGGGATCTCCTCTTGTTCCTTTCATTGAATCAACTCCCTATTCTCCTTAGTTAAGAAAATCCTTTCAAAATTCATCATCAATATCTACATATCATAAAACTTTAATGCTTCAATCTCAAAGCATCATTAACTTCATAAGAGATATGTATGAGTTCATAAGCTTTATATTTTCTTAGTTCATCATGCTCATAATTCATAAATCATGGGTTCATAAGACTTTATCTCAAACCATGCAATTCAATGCAAGCTAAAACTTAGAATGTCATAATCAAGGCAATTTAGTCATACTTGAAGGAACCCACATAAATGAGGAAAATCATGATTTTGACTTGATCATGCTAAATTCATAAGATTATCCTCAATTCATTCATAATTCATGCTTGATTTCATACAAAATTCATAAACTTCATCACATCATAACTCAACCCAACAATCAAAGCATAGATTATCATATTGGGGAGAATTAGCTTGGGATCATGGGGGTTCATGCAATATTTACATTAAATCATGTAATTCATGCTAATTCGTGCACTAAGTTATTTTATCACTCTAGATCGTGCACTAGGAATCATAAAATCAACAATTAAAATCATAATTGAAGAACCCATAATGATTGATCGAACCTCTAATTCTATTGGGTTAGAGTAAACCTTTGAAAATCATGAAGAAGAGGAAGGACCCATTGGAGGAAAGGACTCCTAATGGTGAACACTATCATACCTCAAAGCAGTCCACAAGAAATTGGAGAAGATTGAAGGTCTTTAATGGAGAATTCAAGCTTCTTCTTCTTCCTTGAGAGTTGAGAGAGTTTCTTTTTAGAGAGAGAAATACTTGAGAGAGGAGAGTTTTGATATTAATTAGAATGAACGGATTAGGCTTAGAAAGTATGTATAGGTCTTAGATTAAGGGCATAAATGACTTAGCTTAATAGGTAAACAATTAGGTAATAGACCAAAAAGCCCTTAATTAAAAATTGTCAGGGCCAATCGACGGATAGGATCTACAGTCCGTACGTACATTGACAGACCGTCCTGTTGAACCGTCAAAAGATTCATAGAGTTGGTATCTGGGGACCCTGTAACGGCTGTCTCGATTTATGGTTTGTAGGTCCATCTACGGACCGTACACCACAACCGTAAATCACTGCCTTTGTTTAAGGAGTTTGGCTAAATCTGGGGTCATCTACGGTTACTTTATACGGACCGTCGTTCTACTCACGAACCGTCCTACTACCCGTAGGTCAAAGTTTAGATACTTGGAAATCCTTATATTTCACAGTGCCATTGACGGTCCCCATCTACGGCCCGTCAATCCATCTACGGCCTGTAGGTGGCCTCCGTAGATCACTGTCTTCAGGTGAGTTCTGCATTTTAAAATCCCTTGGAAGCTTTGGGTGTTACAATATCTCCCCATTTGGAACATTCGTCCTCGAATGAGATTCAAGAAAACTTGAGAAGGGTAATAGAAACGGACTAACAACCCAACCTAGCATGCAATCACATACGTGCACATATCCGAGGAAGAAACATCAACTCCAAGCTAACGCATGTTCAACACATAATACCATGTTGACTATATGCAACTCATACTCAATGCACATAATCGTACAAGACTCTTTATGAACTTGCAAAATAAAGAAATCAATCAAGCTAAATCATATCTTAGAAAGGATTAAAAAATTTATGAACATGAATGCATGAGGAAACATAAGAATGACCACGACACAAGAGTCCTTAAGAGTGATCTATGAGGGGCTAAAGCCTCAAGCTAGATCCAAAGGAAGAAGGAAAAAGATAAGGATGTCTTCCAAAGAAAGAAGGAAAAAGATAAGGATATCAAGACATAACATCGCCTCTGAACCTTCACTTACCAATCATGAAGCACACTATCTCCCCCTTTGGAGCAAACCTCTCTAATCCTTCCAAATCCATTTTCCTCAATCAAAACATAACACCCATATCTTAACAACCACAATTCCATTGATACAAGTGAACACTTAAGAAATTTCTACAAGGATTTCAAAGTTAACCTTAAACACACTAACCACACATGAAGTTTTATCATAGCCAACTAAACACCCATCATTAGACAATATATAACCATGAACTAAAGGATCATAACTTACCAATTTCAACATCCGGGGAACACTCTTGATCTTGATTAGCTTGAAGCGCATAGAACCGGTCTTGCTTTTGAGCACTTGAACCCGACTCACTAGGTTGAACTTGCTTACTCTCTCTTCCCTTAGTCGTGAGAGAGGGACAATCCCTCATCTTGTGACCACTCTTTCCACAATCGTAACAACCATCCGTACAGGCTAAACATTTTCCCTCATGCCTTCTTCCACACCTACGACACTCGGGCCACATTTTCCCACTAAAACCATTACCTTAGGAACGATTTCCTTCATCGGACCATGAATGGGAAGATTCACCAACATCTCTCCTCTGCCTTTTTGAATCCCTAGTTTTCTCCTTAAGCTTTTCTTCTTCTATTTGTTGTGCATGAACCATCAAGCGGGAGACATCCATCTCCTTAACAAGCATGGCGGTTAAGCACTCTTTGACCACCAATTCGGAAGCACCCGACATGAATTTACTCATCTTTGCCCTAGGATCGGCAACCATAGTTGAAGCATACTTGGACAATTGCGTGAACTTCAAGGCATACTCCTTCACAGGACATTTCCCGAAAAATCCACACCAGTAACTTTTCCTTTGTCATTATCTCTACGGATAAGTTTATCTTCATCATCCTCCGGGGTTTTTGAAGAAGAGGGTGGGTGAGGAGCAGTCCTCGAAGGAGCAGATGGTGAATAAGGAGCCATCCTAGCTGGGACAGACGAACAATACTCGAGAAATAGCGATTATTTACAGAGTATATTATCGGCTTATGTCTACTACTCTTGCACCAAAGGCTCGAATTGAGAGCCAAAAGGGTGTAACAATGCTCATGGAGGCCAATCATGAGCATAGTTCAATATTCGTTCCTAGATTGATCAATTGGAATGACATTCTGTCTAACGACGAATGGCATTTTGATGCTATCACTCAACCTTTTTCCTCTCATTCAGAGAAATCTCGCATTGAAAGGGTAATTCAATACCAATAACGGATCGGCGGTAATCCTCCGAAGTTATTTTTAAATGATCAGGTATAGAATCTTTTTGATTTTTAATCAAAGCTTAAATAAGTAATTCATAAACTAATATAAACTTTGTCATGCCCCAGACAGTATATGTATTTTGATATTATGTTCTTAAACTTGTTTCTATAACTGGTGTGAGGTGTCCATTCTTCTCTATGTGTGTGAGGTAACCGAATAATACCCGGTTCATACGTTGGCTAGCCGAATTGAATAGGTCGTTAAGCTAGGAGAGCGTTAGACCTTGCATGGTGATCCCGTAGCCAAGATAACTCTAGAGAAAGAACAGGTGTAAACCCAAGAGAACCTCCCTTAGAAACTAAGTTCTAGATCTTTAATATCTCTTTGCATATTATCATATTATTATTGTTTGATCTTGCTTGAAATTAGCTGTTCATATACTGATTATAAAACTTGTCTGTAAGCCCTTAAGACAGTATGTTTTAAAAATGGATACAAATCAACATATTTTAAATAGTGTTAATTTGTCTTCACAAGCAACTAAGATTGCTAAACTTGAAAATGATCTTCAAAACTGGAATATACCAGAAGAACCTTTTAAGGCTATTTATCACATAGGAAAATTTAATTTTCTTTCAAATCACAATATTAAAACTTGTGAATCAACTGTTGCTATCAATAATTCTTTAGAAATTATTCGCCTGTTGAATGCTAACGATATTAATCGTTATAAAAGTAAATTCAATTATCTGCATATTGGTTTAGTGCAAGTTGCTGTTAAGCCCCTATTCAGGAAAGGCTTAGATATTCCTATTTGTGTCCTCCTTAGAGATGACAGATTTCTTAATTTTGATGATTCGCTGTTAGGAGTTCTTCAAAGTAATCTAGCCGATGGCCCGGTTTACTTTAATTGTTATCCTAATTTTTCAATAGACATTAATGATCCTAATGTCATGGACTCTTTGACACTCAATGTCAAAACTAAAAATCTTAATAGCAAAGCCAATACTCGAGAAATAGCGATTATTTACAGAGTATATTATCGGCTTATGTCTACTACTCTTGCACCAAAGGCTCGAATTGAGAGCCAAAAGGGTGTAACAATGCTCATGGAGGCCAATCATGAGCATAGTTCAATATTCGTTCCTAGATTGATCAATTGGAATGACATTCTGTCTAACGACGAATGGCATTTTGATGCTATCACTCAACCTTTTTCCTCTCATTCAGAGAAATCTCGCATTGAAAGGGTAATTCAATACCCTGATGGTTCTATAGATCTAAAATTCCTTGAGAATTCTTTATCCAGAACTGCTTCTAGAAGAGCGTCTTGTTCGTCTGTCCCAGCTAGGATGGCTCCTTATTCGCCATCTGCTCCTTCGAGGACTGCTCCTCACCCACCCTCTTCTTCAAAAACCCCGGAGGATGATGAAGATGAAAAACTTATCCGTAGAGATAATGACAAAGGAAAAGTTACTGGTGTGGATTTTTCGGGAAATGTCCCTAAAGTTTTTTATCAAGAAATCCCTGGTAGTCCTACAGCCAGTGAAATGGAACCACCTCCAAATCAAAAAGATTCTATACCTGATCATTTAAAAATGATCAAATCTGAAAAGGATTTTATTCCTAATCCTCAGACTCTGCAAAAATCTTGGACTCATCCTCATAACCAAATCAACAGAGATTGGTATAAGGCTACTTATACTCTCAAAGAAAGAGAGAATTTTGCAAACTCTTGGATGTTGGATATGAAAAGAATCCAATGTGAAATAGATTTCTTCAAATGGTTTGAAATGACCGGCAAAATTGATAATCAGAAAGACTCTCTTAAAGTCATTATCAATAAATGGTATACTACTTCAAACAAGGTTGTTGAAAGCATTACTCCTCCTCTTGAAGGAATAAATATCCCTATTTCCGGAACTATTATAAAAGCTTCTCCTTTCAAAATCCTCTCTGAAGAAAAACCTTCTGTCCTTGCCACCAATCTTGAAATCAACAAGATTATAGAACAGAATAATTATACAAATCAAATTCTTCATGTCGTTTCTAGACAAATTGAAGATTCCAAAGAAAGAGCCTCTTTTTCAGGAAGGCCTGTTCCTCTATCTTCTACAAACATGAGTCAGAAAATAGACCCAAATCCTATATTCAAAATCAATGAATTTTCCAGAGAAAATTATCCTAAGCTCAAAAATACCTTTGATATATCTGACAATATTTTAGATAAAATCAATGAAAAACTTGCCAATTTCTCTATATCGGGAAAAAATAAGAAAGCCTCTTCCATTCCTACTACAGAAGAATTTCGTCAATCTGTTATTGGTGGTAAAAAAGTTGCTACCATAAAAGAGAAAGATGATCTTGTCCAAAAACTCTCCAATGATAGATTTCATAACCGAAAAAACTATCATAAAAGACCTTCCTTCCCTGATCTCCAGTATGAGGAAAATGCTTTTCTCTCCACTTCTTCTCATGAAGGAAGTAGTATTACTGAATGGAACATAGATGGTCTTGCAGAACATCAAATATACAACAAGCTCCACGAGATGGGAATAGCAATCACAGCTTATAAAATAAGAAATTCATCTGATAAGGAAGCTGCTTCTATGATTGTTGCAGGATTTACTGGTATGATTAAACATTGGTGGGATAATTATGTTTCAGAAGAAACTAAGAAAATTATCTATGAAGCTCATGCTACTGAGATAGTAGTTAAGATGGAGGGAACTACTGAAGTTCCAACTGAAGTGGTTAAAGAAGATGCATGTGCTACCCTTCTATACCACATTGCCAAACATTTTATAGGAGAACCAAAATTGTTTCAGGATAGGAGTCTCCAAATCCTTAACAATATTAGTTGTCCTTCTTTAGACGATTTCACCTGGTATAAATATAATTTTATGCAAAAGGTTATGATTAGACCAGACTGTAACTTAGACTTTTGGAAAGAAAGATTTGTTAGCGGTCTCCCTCCTCTCTTTGCCGATAAGGTAAGAACCAAAATCCAAGATAGGAATGATGGAAAAATTCCTTATGATCAAATGACATATGGTGATCTTATTAGTGTAATAAACACTGTTGGTTTAGAACTTTGCACAGATATTAAGTTGAAGCATCAACTTAAAAGAGAAAAATCTTCATCAAGAAGAGAATTAGGAAGTTTTTGTCAAGACTTCGGATTTGTTACTTTAACCCCTCCTTCTAGGAAACTTAGAAAGGAAAGCAAAGATAGTAAGAAAACTCATCGCAGCAAGTCTAGAAGAACTTCTGATAAAGAGTAAAAAAAATCGTCCAAAAGAAGAAAAGAACGAAAAGGATTTAAGAAATCCAAAGAGGATGTATGTTGGACTTGCGGAAAGACTGGCCATAGAGCTAATGAATGCAGATCCGGCAAACAAAAGAGAATCAACAGTCTCGAGATTGATGATGAAACTAAAGAAAAACTCTTTTCTATCCTTGAAGAACCTTTATCCGATTCTTCAAATAACTCTGCTGAATATAGCGACGAAGAAAATATCAACGTTGACTATGATTCAGATTCCAGCCAATCCGGTAGAGATTGTAACTGCACAGAAGCATTCTGTGTCTGTGAAAGTATTCCTCAAATTAGAGTCCTTAGCAATGACTCCAAAGAAGCTCTCTTCGACATTATCGAGCATATTGATAATGAAGAAGCTAGGAAAAAATATCTTGTAGAACTCAAGAATCTTATTCTCAACCAAAAGGAAAAGCCTAAAGCTCGTACTATGGTTGAACCTTTCAGCATGAAACAAATCATGAACAGGTTCGAAAGAAATGCTGAACCTAATATTTCTGATCTTCATAGAGAAGTTAAGACTCTCAAAGAAGAAATCAAAGACATTAAATCTAGACTTGGGAAAGTCGAAACTGATGTCATTACTGATAGAATCCTCAAAGAGATTGATAAACAAAATCTCGATGAAGAAATAGAAGATATTCCTGAAAAGGATAACCTAGATTATCCTCCTTTCAATATTGATCTTTCTGCCACACCTACTCCTGATATCGCGACTACCTCTTGTCCAGGTATCGATGTTATTACTTCTGTTAGACCCCAGAGTCATCATATTCCTATCAAAATTGTTGTTAGTAAAAATTTTGTTATTAATAAAATTGCTTTGCTCGACAGTGGTGCAGATAGAAATTGCATTGTTAAGGGTATTGTTCCTACAAAGTACTTAGAGAAAAGTACTTCCAAATTATATTCTGCTACTGGAGAATTGCTAAAAATTAATTATAAGCTTTCTAAAGCTCATATTTGCAATAACAATATTTGTTTGACCAATGATTTTATTATCACTGAAGATATTAATGAAGACATCATTCTTGGAATTCCTTTTATCTCTCAGATAAAACCTTTCATTACTAATCTTAATGGTATTACTACTTCCATTCTGGGAAAAGAGTTACATTTTCCATTTGTCAAAACTCTTTCCCAAGATGAAAGTAATTTTATCAGAGATAAGACCGTTTTTAGAATAAACTCTTTATCTCAACATGTTAATTTTCTCAAAGAAGAAATAAAAATTAAAAAAATTGAGCAAATTTTAAAAACCCCGGAGATGGAAGTTAAAATATCCAATCTTCATAAAAAATTCGAAAATGAAATTTGCTCTGATTTTCCAAATGCATTCTGGGAAAGAAAAAAGCATATTGTGGATTTGCCTTACATTGATGGATTTAATGAACAGGCTATTACTACTAAGGCTAGACCTATTCAAATGAATCATGAATTACTTGATTATTGTAAAACAGAAATTGATAATTTATTAAAAAATAAAATTATTAATGTATCTAAATCTCCTTGGAGTTGCTCTGCTTTCTATGTCAACAATAGTGCTGAAAAAGAAAGAGGAGCACCTAGACTCGTTATTAATTATAAGCCTTTAAATGCTGTTTTAAAATGGATTAGGTATCCTATACCTAATAAAAGAGATTTGTTAAAAAGAACTTATAAGGCTAATGTCTATAGTAAGTTTGATATGAAATCTGGTTTTTGGCAAATACAAATTGCTGATAAGGATAAATATAAAACTGCTTTCAATGTCCCGTTTGGACAATATGAATGGAATGTCATGCCTTTTGGGTTAAAAAATGCCCCATCTGAATTTCAAAATATTATGAATAACATTTTTAATGATTATAGCTACATGTCGATTGTTTATATTGATGATGTGCTTATCTTCTCTGATGATATTGATTCTCATTTTAAGCATCTTAATACTTTCTTTAAGATTGTTAAGATAAATGGCCTAGTAGTCAGTGCTAAGAAGATTAAGCTTTTCCAAACCGCAATCAGATTTTTAGGCCATGACCTTTATCAAGGAAGTTATAAACCTATTTGTAGAGCCATCGAGTTCTCATCCAAATTTCCTGATGAAATTACTGACAAAACCCAATTGCAGAGATTTTTGGGAAGTTTAAACTATGTGGCTGATTTCATACCTAAAGTCAGACAAACCTGTGAACCTTTATATAAAAGGCTTAAGAAGACTCCAATTCCTTGGGGAATTGAACAAACTCAGGCAGTTATAGCCATTAAGAAATTAGTTCAAAGTCTTCCATGTCTAGGTATTCCTAATCCTAATGACTTTATGATCGTAGAAACCGATGCGTCAGATATTGGTTATGGAGGTATTCTTAAGCAAAGAAAAACCTCAGAATCTCCTGAACAATTAGTTAGGTTCACTTCTGGTATCTGGAATTCTGCCCAGAAGAACTATTCCACTGTTAAAAAGGAAATCTTGTCTATAGTGCTATGTATCACAAAATTTCAAGATGACTTAATTAACAAAGAATTTTTATTAAGAGTTGATTGTAAATCAGCTAAAGAAATTTTGCAAAAAGATGTAAAAAATCTTGTTTCAAAACAAATATTTGCTAGATGGCAAGCTCTACTATCTAGCTTTGATTTTCAGATAGATTTCATAAAAGGAGAAAATAACTCTTTACCAGATTTTCTAACAAGAGAATTTTTACAGGGAAAGAATGAGGCCTTTCAAGCCTAATACTCCTTCGAAAGAAGGAAAACCTTTGACGAAACCATTCGTCTTACCTCCAATGACACCGGCAAAAACCCCACAAAGACCGGTATTTGACAATAGATTCACTATGTTGGCAGACTATCCCAAATTGCCTGCTCCTCCCCCCAATCCTACCAAGTTGATACAATTAAGGCCAAACAGACCTTTAACTCCAGGAGCTTCAAGCTCTAATGTCCAAACTAAAGACAATTATACTATGAAGACCCCTGAGTCTTTTGCCCAAGCTGTTAAGCCTGAAATACCTACTCCTACTCCTACTCAAACTTCTATCCCAAAAGAAGAAAAATTTGATTTTGTAACAACCCAAATGTTACCTTTACTTGCTTTAGATAGAGAATTTGAAAACTTTGAAGTTGGTACCCTTATCAAGCCTTGCTACACGGATGGCAACTTTGTTGATACAGACTGTTCCTACAAAACCAGAAAGTTTTATGAAGCTATTTTGGTAGATACCGAATCCATCGAGATTGAACATAACAGGGATGATCAAAACCCTGACTTCATCAGATACTCCAGGTTCACAATCAAGAGAATCTTGTCTCCGTTCGAATGGTATACGGATCATTTACACACTCCAGTGTCATTAACAATGCCTCATAGGCCACAAACATACAATTGGCATGATTACAAATCAGCCTGGTTTAATTTCATGTACCTCCGACCAAGACATACTTGGTTTGTCAAATATTGCCCCCAGGTAATTAAATCAATTATTCCTAAATGGTTCTACGAATGGTGGAACATTTTTGGGGGAAATCTGCAGATATTGCCACAACAATTCCATGTCAAGTTCAGTGAGTTTCAGAATAATCCGGAGATATCTACTCTCCCAGAATATATTAAACTATGTAAGTTTTTTATTCAGAAAAGAATTTCTTATATTATTTCTTGGAATTTTACCAAGGTAGAAATAGATAAAATCCGCTTCTTAGCCAAAGAAGTTATGATCAAAGGATGGACTCCCAAGCCAGTTGGAAAACCCATTGTTAATACTCCAGTCGTCAGACCGGGTAAAATCAAGACTTCAAAAGAAGAACTTAAAGCTAAGCTTAAAAAGGCTATGGATAATCTTGAAGATTATACAGAGACACAAATCATGCAACTCATCAGCGATGCAGCATCTTCGGGCAGCAGTAATGGAGACATGTGCGACCTAAAAGGAATTGCACAGTCTTATGTGGACCCTGATTATGAATAGCAACTTGACTCTTGAGAAAAGTAGAGGCCAAAGGTCGGAATTACTTTTCAAAAGGAGACACTTTACTATTCCTAAAAAGGAATCTAATACTTTACTTTTACTTTAAGTAAAAGCCAGCCCCACTTAACAGACAATGGACTGTCAAATAATGTAAAGAGCATCTTCTTACTCTATAAAAGAAGGGACTCTCTCATCAGTTAAGGCATCAGCTATTGTACCCAATACTGAAAACCTCTCTCTTCTTATGTTTTTAATGCTTCCGCCTGTAGCTCTTTCATGTTGATGTTCATATAAATAAACAGTTAGTAAGTTTTTAAACTCCCTTTGTTAATCTTTCGTATAAATCTTGTCGTATTTTACTAATACAACTTCGGAGGATTACCGCCGATCACTTCCAAATTATATTCTGCTACTGGAGAATTGCTAAAAATTAATTATAAACAAAATCTATGTTTCTATAACTGGTGTGAGGTGTCCATTCTTCTCTATGTGTGTGAGGTAACCGAATAATACCCGGTTCATACGTTGGCTAGCCGAATTGTTTTGACATTGAGTGTCAAAGAGTCCATGACATTAGGATCATTAATGTCTATTGAAAAGTTAGGATGATACCAAACCACCTCCAAATCAAAAAGATTCTATACCTGATCATTTAAAAATGATCAAATCTGAAAAGGATTTTATTCCTAATCCTCAGACTCTGCAAAAATCTTGGACTCATCCTCATAACCAAATCAACAGAGATTGGTATAAGGCTACTTATACTCTCAAAGAAAGAGAGAATTTTGCAAACTCTTGGATGTTGGATATGAAAAGAATCCAATGTGAAATAGATTTCTTCAAATGGTTTGAAATGACCGGCAAAATTGATAATCAGAAAGACTCTCTTAAAGTCATTATCAATAAATGGTATACTACTTCAAGCAAGGTTGTTGAAAGCATTACTCCTCCTCTTGAAGGAATAAATATCCCTATTTCCGGAACTATTATAAAAGCTTCTCCTTTCAAAATCCTCTCTGAAGAAAAACCTTCTGTCCTTGCCACCAATCTTGAAATCAACAAGATTATAGAACAGAATAATTATACAAATCAAATTCTTCATGTCGTTTCTAGACAAATTGAAGATTCCAAAGAAAGAGCCTCTTTTTCAGGAAGGCCTGTCCCTCTATCTTCTACAAACATGAGTCAGAAAATAGACCCAAATCCTATATTCAAAATCAATGAATTTTCCAGAGAAAATTATCCTAAGCTCAAAAATACCTTTGATATATCTGACAATATTTTAGATAAAATCAATGAAAAACTTGCCAATTTCTCTATATCGGGAAAAAATAAGAAAAACTTCCTAATTCTCTTCTTGATGAAGATTTTTCTCTTTTAAGTTGATGCTTCAACTTAATATCTGTGCAAAGTTCTAAACCAACAGTGTTTATTACACTAATAAGATCACCATATGTCATTTGATCATAAGGAATTTTTCCATCATTCCTATCTTGGATTTTGGTTCTTACCTTATCGGCAAAGAGAGGAGGGAGACCGCTAACAAATCTTTCTTTCCAAAAGTCTAAGTTACAGTCTGGTCTAATCATAACCTTTTGCATAAAATTATATTTATACCAGGTGAAATCGTCTAAAGAAGGACAACTAATATTGTTAAGGATTTGGAATCCTTTTCAGATTTGATCATTTTTAAATGATCAGGTATAGAATCTTTTTGATTTGGAGGTGGTTCCATTTCACTGGCTGTAGGACTACCAGGGATTTCTTGATAAAAAACTTTAGGGACATTTCCCGAAAAATCCACACCAGTAACTTTTCCTTTGTCATTATCTCTAGGTTGCGAAATAGACTTCTTTAAGTGGTTTGAAATGACGGGAAAAATTGATAATCAAAAGGATTCTCTTAAAGTCATTATCAATAAATGGTATACTACTTCTAACAAAGTGATTGAAGATGTTACTCCTCCTCTTGAAGGAATAAATATCCCGATTTCTGGAACTATTATAAAAGCTTCTCCTTTCAAAATCTTCTCCGAAGAAAAACCTTCTGTCCTTGCTACCAATCTTGATATCAACAAGATTATAGAACAGAATAATTATACAAATCAAATTCTTCATGTCGTTTCTAGACAAATTGAAGATTCCAAAGAAAGAGCCTCTTTTTCAGGAAGGCCTGTCCCTCTATCTTCTACAAACATGAGTCAGAAAATAGACTCAAATCCTATATTCAAAATCAATGAATTTTCCAGAGAAAATTATCCCAAGCTCAAAAATACCTTTGATATATCTGACAACATTTTAGATAAAATCAATGAGAAACTTGCCAATTTCTCTATATCGGGAAAAAATAAGAAAGTCTCTTCCATCCATACTTCAGAAGAATTTCGTCAATCCGTTCTTGGTGGTAAGAAAGTTGCTACCATAAAAGAGAAAGATGATCTTGTCCAAAAACTCTCCAATGATAGATTTCATAACCGAAAAAACTATCATAAAAGACCTTCCTTCCCTGATCTCCAGTATGAAGAAAATGCTTTTCTCTCCACTTCTTCTCATGAAGGAAGTAGTATTACTGAATGGAACATTGATGGTCTTGCAGAACATCAGATATACAACAAGCTCCACGAAATGGGAATAGCAATCACAGCTTATAAAATAAGAAATTCATCTGATAAGGAAGCTGCTTCTATGATTGTTGCAGGATTCACCGGTATGATTAAACATTGGTGGGATAATTATGTTTCTGAAGAAACTAAGAAAATTATCTACGAAGCTCATGCTACTGAGATAGTAGTTAAGTTGGAAGGAACTATTGAAGTTCCAACTGAAGTGGTCAAAGAAGACGCTTGTGCTACCCTTCTTTATCACATAGCTAAACATTTTATAGGAGAACCAAAACTGTTTCAAGACAGAAGTCTCCAAATCCTCAACAATATCAGTTGCCCTTCTTTAGATGACTTCACCTGGTATAAGTATAATTTCTTACAGAAGGTTATGATTAGACCTGACTGTAACTTAGATTTCTGGAAAGAAAGATTTGTCAGTGGTCTCCCTCCTCTCTTTGCAGATAAGGTTAGAACCAAAATCCAAGATAGGAATGATGGAAAAATTCCTTATGATCAAATGACGTATGGTGATCTTATTAGTGTAATAAACACTGTAGGATTAGAACTTTGCACAGACATTAAGTTGAAGCATCAACTTAAAAAGGAAAAGTCTTCGTCTAGAAGAGAATTAGGAAGTTTTTGCCAAGACTTCGGATTTGTTACTTTAACCCCTCCTTCTAGGAAACTTAGAAAGGAAAGCAAAGATAGTAAGAAAACTCATCGCAGCAAGTCTAGAAGAACTTCTGATAAAGAGTATAAAAAATCGTCCAAAAGAAGAAAAGGACGAAAAGGATTTAAGAAATCCAAAGAGGATGTATGTTGGACTTGCGGAAAGACTGGCCATAGAGCTAATGAATGCAGATCCGGCAAACAAAAGAGAATCAACAGTCTCGAGATTGATGATGAAACTAAAGAAAAACTCTTTTCTATCCTTGAAGAACCTTTATCCGATTCTTCAAATAACTCTGCTGAATATAGCGACGAAGAAAATATCAACGTTGACTATGATTCAGATTCCAGCCAATCCGGTAGAGATTGTAACTGCACAGAAGCATTCTGTGTCTGTGAAAGTATTCCTCAAATTAGAGTCCTTAGCAATGACTCCAAAGAAGCTCTCTTCGACATTATCGAGCATATTGATAATGAAGAAGCTAGGAAAAAATATCTTGTAGAACTCAAGAACCTCATTCTCAACCAAAAGGAAAAGCCTAAAGCTCGTACTATGGTTGAACCTTTCAGCATGAAACAAATCATGAACAGGTTCGAAAGAAATGCTGAACCTAATATTTCTGATCTTCATAGAGAAGTTAAGACTCTCAAAGAAGAAATCAAAGACATTAAATCTAGACTTGGGAAAGTCGAAACTGATGCCATTGCTGATAAAATCTTAAAAGAGATTGATAAGCAAGACTTTAATGAAGAAACTAAAGATGAACCTGAAAAGGATAACCTTGATTATCCTCCTTTTCAGATTGATCTTAGTGCTGAACCAACTCCTAATATCGCTTCTACCTCTAGTCCAGGTATCGATGTTATTACCTCTGTCAGACCTCAGAGTCATCATATTCCTATTAAAATTGTTGTTAATAAGAACTTTGTTATTAATAAAATAGCTTTACTTGACAGTGGTGCAGATAGAAATTGCATTGTTAAAAGTATTGTTCCTACAAAGTACTTAGAGAAAAGTACTTCTAAACTATATTCTGCTACTGGTGAGTTGCTGAAAATTAATTATAAGCTTTCTAAAGCTCATATTTGCAATAATAGTATCTGTTTAACCAATGATTTTATTATTACTGAAGATATTAATGAAGATATCATTCTTGGAATTCCTTTTATCACTCAGATAAAACCTTTCATTACTAATCTTAATGGTATTACTACTTCCATTTTGGGAAAAGAGTTACATTTTCCATTTGTCAAAACTCTTTCTCAAGATGAAAGTAATTTTATCAGAGATAAGACCGTTTTTAGAATAAACTCTTTATCTCAACATGTTAATTTTCTCAAAGAAGAAATAAAAATTAAAAAAATTGAGCAAATTTTAAAAACCCCGGAGATGGAAGTTAAAATATCCAATCTTCATAAAAAATTCGAAAATGAAATTTGCTCTGATTTTCCAAATGCATTCTGGGAAAGAAAAAAGCATATTGTGGATTTGCCTTACATTGATGGATTTAATGAACAGGCTATTACTACCAAGGCTAGACCCATTCAAATGAATCATGAATTACTTGATTATTGTAAAATAGAAATTGATAATTTATTAAAAAATAAAATTATTAATGTGTCTAAATCTCCTTGGAGTTGCTCTGCTTTCTATGTCAACAATAGTGCTGAAAAAGAAAGAGGAGCACCTAGACTAGTTATTAATTATAAGCCTTTAAATGCTGTTTTAAAATGGATTAGGTATCCTATACCTAATAAAAGAGATCTGTTAAAAAGAACTTATAAGGCTAATGTCTATAGTAAGTTTGATATGAAATCTGGGTTTTGGCAAATACAAATTGCTGATAAGGATAAATATAAAACTGCTTTCAATGTCCCGTTTGGACAATATGAATGGAATGTCATGCCTTTTGGGTTAAAAAATGCCCCATCTGAATTTCAAAATATTATGAATAACATTTTTAATGATTATAGCTACATGTCGATTGTTTATATTGATGATGTGCTTATCTTCTCTGATGATATTGATTCTCATTTTAAGCATCTTAATACTTTCTTTAAGATTGTTAAGATAAATGGCCTAGTAGTCAGTGCTAAGAAGATTAAGCTTTTCCAAACCGCAATCAGATTTTTAGGCCATGACCTTTATCAAGGAAGTTATAAACCTATTTGTAGAGCCATCGAGTTCTCATCCAAATTTCCTGATGAAATTACTGACAAAACCCAATTGCAGAGATTTTTGGGAAGTTTAAACTATGTGGCTGATTTCATACCTAAAGTCAGACAAACCTGTGAACCTTTATATAAAAGGCTTAAGAAGACTCCAATTCCTTGGGGAATTGAACAAACTCAGGCAGTTATAGCCATTAAGAAATTAGTTCAAAGTCTTCCATGTCTAGGTATTCCTAATCCTAATGACTTTATGATCGTAGAAACCGATGCGTCAGATATTGGTTATGGAGGTATTCTTAAGCAAAGAAAAACCTCAGAATCTCCTGAACAATTAGTTAGGTTCACTTCTGGTATCTGGAATTCTGCCCAGAAGAACTATTCCACTGTTAAAAAGGAAATCTTGTCTATAGTGCTATGTATCACAAAATTTCAAGATGACTTAATTAACAAAGAATTTTTATTAAGAGTTGATTGTAAATCAGCTAAAGAAATTTTGCAAAAAGATGTAAAAAATCTTGTTTCAAAACAAATATTTGCTAGATGGCAAGCTCTACTATCTAGCTTTGATTTTCAGATAGATTTCATAAAAGGAGAAAATAACTCTTTACCAGATTTTCTAACAAGAGAATTTTTACAGGGAAAGAATGAGGCCTTTCAAGCCTAATACTCCTTCGAAAGAAGGAAAACCTTTGACGAAACCATTCGTCTTACCTCCAATGACACCGGCAAAAACCCCACAAAGACCGGTATTTGACAATAGATTCACTATGTTGGCAGACTATCCCAAATTGCCTGCTCCTCCCCCCAATCCTACCAAGTTGATACAATTAAGGCCAAACAGACCTTTAACTCCAGGAGCTTCAAGCTCTAATGTCCAAACTAAAGACAATTATACTATGAAGACCCCTGAGTCTTTTGCCCAAGCTGTTAAGCCTGAAATACCTACTCCTACTCCTACTCAAACTTCTTTCCCAAAAGAAGAAAAATTTGATTTTGTAACAACCCAAATGTTACCTTTACTTGCTTTAGATAGAGAATTTGAAAACTTTGAAGTTGGTACCCTTATCAAGCCTTGCTACACGGATGGCAACTTTGTTGATACAGACTGTTCCTACAAAACCAGAAAGTTTTATGAAGCTATTTTGGTAGATACCGAATCCATCGAGATTGAACATAACAGGGATGATCAAAACCCTGACTTCATCAGATACTCCAGGTTCACAATCAAGAGAATCTTGTCTCCGTTCGAATGGTATACGGATCATTTACACACTCCAGTGTCATTAACAATGCCTCATAGGCCACAAACATACAATTGGCATGATTACAAATCAGCCTGGTTTAATTTCATGTACCTCCGACCAAGACATACTTGGTTTGTCAAATATTGCCCCCAGGTAATTAAATCAATTATTCCTAAATGGTTCTACGAATGGTGGAACATTTTTGGGGGAAATCTGCAGATATTGCCACAACAATTCCATGTCAAGTTCAGTGAGTTTCAGAATAATCCGGAGATATCTACTCTCCCAGAATATATTAAACTATGTAAGTTTTTTATTCAGAAAAGAATTTCTTATATTATTTCTTGGAATTTTACCAAGGTAGAAATAGATAAAATCCGCTTCTTAGCCAAAGAAGTTATGATCAAAGGATGGACTCCCAAGCCAGTTGGAAAACCCATCGTTAATACTCCAGTCGTCAGACCGGGTAAAATCAAGACTTCAAAAGAAGAACTTAAAGCTAAGCTTAAAAAGGCTATGGATAATCTTGAAGATTATACAGAGACACAAATCATGCAACTCGTCAGCGATGCAGCATCTTCGGGCAGCAGTAATGGAGACATGTGCGACCTAAAAGGAATTGCACAGTCTTATGTGGACCCTGATTATGAATAGCAACTTGACTCTTGAGAAAAGTAGAGGCCAAAGGTCGGAATTACTTTTCAAAAGGAGACACTTTACTATTCCTAAAAAGGAATCTAATACTTTACTTTTACTTTAAGTAAAAGCCAGCCCCACTTAACAGACAATGAACTGTCAAATAATGTAAAGAGCATCTTCTTACTCTATAAAAGAAGGGACTCTCTCATCAGTTAAGAAATCAGCTATTGTACCCAATACTGAAAACCTCTCTCTTCTTATGTTTTTAATGCTTCCGCCTGTAGCTCTTTCATGTTGATGTTCATATAAATAAACAGTTTGTAAGTTTTTAGCATGAGCGGCTAAATACATATACTGTCTGGGGCATGACAAAGTTTATATTAGTTTATGAATTACTTATTTAAGCTTTGATTAAACTGTTTTAATATTTTAATATGTATTTTGATATTATGTTCTTAAACTTGTTTCTATAACTGGTGTGAGGTGTCCATTCTTCTCTATGTGTGTGAGGTAACCGAATAATACCCGGTTCATACGTTGGCTAGCCGAATTGAATAGGTCGTTAAGCTAGGAGAGCGTTAGACCTTGCATGGTGATCCCGTAGCCAAGATAACTCTAGAGAAAGAACAGGTGTAAACCCAAGAGAACCTCCCTTAGAAACTAAGTTCTAGATCTTTAATATCTCTTTGCATATTATCATATTATTATTGTTTGATCTTGCTTGAAATTAGCTGTTCATATACTGATTATAAAACTTGTCTGTAAGCCCTTAAGACAGTATGTTTTAAAAATGGATACAAATCAACATATTTTAAATAGTGTTAATTTGTCTTCACAAGCAACTAAGATTGCTAAACTTGAAAATGATCTTCAAAACTGGAATATACCAGAAGAACCTTTTAAGGCTATTTATCACATAGGAAAATTTAATTTTCTTTCAAATCACAATATTAAAACTTGTGAATCAACTGTTGCTATCAATAATTCTTTAGAAATTATTCGCCTGTTGAATGCTAACGATATTAATCGTTATAAAAGTAAATTCAATTATCTGCATATTGGTTTAGTGCAAGTTGCTGTTAAGCCCCTGTTCAGGAAAGGCTTAGATATTCCTATTTGTGTCCTCCTTAGAGATGACAGATTTCTTAATTTTGATGATTCGCTGTTAGGTGTTCTTCAAAGTAATCTAGCCGATGGCCCGGTTTACTTTAATTGTTATCCTAACTTTTCAATAGACATTAATGATCCTAATGTCATGGACTCTTTGACACTCAATGTCAAAACTAAAAATCTTAATAGCAAAGCCAATACTCGAGAAATAGCGATTATTTACAGAGTATATTATCGGCTTATGTCTACTACTCTTGCACCAAAGGCTCGAATTGAGAGCCAAAAGGGTGTAACAATGCTCATGGAGGCCAATCATGAGCATAGTTCAATATTCGTTCCTAGATTGATCAATTGGAATGACATTCTGTCTAACGACGAATGGCATTTTGATGCTATCACTCAACCTTTTTCCTCTCATTCAGAGAAATCTCGCATTGAAAGGGTAATTCAATACCCTGATGGTTCTATAGATCTAAAATTCCTTGAGAATTCTTTATCCAGAACTGCTTCTAGAAGAGCGTCTTGTTCGTCTGTCCCAGCTAGGATGGCTCCTTATTCGCCATCTGCTCCTTCGAGGACTGCTCCTCACCCACCCTCTTCTTCAAAAACCCCGGAGGATGATGAAGATGAAAAACTTATCCGAAGAGATAATGACAAAGGAAAAGTTACTGGTGTGGATTTTTCGGGAAATGTCCCTAAAGTTTTTTATCAAGAAATCCCTGGTAGTCCTACAGCCAGTGACATGGAACCACCTCCAAATCAAAAAGATTCTATACCTGATCATTTAAAGATGATCAAATCTGAAAAGGATTTTATTCCTAATCCTCAGACTCTGCAAGAATCTTGGACTCATCCTCATAACCAAATCAACAGAGATTGGTATAAGGCTACTTATACTCTCAAAGAAAGAGAGAATTTTGCAAACTCTTGGATGTTGGATATGAAAAGAATCCAATGTGAAATAGATTTCTTCAAATGGTTTGAAATGACCGGCAAAATTGATAATCAGAAAGACTCTCTTAAAGTCATTATCAATAAATGGTATACTACTTCAAACAAGGTTGTTGAAAGCATTACTCCTCCTCTTGAAGGAATAAATATCCCTATTTCCGGAACTATTATAAAAGCTTCCCCTTTCAAAATCCTCTCCGAAGAAAAACCTTCTGTCCTTGCTACCAATCTTGAAATCAACAAGATTATAGAACAGAATAATTATACAAATCAAATTCTTCATGTCGTTTCTAGACAAATTGAAGATTCCAAAGAAAGAGCCTCTTTTTCAGGAAGGCCTGTTCCTCTATCTTCTACAAACATGAGTCAGAAAATAGACCCAAATCCTATATTCAAAATCAATGAATTTTCCAGAGAAAATTATCCTAAGCTCAAAAATACCTTTGATATATCTGACAATATTTTAGATAAAATCAATGAAAAACTTGCCAATTTCTCTATATCGGGAAAAAATAAGAAAGCCTCTTCCATCCCTACTACAGAAGAATTTCGTCAATCCGTTATTGGTGGTAAAAAAGTTGCTACCATAAAAGAGAAAGATGATCTTGTCCAAAAACTCTCCAATGATAGATTTCATAACCAAAAAAACTATCATAAAAGACCTTCCTTCCCTGATCTCCAGTATGAGGAAAATGCTTTTCTCTCCACTTCTTCTCATGAAGGAAGTAGTATTACTGAATGGAACATAGATGGTCTTGCAGAACATCAAATATACAACAAGCTCCACGAGATGGGAATAGCAAACACAGCTTATAAAATAAGAAATTCATCTGATAAGGAAGCTGCTTCTATGATTGTTGCAGGATTTACTGGTATGATTAAACATTGGTGGGATAATTATGTTTCAGAAGAAACTAAGAAAATTATCTATGAAGCTCATGCTACTGAGATAGTAGTTAAGATGGAGGGAACTACTGAAGTTCCAACTGAAGTGGTTAAAGAAGATGCATGTGCTACCCTTCTATACCACATTGCCAAACATTTTATAGGAGAACCAAAATTGTTTCAGGATAGGAGTCTCCAAATCCTTAACAATATTAGTTGTCCTTCTTTAGCTGATTTCACCTGGTATAAGTATAATTTTATGCAAAAGGTTATGATTAGACCAGACTGTAACTTAGACTTTTGGAAAGAAAGATTTGTTAGCGGTCTCCCTCCTCTCTTTGCCGATGAGGTAAGAACCAAAATCCAAGATAGGAATGATGGAAAAATTCCTTATGATCAAATGACATATGGTGATCTTATTAGTGTAATAAACACTGTTGGTTTAGAACTTTGCACAGATATTAAGTTGAAGCATCAACTTAAAAGAGAAAAATCTTCATCAAGAAGAGAATTAGGAAGTTTTTGTCAAGACTTCGGATTTGTTACTTTAACCCCTCCTTCTAGGAAACTTAGAAAGGAAAGCAAAGATAGTAAGAAAACTCATCGCAGCAAGTCTAGAAGAACTTCTGATAAAGAGTATAAAAAATCGTCCAAAAGAAGAAAAGGACGAAAAGGATTTAAGAAATCCAAAGAGGATGTATGTTGGACTTGCGGAAAGACTGGCCATAGAGCTAATGAATGCAGATCCGGCAAACAAAAGAGAATCAACAGTCTCGAGATTGATGATGAAACTAAAGAAAAACTCTTTTCTATCCTTGAAGAACCTTTATCCGATTCTTCAAATAACTCTGCTGAATATAGCGACGAAGAAAATATCAACGTTGACTATGATTCAGATTCCAGCCAATCCGGTAGAGATTGTAACTGCACAGAAGCATTCTGTGTCTGTGAAAGTATTCCTCAAATTAGAGTCCTTAGCAATGACTCCAAAGAAGCTCTCTTCGACATTATCGAGCATATTGATAATGAAGAAGCTAGGAAAAAATATCTTGTAGAACTCAAGAACCTCATTCTCAACCAAAAGGAAAAGCCTAAAGCTCGTACTATGGTTGAACCTTTCAGCATGAAACAAATCATGAACAGGTTCGAAAGAAATGCTGAACCTAATATTTCTGATCTTCATAGAGAAGTTAAGACTCTCAAAGAAGAAATCAAAGACATTAAATCTAGACTTGGGAAAGTCGAAACTGATGTCATTACTGATAGAATCCTCAAAGAGATTGATAAACAAAATCTCGATGAAGAAATAGAAGATATTCCTGAAAAGGATAACCTAGATTATCCTCCTTTCAATATTGATCTTTCTGCCACACCTACTCCTGATATCGCGACTACCTCTTGTCCAGGTATCGATGTTATTACTTCTGTTAGACCCCAGAGTCATCATATTCCTATCAAAATTGTTGTTAGTAAAAATTTTGTTATTAATAAAATTGCTTTGCTCGACAGTGGTGCAGATAGAAATTGCATTGTTAAGGGTATTGTTCCTACAAAGTACTTAGAGAAAAGTACTTCCAAATTATATTCTGCTACTGGAGAATTGCTAAAAATTAATTATAAGCTTTCTAAAGCTCATATTTGCAATAACAATATTTGTTTGACCAATGATTTTATTATCACTGAAGATATTAATGAAGACATCATTCTTGGAATTCCTTTTATCTCTCAGATAAAACCTTTCATTACTAATCTTAATGGTATTACTACTTCCATTCTGGGAAAAGAGTTACATTTTCCATTTGTCAAAACTCTTTCCCAAGATGAAAGTAATTTTATCAGAGATAAGACCGTTTTTAGAATAAACTCTTTATCTCAACATGTTAATTTTCTCAAAGAAGAAATAAAAATTTAAAAAATTGAGCAAATTTTAAAAACCCCGGAGATGGAAGTTAAAATATCCAATCTTCATAAAAAATTCGAAAATGAAATTTGCTCTGATTTTCCAAATGCATTCTGGGAAAGAAAAAAGCATATTGTGGATTTACCTTACATTGATGGATTTAATGAACAGGCTATTACTACTAAGGCTAGACCTATTCAAA
>JAGDQO010001132.1:112500-236749 GCA_018342035.1 Solanum appendiculatum | reverse complement strand
TTACATGAACAAGTGCCCACCATGTGTTTGATAAAATGCCCATTTATAGAATTCTTAGGAAAGGGAAGGTCCAAGGTACGTCCTATGAGTCGGATGGTTATGTAATTACTGAAATGATGATGAAATGGACACATGTATATGATTTCCTCTATATAAGTGTTGTGAGTCGACCAAGCCTAGTACGGGGGGTAGTAGGCCCGTATAACCGTATCGAGGGGTTGGTACCTTGGTTGCCTAGTACGGGGGTAGTAGGCCCGTGTAACCATATCGAGGGGTTTGTACCTTGGTTGCCTAGTACGGGGGGTAGTAGGCCCGTATAACCGTATCGAGGGGTTTGTACCTTGGTCCCTAGCTCTGGGGGTGGTAGGCCCGTGTAACCATATTGAGGGGTTTGTACCTCTTTCGCCTCTCCAAGGGGGTGGTAGGCCTTGGAAATACTATATTGATGGTCACTCGCCACACATGTACTACGTCCCACTAAATATGATTTTTATGTAAGCATCATTATACATATCATTTCATTAATATGCTATCTATTGGGTATGATTACGCATTTTTCCTATGATGTCCATCTAATGTAGCATTGCATTGCATCCCATATACTTAGTACATTCAAATGTACTAACGCATACTCTATGCCTACATGATGTCACCATGTAGGGACCGGAGCACCGCTTGACCATCCTCCTCCGCGTGGCTAGTACGATTTTCTATAGTGGTTATTGGTGAGTCCTCCATTTCGGGGACGTTGCTCATGATCTTTTGCTATGTATAAAACTTTTCCTTTCTAGTTATGTTTTGACTATGAGGGTGAGCCCGGTAGTTTGTCTTGGCCCCCGCTAAGTACTCATGTTTAGAGGTGGTGTTGGACAAGTCGTGTATTATGCTTGAGCTTGACTCATCTATGGTATTTATGTATCATTTCTTTTTTTCTTTCTTGCTCCCTTAGTCCCGATTTCCCCCTTGATTATGCTTATCGCTTATGGTCATTTAATTGCTTCCGCGACCAAGGATGTGTAATGATACGCTATGAGGCTTGTTTGGGGTTCCTTCGGGTTCCCCATTCGCCGGTCACATCCAGGCCCTAGGCTTGGGTCGTGACATAGTCAGTATATGTTCTCACCCTAACAACAATAACAACAAAATTCAACCATCAATACTCCATATCCGAAGGCCTAGGCATGAAATCTACGAATACTTACAAGATAGATGTGATAAAAGTAGGTCTAACTATCAAATTGAAAGAAAACCTAGCCTTCCTGGGTGCCAAGAAGCCGCTGATGAATCCTGTCTTAGAATATGATTCCGCAGAATCACCCCTTTGTGAACAACATGGAAAATCCATAGAGTTTCTCCTATCTAGCATGCAAATTCTCCCTCCTCCATTGCTCCCTTGCCCCAGCTACTTTATGAGGGATTTTAGAACAACCCTCATCTATTTCCTCCTTCCAATAGCGGGAGGAAAATAAAGATGACACATTAATTAGGTTATTAACTTTTATGAAAATGTTAGCCACAAGATTTGGAATCAATTGGTGAAAACCATTTTGAAAATGGAGTTGTATCAAACTCAAAATCATGAATTTATTAAACTCCTTCAACCTTTTCAAAACCCTCTTCAATGGCAGTCAAAAACTTGAATTTAAATCATAAAAACAATCCATTAATAAGTGGGGAAATGAGTTAGGGATGTAGAAATCATTACTCAAAAGCCGAATCTTGAAAATGCACTTCGAAATCACCTCTACCTAGTTCCCAATAATAAAAATAGTGAAATAGGGTTGAAACCATGATTTTTTGAAAAAACATTCTGTTCAAGTGAATTTTTCTCTTTGTTATCGCGACCCAAGACCTCACAATGAGTAAATAAGTCAATGTTCCCTTATGTTGACAATCACAATCACGACAGGACACCTCATGATCGCCATGACCAAGAAATTACTACCTCACGATTGCGATGGCCATCCACGCAATTGCAATGTAAAAGTTACCAACACACCAGAACAGAAAAACTAACAAATACACACAAGGCACAAATTCTCTGAATGGACCCTCTGGATTTGTTCAGAACCCCCTACACACAAACCAAATATGTAACTTGACGAAACTCAACGTTTTGGACTCAATGGTTCCATCAAAACATGGATTTGAGGTCTACTTGACCCGAAACCCATGAGAGTAACAAAGAACAATCATAACGCCTAAAAAGGCTAAATCAAGATCAGGACCTTTGAAAATTCAACCAATCCTCTCCTAGGCCTAAAACCATCCCCCAAATTCAATGCAATTATTGGAAATCTGATCTGAGCATGTGAACTCTAAATGTTGACCATAGTCAACCCTAAGGCTAAATCTCAACAAAATCCAACTTAGGACCTCAATTCCTCAAAAAGACTCTGAATCTAAAATTGAAAACTCGTTTAGACCAATTTCTACATTCTGAGAGTGATAGAATTGACAGAATTCCATTTCTAGACTAGAAACTCAAAAAGACACAAAAATATACTTTTTAACAACTTTAGTCTTTCAAAACTCAAAAATTTCCACAATTCACAACTTTATAATAAAAACTCAAATGAAATCTCAAAATATAATCGGAAATGACTCGAGGTCAATATCGGGAGGGGTAAAACAAAAAATTTATGAAAAATTCCAAAAATTATCAACTAGGTCATTAGATTATCCACCACCAAAAACTAAGTTGTCTTCGAACATAATGTAAAAGAAAGCACCTGAAGCCTCGAAAAGCTGAGGATATCTGGCACTCACGTCAAACTTCGTCTCCCAAGTCGCCTCACAAACTGAATGGTGCTTCTACTGCACCTTCACTGAAGCAATCTCCTTGGTCCTAAGCTTTTGGACCTACCTATCCAACATGGATGTAGGCTCGTCCTCAAAAGATAAGTCTGGACCCAACATAACCTAATTAAGTGAAAGCACATGGGACTCATCCGCCATATACTTCGGTAGCATGGAGACATGAAACACAAGATGCACAGCTGAAAAGCTAGGTGGCAAGGCTAACATATAGGCCACCTCTGCCACTCGGCTCAAAATCTCAAAAGGGCTAATAAATCTAGGGCTATGCTTGCCCTTCTTCCCAAACCTCATCACACCCTTCATGGGTGACACTCGGAGCCAAACATGGTCACTCTCCATAAACACTAAGCTTGAACTCTTCGGTCTGCATAACTCTTCAGTCGACTCTAGGCTGTCAATAGTCTACCCTGAATCATACGGACCTGCTGTGTAGCATCTCTACACAACTCTTTGTCTAAAGAGTCCATCTCAGCCAAATCAAACCAACCAATCGGAGATCTACACTGTCTTCCATATAATGCCTCAAATGGAGCCATCTGGATACTAGAGTGATAACAGTTGTTGTTAGCAAACTATGCTAAGGGCAAGTGTTGATCCCATTGAGCACCAAAATCAATCACACATGCTCGTAGCACATCCTCTAACACCTAAATCATCCACTCAGACTAACCATCCATCTGGAAGTGAAAAGCTTTACTCATATCTAATTGATTACCCAAAATATGTTGTAAATCCCTCCAAAAGTGAGAAGTGAACAATGCCCATCGGTCATAGACAATAGAAATAGGCACCCCATGAAGTCGGACTACCTAATTGATATAAAGCTAGGCTAACTTCTCCACCTATACTTCACCTGAATTGGGAAAAAATGGGCGGACTTGGTTAGCATGTCAAGGACCACCCAAATAGAGTCATAGCCACCCATGGTGGTAGGCAAACCCACAACAAAGTCCATAGTGATACACTCCTACTTCCAAGTAGGAATAGGCATCCTTTGAGATGCACCTCTGGGCCGCTAGTGCTCACAGTTGACATGTTGGCAAATCAAGCACCTAGACACAAAGTCTGAAATATCCTTGTTCATACCACACCACCAGTAATGCTGACTCAGATCATGATACATCTTTGCTGCTCCTGGATGGATGGAATATTGACAACAGTGAGTTTCTTCAAGAATCAATATAACAAGCTCACCCACCTTGGGCACACAAATCTTGCCTCCGATCCTCAAGACACCATCATAATCAAGAACACCCTCCTTGGCTTCCCATTCCAACACCTTGTCTTGAATGAGACATAACATCTCATAATCAAACTAGTGCTCACAGATATGCTCAACTAAGGAAGACCGGGTGTAACACCCCAGTTTTTGAAAAGAAAGAAAATGCAGTTTTAAAATTTTTTCTGGTGCCAGTGACGACGGAGGCCATCTACGGACCGTATGTGGAGTGACAGGCCATAGATGGGAACCGTCGATGGTCCTGCAAACTTTATGAATTTTGAGTTTCTGAACCTTGACCTACGGAAGAGCAGGACGGTTCGTAGTTCGGTTGAAGGGCCGTAGATGGGTTCCGTAGATGCCTTCCAGACTTAGCCAAATTTTCAGTCCAAAACAAACTTTTTGAATCGATTGATGGAAGAGCAGGACGGTCTGTCAGTGGATGTATGGACCATAGGTCCTGTCTATCGATTGGCCCCGACAGTTTTATTTAAGGGCTTTTTGGACTTTTTCCCTAAATGTTTATTCCTTATACTAGACGATTTTGCCCCTTAGCATTGGCCCTATTTATATTTTCTAAGCCCTAATCCCTTCATTTCCAACTCTCATCTCCCAAACTATTCCTCTCTCTGGAAGAACAAGAAGGAGAAGAAGAGAGCTAGGGTTCTCATCAAGGTGATCAATCCCCCTTTTATTTCAACACATTGGCATTGAGGTATGAACTTTTACCATTTGGAGTCTTTCCTCCAATGGGTCCTCTTTTCCTTAAGGTTTTCAAAGGTATAGTCTTGCCCAAGAGAGCTAGGGTTTGGACAAATTCTTATGGGTTCTTCATTATGCTTTCCATTGTTGATGTTATGGTTGATAGTGCACGATCTAGCATGGTAAAGTAATCTAGTGCACGATCTTGCATGGTAAAGTAATCTAGTGCACGATTTAGCGTGGTTTACATGCAACTTGATGAATCCCATGAGCTTATGCTAAGTATCCCCCAATTTATGATTATGCTTATGATTGTGGGTTGACTGAGAAAATATGAATTGCATGAACTCTTTGTGAATTGAGTTAATGATTCTGATTATCAAGCTATGAATTCCATGTAAGACTATGAATGATGAAAAGAGGATATTTTATGAAAAGATGCATGATGAATCAAAATCTATGATTTTCCTCTATAATGTGAGTTCCCTCAATTACGACTAAATTGCCTTGATTTATGGCTTTCTAAGTATTAGCTTGCATTTAATTGCATGTGTTGAGGTGAAGCTTATGAGCCCATGATTTTTGTGTTAAGAGCATGATGAGCTATGTAAATATGAAGCTTATGAACTCATGTATTTTTATGAAGAAAAAGCATGATAGAATCATGAAGAAAGAGGTCTATAGAATCAAGCATGTTTTATATGAAATTATGATATGTTAGTGCAAATGTTGAGTTGTGAAAGGGTTTCTCATGTAATGCTCAACCTATGAATGTGAAAGGTTTTCTCACACGTATTGATTCATAACTTGTTGAAAGGTGTGCTCAACTAAGCTTGAATCCATAATTAAGGAACTATTCTATGAAGGAACAAGAGGCGATTACCCATGTTCCCTAACGTAGACAAGAGGCGATTACCCATGTCTACTAATAATGAAATCATGACTAATAGAAGAACAAGAGGTGATTACCCATTTTCTTAAGGAGCTATTCTAATGAATGAAGGGACAAGAGGCGATTACCCATGTACCCTATTATAGACAAAGTGACGATTACCCAAGTTACTAAAAATGAGTTTATGACTATGTAGACAAGAGGCGATTACCCATGTCTACCTAAGATAAAATGAACTATGATAAATCCGTGGGAAGTATGCTTAGTACTGAGTGGACAAGTGGCGATTACCCATGTCGCATAACTTATGTGCCACCATAGGGTGATGGTCTATGATAGACACAAGCTAAGTATTTCATGGTCTTACCTTGACAAGTAGGATACCCCTTTTCGGTGTGGGGCAGACACCGAATTCCATGTTCATAGGTCACATGGTCTTATATGTCGGTTAAGGCTATTTCCCCACAACTAATGAACAAGTGTTCTCATGATGAAGTAAAGAAAAGAAAGAAAGATGATTTATCTTGCTTTGGCCTTGAGATATGCTTTATGTTTCATGTTTCTCATGTTTATCATGTTTTTAGCTTGGCCATTATATGTCATGATTATTTGTCATTCTAGCATGGTTTATATGCCCCTTTGTGCATTGCTATCATACTTGGTACTTGATTGTACTAACGCATACTTTTTCCTACATTGATTCTATTGATGTAGGGCTTGGCGGTTCTTCTCATCCCACTCGTGGCTAGTCAGTTCCAGTGATAGTGAAGATTTGGTGAGGCCTCCTATGTCCGAGGACCTAACCTTGTTACCTTTTCATGCTTTCCGTTATAAGCTGAGCATGTTGTGAATGATTTTGTAACAACTCTTGTAAATCTTTTTTTGACTTTTGATTCGTTAGCAGTTTGAATGTTCGATGCCACTTGTATTTTGAAAAGGAGATAATATTTTGAACCATCTTGATTGATTTTCATTCCATGTGTGCTGAGTTGTTGAATAATGCCTTGTGTTCGTTTGTGCTACCTAGAACTTGCATGTTTAGTCTTTAAATATTTGTCTTGATTGAGCTTTGTTAGAGAAATGATCTTAGGCTTTCTTTGTGATTGTTCTTGAAGTCCACTTGGCCTAAAAATCGTACCTTTGCACTAAATATATCCTTAGTTTTCCCCTTTGAGCCTAATCCTTTTTATTGTCAACCTCATTACAAGCCTTATCCTTTTCGAAAAAAACATTCTTCTTTTGAATCCTCCCCTCCTTTAACTTGAAGTTGTGAAAGTTGAGGCTAAAGTCCTAAGTTTGGGTGTAATGGAAAACTCATTGAAGTTATGCCTATCACATGAGGGCTTGATTAAAAAAAGAGAGATTGAAAATGGAGGAAAAAGTCTTAAAGAAAGGAAGTTTTGAAAATATAGGAGAGAAAGTGAATAAATAAGACTTGAATCCTCCAAAGGTTGTAAATGGTTGCATGTGGGGCATCTAGAGAAAATGAGAAAAGTAAAAAAAATGTGAAATGTACATTGATTTGAAAAGTGGAAAAGTTGGAAAATGATGAGTTATTGTGTAGTGTTCAGGAAGGGTGTAGTCACTTGTACCTAAATGACATCCTAAGCTTCCCTAAGCCTATACTGCAAGCTTAACAAAGTCATTTGAGTTTTCTAACTAAATGAAGTTGAGTCAATATTGATTGAAAATATTGGCAAGCCTATAATGTGTCATTTGTGTTCATGAGATGTTTTATTGTGAGTGTGAGTGTTTGTGTTTATGTCACATGTCTAGTAAATACTTTGTGAGTGTTTTGGGACATTTCTTTTCTTGTAAGGGCAAGTAAGTTGATAAAGTGGTGATTTTGAAAATTCCTAATTGAATCAAGTGAGCATGTAAAATAGCTATTGAGTTGAGTCACTTCTTGAGTTTGAGTTCTTTTCACTTAATGATTCTTTGTTCTTGAATTTGTTCGATGAGAATGATGGGATTTCTTTTGTGAAAATCTTGCATGTGGACTATTTGTTAGTACCAACCAAAGTCATTACCTTTGTGCTTAATTGAAAGAGGTGAAATTGATTTGTGATGTGTTTTGAAATGAGAGTCTCTTGTGGTTTTGATCTTTTTTACTTGAGGACGAGCAAAGTTTTTAAGTTTGGATGAGTGAGAGATTTCCATTTATTTGAGGTTCTTTTCTTGTTAGTTTTGGTTTGCTTAGGTAATAATTGGAGCTTTTAATGTGGTTTTCTTCATAATTATAGGAATATGAAGTGGAGAGTTGATTGAGAAGACTTTTAAAAAAACCAAGTGAACTTGAGACAAAAGAGGTCAAAAGCTGAAAAAAAAGAGTAAATTTTGGAAGAAAAACTGCTCTCCGAGAACGCGGTCAATTGACACGCGAACGTGGAGATCTAGTCAATAGAGCACCACAAATGTGGTGGAAGCTAGCCGCGAGCATGGCCTTGAAGTTAACAAAGGACTGCGGACGCGCACCACAGGACCGCGAACGGCCTTGTCCTGTCAATGAATGTCCACAAACGCGGTTAATTCACCGTGAACACGGAGACTAATTGGGCAGATTTGGAATTTCACCAATTTGATCCCAAAACCCTTCTTTACACTCATTAGTAGTCATTTTATGATTCATTCCTTTCCTAATTGAGAGCGTATCTCATCTTAGAGTATTGTAGAGAGAAAACTTGGCGAGTTCATCTTTTGGGTTGAGACTTTGAAGGCAAGTTAACTCATAATTCATCTTTTGGATTGAATATTGAATTTTTAATAGTAATATTTCTTATCCTATCTTCTTTTTCTTGCTTTATATTTCATGAATTATGGGTGTAGTTGCTAATTAAAATAGTGGTTTTGTGCTATAAATAGACAAATCTTTTGGGTCTTTAATTTCTCATTCTATCGCTTTTTTAATTGATTCCATGCTTCTTATTCATGAAATTGGTTTAGTCTAATTATCATTTATCCATTCATGATTTGAGAGAGCATGCTCAAATCTATCTTAGATCTTTGTAGATTGCTCGAAAGAGAATTTGTAAAGTGGATAATTAGATTGATAATTGCATATTAGCTTTGAATCTTAAGTTTACTTGAAAAAGAGATTTAGGGTTTCATTGTTGAATGCTAGACTTTCTTGATAGAGTGGTCTATATTAAGGTAGTAGGTTGCTTTGTTGAATTAGATGATTGAGACTAAAAGGAGATTTCATGATATAGCACAATAAGATCGAAAGAAGATTTGCGATGTTGATGATGACCTAGCGTACCAATCATTGAATTAGAATGTGTTAAGTTACAATGGATCGTTTGAATGATAATTGAGATCCAAATTTCCCAATTCCCAATTATGACTTGCTTGATTAGTTCTGTGCCAAATGTAGATTTTGTTACCAAAACCAATCTTATTTTGATAATTGTGTATTGTTAGTTTAGACTCAAACTAGTAGCTTGTAATTCTTTGTCTTTTAGATTGCCATCAAATTGTTCCTTTTGGGATTCGACCCCGACTCTCTTGTTGGGTATTTATATTACTAGCGATCGCTTACTCATTAACTTGATTTGTGAGTGATTTGAGCGTTATCAACTCCCGAGGCTTTCAGTGCGAGTACGTGTGATTAGATATTTTAACTTTCAAGTTAAGGCCTAAGTTTTACTTTAGTAAACATTCTGGGTAAACAAGGTCGGATAAGAATTATGTAAATGTGGTTAGCTCTGGAATGTTGAGTTTGGTCTAGAACGACCTGATGTACCACGGATTTATGGTAGTTATCATGCTTTAAATTTTGAGTTTAGCATGTGCGTTAAGCATTGATAGTAGATTTGATGGTATGCTATATGTGTTTTTGCAGAAAATAGGTTTTTGACAGGTCGGGATGAATAGGGTGGAAACAGATACTTTTTGAAAGAATTTAACTCAACCTATGAGTCGTGGAAATCTCTACGAGCTATAGGAATGATTCGTGAAATGAAGCAGTGATTTTTAGAGCTAAGTTAGAGAAAATGAGACTACGAGCCATAGGACCTTCTACAAGCTGTAAGTTAAAGTTAGAAAAACCATTAGAGAGGTTGAGCTCCAACACTTGATGATGAGAAGATAGGACGGGTAGTGAAAAGTTCTACAGGTTGTAGAGTGTACCCGCAGAAAAGTTCAAAAGATAGATTGAAGGTGTTGTGTTGACGAAAGGTCTCTACGAGCCATAGGACCTAACCGTAGAAACGACTGTCCAATCCAGAATTTCCTATATTTCCTTTTCCTAGTTTATTTAGGATTAGATGTCTATAAATAGTCCTTTATTATTTCATTTTTTGATGTTAGACAGTTTACGCATTGAGTTTTGGGTTTGAGAATTATTTTGGCAAACACTTTCCCGTTTTAATTCTTGAATCATTTGTTTATAATACATATTTTGCTCATCAATTCAAGATTTCGGAATTCAACTGCTCTAACTGTAAGTTCATGATTTATTTTAACAAAATTAATATGAATTTTGATCACCCAAGCATGAGTAGCTAAATCCACAACTAGGGTTGTGGGAACCATGAAGAATTAACAATGTAGACCTAATAATTAGTAATTCTTGCATAATGTTTATGCATGTATTGTTAATATCTTCGCTTTAATTGCTTTTTAATGGTGCGTAACGTTAGAACTCGCCTAATTCCTACTTGCCCGGCCAAGGAAGTAACGAATTGGAAAAGAGACTAAACAACAGATATTTGACGACTACAACCTTCATCCAATAGCTTGAACCATCTCCATGATAGTTAAATTGGGGTCAAGGGTAAGGGTTAGTAAAGCACACACCCGTAGACCGATCAAGTTGCGTGGTGAAATTCCCTATTTGAGTGACCAGCCATTTAGGAGATACCTAACTTATCGACTTTGTCTGTTAAATAATAGAAAAGGTTACTACTATAAGGTTTACTAGGTTAAGGACTTTTGGGGAACATGTATACCCTAGTTTTACCTTCTATTGATTTTACAAAATATTTAATCCTGCTTACTTGGTTACTTGTTACTAAATTCAATCAATTAAGATTTTGTTTTATAAAACCCCCCCTTTTATGGAAATAATTTGACTAAAAGTACAATCAACAATCAAGTAGCCTAAGTCTGGACCTCATTCCTCGTGGGATCGACCCTAACCTTTGTTAGATTCTTTGTTTGAAAAATGATCACTTATACTTCTTTAGGGAGGTGTAATTTGGATGTATCAAATTTTGGCGTCGTTTCCGGAGAATAAGGCTTTTAGATTAGACTAATTTTCCTATTGCACTATTAGTCAAGTATTTCCTTATTTATGTTTTCTTTTGTGTTTGTTTCTTACAGGTTTAGTTCAATACGTATGGCAAGTACACGGTGTCAAGACAATCCCCTGACCCCTTTTAATCCAGAGCTAAACAAAATACTGCAGAGAATGGCCAACACCAGATGTGTCTAGAATCTAGGACTGAATGAAAATCCAGCTAGAGTTGGACAAGAGGGTAATCATGGAGCCCATCTTTCGGGTATGGGAGAGATACCAGTACACAACCAAAACAACCCTGCGATAGTGTAAGATCAACCAGCACTGGTTGTGCGTGATAATTTTTGGATTGACCATAATGCTATTAGCTCAACAGGTGCCATCGTCGTACCTCCACTACCACTCGGACATACATTTATGCTCACTAGCAGTCTTATGCAAATACTTACATCCAGAGGGTTGTTTGCTGGTATGCAGTCTGAAGACCTAAATGTTTATCTGAGTAAAATCATCAACGTGTGTTAGAGTAGTGTGGGAAGGCAAGACTTAGACATGGATGCTATCGGCTTATGAGTGTTCCCATTATCATTGACTGGTGGTGCTAGTGTGTGGCTATCTGAGCTTCCATACAATTCAATTCCAACAAGGGAGGAGCTGCATAGAGTGTTATTGGAAAAATACTTCCCGTTGTCAAAGAAGTTGAAGCTTAAAGATAAAATCAACAACTTCGTGGCTATACCTAGGGAACCGATTAGTGATTCATAGGAAAAATTTACAGGTTTCATGCGAAGTGTACCGAACCACCGAATTGATGATGAGTCACTCAAGGAGTTCTTTTACAGAGAACTGGATGACAATGGTAAAGCGGTGTTAGACACTATCGCTGGAGGATGGTATAGAAGCTAACACATTTTAGCATATTGCATAGAAGCTTGAAAGATTTCCAAGAATAATAAAGCATGGAGCACTATAAGTTCAACCACCGCAAAGAGTACATTTTCGAAACAAGCAGCTCATGACCAAGTGAATGATGATATTCGAAAAGACGTAGCACAGTTAAGAACGGAGGCCGACTTGGTGTTAAAACACTTGAGTGGGAGTGCTGAGAAAGCAAATGCAGTAAACTACTAGAATAGAGCACCACCTCATTATGAGTATTTCTATGAAGAAGATGCTAACTTTGTGAACGAGCAGACGAGGGGTTTCCAAAATAACGCCCAAGAAACCAAGTAGGATAATTGGCACCAAGGTCAACGAAATCAAGGTCGAAACTACAGCAACTACAACTGTGAAGGGAACTATAATCGCGATAATAATTACAAGAGAAATGGGTATAACAATAGAAATGAGAGGAGTGCTCCATATACTCCACCAGGTAAACGAGATGGAGGATCAAGTTTTAATCGCATTGAAGATATGATGTCCAAGATGATGAAAAGGTTTGAATTGACAAATGATAATGTGAAAAAGATGTGTACTGATCTATCAAGCATTGGGTAAAATGTAGATTCACATGCAGTATACATTAAACAGATTGAGAAGCAGTTGAGTCAACTATCTTCATCCGTGAATCCATGCCAGCAAGGAATACTTCCTAGCAATACGATCTAGAATCAAAAAAATGATGGGCAATGCATGGCAGTGACTACTCGAGGTGGAAAGCAAACTATTGACCCACCTATGCCGACTGAAGTAAAATGTGTGACGGAACCTGAAGAGGCTGAAGTTAAAGAAGTAGAAAAGCCCAAAGATCAAGTTGAGAAAGAATAGGAAGCCACTCAAAAAATAAGCCCAATGCCTCGACATCCTCCTCCTTTTCTTCAAAGATTGGTCAAGAAAATGGAGATAGATAAATGTCGCAAGTTCATATTAATGCCGAAACAACTATCAACTAATATTCCTTTGATTGAAGCACTAAAAGAGATGTCGGGATATGCTAAGTTTATAAAAGATCTGATAACCAAAAAGAGGGCAATCAGTTTTGAAGGGGATGAAAAGTTGCAACATTGTAGTGTCATTGCTACTAAGTCATTGGTGCAAAAGAAAGAGGATCCTGGAGCGTTTACCATTCCATGTAGCATTAGCACATTGCACTTTGCTAAAGCCCTATGTGACTTGGGTGCTAGCATTAACTTGATGCCCCTATCAGTGTTCAATGTAAAGAAACCATTTGGGGTTCTATTAGATGTTCTAGTCAAATTTGAGGCATTCATATTTCCTTCGAATTTTATGATCTTCGACTGCGAGGTTGACTTTGAAGTGCCCATCATCTTAGGGAAACCATTACATGCTACTATGTGTGCTTTAGTTGATATGGAGACAGGGCAAATGAAATTCAGATTGAACAATGCAAAGGTAATATTCAATATCTGCAAATCAATGAAGCATCAAAGTGACATTAAGATGGTATCTGTAGTGAATTTGACTATTGAGGAGCAACCAGAAGTGCTAATTAAAGAGAGATTAGATCTTGAACACAAGCAGCTGTGATCATGAATTTTGATGGAGAGCACATTGAGGAATACGATGAGATGGTTCCTACACTTAAATGTATCGAAAGCTTTTGTCATACAATAAAGATGCTGGATTTGTATCTAAAGAATATAGATATTCTACCTGCAAAACCATCCATTGATGAGCCTCTGAAGATGGAGTCAAAAGCTCTACCATCTCACTTGAGGTATGTGTTTCTGGCTCAAAAGAATACTTTGTCGGTCGTCAATGCTGCTAATTTGGATGAAAGGCAAGTAGCGGCATTGATATTGGTGTTAAGGCATTTCAAGAGAGAGATTGGATGGATAATTGCTGACATCATAGGCATTCTACCGGTCATATGTTCTCATAAGATCCAACTCATGCCTGATTACAAATTGAGCATTAAGCAACAGATGAGACAAAATCCACCAATGCAAGAAGTTGTGAAGAAAGGATTATCAAGTGGTTGGATGACGGGTTGTTTATCCTATCGCTGATAGTAATTGGGTAAGCCCTATTCAATAAGTGCTTAAGAAGGGAGAAACTACTGTGGTTCCCAATGCAAAGAGTGAGCTCGTACCAATGAGGCATGTTACTGGTTTGAGAGTCTGCATGGATTATCGCAAGTTGAATGCATGGACATAGAAGGATCAATTCCCAATTTCGTTCATGGACCAAATGTTATATCATCTTGTTTGTAAGGGTTGGTACTATTTTCTGGTTGGATATTCATGCTACAATCAGATCTCTATAGCTCTGGAAGACCAACAGAAGACTACTTGCACATGCCAAAATGGGACATTTTCTTTCAAGAGAATGTCATTTGGGTTGTGTAATGCACAAGAAACCTTTCAGTGTTACATGATGTCTATCTTCTCAGACAGTGAAAGACACTATTGAAGTTTCTATGATGAATTTTCTATTGTAGGTGACTCATTTGATGATTTCTTGACCCACCTAGGTGACGTTCTAAAATGATGTGATGAATGTAGTCTTGTGTTAAATTGGGAGATGTGTCACATCATGGTGAAAGAGGGCATAGTTCTGGGTCATCGACCTCTCATAAAGGCATTCAGGTTAATAAAGGGAAAATCAAGGTGATTGAAAAGTTGCTCCCACCTATCTCTGTAAAGGGTGTTAGAAGGTTTCTGGGACATGCTGGATTTTATCGATGATTCATCAAAGACTTGTCCAAGATAGCGCACTCGTTATGCACATTACTTGAAAAGGAGAAAAAGTTCACGTATGATGATGCTTGTTTGAAGGCATTTGAAGAGTTGAAAGAGAAGTTGATTTCTTCACCAATTATTATTTCACCTAATTGAAATGTTTGAAGTTATGTGTGATGCGAGTGGGGTTGCGCTTGGCGTCGTATTAGGGAAAAGGCATGAGAAAATTCTTCATCCCATCTACTATACGAGCAAAGCTTTAAATGTTGTTCAAAATAACTAAACCATCATCGAACAGGAATTGCTTACCGTAGTCTTCGCGTTCGAGAAGTTTCGATCCTAATTGCTTGGCACCAAAGTCATTCTGCACATTGATCATGCATCTTTGAGGTACCTTATGGCAAAGAAGGATGCTAAATCGAGACTAATTAAACGGGTGTTGTTGTTGCAAGAGTTTGACTTCAAAATGAAAGACAAAAAAGGGATAGAAAATCAAGTACTTGATCACTTGTCCAGATTAGAAGAAGAAGCAATGTTGAAGTTTGCTGATAGAGTTGAGATAGATGATACGATTCCAGACGATTCGGTTTTGGCTGCCTCATATGATCTTATCCCTTGGTTCGCAGATTTATCTAATTACTTGGCAAGTGATGTGGTGCCCTCGGATTTGTCATTTCATCCAAGGAAAAAATTCATGTCTGATGTGAAAAAGTTTTTCTGGGAAGTGACCTATGTTAGTGGTGATGGGATTATTCATCATTGTGTTCTAGAGGTTAAGATGATGAGTATATTGGAAGCTTGTCTTTCTTCTCCTGTTGGTGGCCATCACAGTGATATCAAGTGTGGGTATTATTGGCCTACCCTTCACCAAGATGCTCATGATTCCGCTAAGTCTTGTGGTCATTGTCAAAGAGAAGGAGGTGTTTCAAGGAGGCAAGAACTCCCACTTACTCTATTTTTTTGTGATTGAATTGTTTGATGTGTGGGTCCTTGATTTTATGGGTCCCTTTAAGAGTTCGAATGGAATGAAGTACATACTTGTCGCATTGGACTATGTGTCTAAATGCGTTGAAGTTGTTGCGCTTTCAAACAATAAAGGAAAGAGTTTCACTGCATTCCTCATAAGAAATATCTTATCCAGATTTGGTACACAAAGGGCGATTATCAGCGATGGAGGTTCCCACTTTTGTAATATGTTGTTCGAGGCATTGCTTGAGAAATATGGTTTTCAGCATAGCGTAGCAACTCCTTAGCATCCGCAGTCTAGTGGGCAAGTTGAAGTGTCAAATAGAGAGATCAAGAAAATCCTTGTAAAGAGTGTGAATGCGAACAAAACTAATTGGTCGAGAAAGCTTGATGATGCACTATGAGCATATCATACTGCATTCAAAACTCCCATAGGTATGTCTCCTTATTAACCTGTGTTTGGGAAGTCTTGTCACTTGCATGTAGAGCTAGAGCACAAAGCTATGTGGGAACTTAAGAAGTTGAATCTGGATTGGGGTGCTGCATCAAATTAGAGGTTAAATGAGTTAGATGGACTAGATGAGTTTCGTATAAAAGCATATGAAAGCTCAGTTATATACAAAGAAAAGATGAAGAAGTATCATGATCAATAGATTGAAAAGCGTAAATTTTCTCCCAATGATTTGGTCTTTCTCTTCAATTCAAGGTTGTGCTTGTTTCCTAGCAAACTCAAGTCAAAGTGGACAGGACCATTTTGAGTAGTGCAAGTGTTTTCACATGGAGTGGTTGAATTAGAGAATGATGAAGGAACAAGGTTCAAGGTGAATGGTAAAAGGATAAAACACTACATGGAACAGCCGGAAGAAGTCAAAGATATTAAAGAATGGACTCTTGATGAATTCTAAGAAATCAAGAAATTTGCGTTGTGCTGCAACTTTAAATCAAGCACTGCTTGGAAGGCAACTCAAGATGTTTAGTTTAGATATTTTTGGAGTTCTCTCTTTTTAGTTTAGATTTTTAGGTTAACTTAGGGTCCGTGTCAAAATAATGTCCAGAAAAAGTAAAAAGGAGGCCCACTGTTTGCTACATGTGTAGGAAAGAAAAAGAAATCTGGAAAATTTTAAAGTGCAGAAGGGTCCTATAGATGTGTCTTACATGTTGTAGGAAGTCCTACGGACCGCAATAAAAATCATCAAGGACTTGTTCTACGGATCCCATCTACGAGTCGTAGTTCATTCTACGAACCCTAGATAGTGGCCATAGAAACTGAAGTTCAAATACAGCTGTAGCTTTAGGTCTACAACTGCACAGTACAAATTGTAGAAATTTCTATGGACCATAGTCTATACTCATAGACTTCAAGTATGTTTCTAAATTTTTCTAAGTGTAGAGTCAAACAACGGAGGCCTTCTACAAATCATAGGAACTCCTACAGTCCGTAGATGGGCTTTTGTAGAACCTCGTAAACTTAAATAAAAAAAAAGACCTGACCCGCGACCCTTTTTAAATAAAACCCTCCATTTCAAATTTATTCCCCATATCCCTGATTCTTTACCGTTTCAACCGTTAGACCCCTCCAATTTCCCACCCTTTCATCACCCATCACACCACATTATATCCCATGATCTTCATTTCTTCCCCAACTGCCATCCTCTTTTCCTCCAAATCCTACAACACATAGAACAAGAAAAAAGTCGCTAGTCATTAGTGGTAAATAGTGGAAAGCAATCGAGTCTTCATCCTGGGTACACACACTCACACGACTTTGATTTCAATCTTTAATTTATGAATTTCATCCTTGGTTGATCCAATGCGGTTGAAATCGAGTTGAAACTTGACTTATGGTTTTTAGTTGTTAATGTAATTATTGGAAATTTGATGAACCCTAGGGATGATGGTGCATTGTGATTGTTGTTGTGATATGATATGTGTATCCATGATTAGGAATCTTAGGATAGGCTGATATTGATTAAATTTGTAATGTCATGTGACATGAACACACTGACATGAAACATTTCGACCTACGAGCAGAGTCTTCTTCGGACTGTAGATATTTCTATGATCCACAGTTGCACCTCGTAGACCATACTAGAGAGTCAGTGAAGTAAATTTTTACACCAAGATTTGTATGCTTCTGTCTATGAGTCGTAGGATCTCCTACAGATCATAGATAGGACTCGTACAAACACTTAAAAGGTTAAACAACAAAAGAAAGGACTACGGAGCCTATCTACGATCCGTAGAAATTTCTAGGGCTCGTAGATTATTCTCGTAGTCCTAAAGTGCACAAACCAGTAGCCTAAGTTAAGAACTATGGGTTGACCTATGGTTTGTAGAAATTTTGACGGACTGTACTAGTAAACCGTAGTTCAAACTTCAAAAATTGAAAACTTGGCCTCCTTTCCTACGATTGGGTCCTATGGCCCATAGAACCTTCTACGGTTCCTAGGAACCCAACCGTAGCACCAAAAATAGAATACACCCTGTGATTTTTTTAGTTTCATTTATTGATTTTTAGTTTTTTTTTCATGCCTTCTTTCCCCTACTTCTCAGTTACTAACAAGTCTTCCATAGATACTGTCACGACCGAAGGTATCCCCTAGACATGAGATGGTGTACAAGAACCCGAGAGTCCTCATACAAGCTACTTAGCATGCATACATACAAGATAATAGAGATTAAGAGTTCAAAAGAGATTTTTCATATCAAAGCTTTTAAAAGAAACAGCGGAAGTCTACATCTCATGTCTCAAAGCCAATCTAACAGAGAAAATAAATTTGGGACGTAACCCAATACAACACCCAAAATGAAATATCATGAAAATAAGAACAACTAGGCTATGTCCTCAGATGGATGAGGACTCACCAAGTCTTCTATCAATCTTCTACTAAGCTCTAGCCACGAGTTGATGGTGAATCGCCAAGTCCTACATCAAAGAAGTTAATGTAAGCAAGAGTATGCGTTAGTACAATCAAGTACCAAGTATGATAACAATGCACATAAAACATTTAAAACATGCTAGAATAAGACATAATCATGACATGCAGTGGCCAAGCTAAAACATGATAAAGCATAAGAAGCATGAAGCATAAACCATGGCCAAAGCAAGCTAAATCATCTTTCTTTACTTTAGATTATCATGACAACACTTGTGTTCATTAGTTGTGGGAAATTAGCCTTAACCAACATATAAGACCATGTGAGCTATCAACATCGAATCCGGTGTCTACCCTACACCGAAAGAGGGTTGCCCTACTTGCCAAGGTAGGACCATAACTTCTTAGCTTACGTGGATCCACTAGCTAGTGTCTATCATAGATCATCTTCCTATGGTGGCACATAGGTTATAGGACATGGGTAATCACCACTTCTCCACTCGGTGCTAAGCATATTTTCCCATGGATTAATCATAGTTTATTTGTCATTGGTGTCACATGGGTAATTGCCTCTTGTCTATACTAGGAAACATGGGTAATCGCCTCTTGTCCCTTCATTAGAATAGCTCCTTAAGAACATGGGTAATCGAATCTTTTTCATTTAATTCATAGCATGAGCATGACGTGAGAAACCCTTTCACAACTCAACACAACATCATCATGTCACAACTTTGGTACTTCACTCTCAAAGCACCCTTACTTCATCATTAAATTTATATGAGACATGCATAAATTCATAAGCTTCATCTTTACATAGTTCACATTACTCATAATTCATGAATCATAGAGTTCATATGGGTTCATAAAAGTTCAACTTAAATCATGCGATTCAATGCAAGCTCAGGCTTAGAAAGCCATAAATAAGACAATTTGCCCATACTTGAAGGAACTCACATAATAGAGGAAAATCATGCTTTTCACTTGAACATACTAACTTTTGTAAAGTCATTCTCAATTCATTCATAATTCATGCATAGCTTCATAGAGATTTCATCAAATTTCTCAATTCATATCTCAACCCACCAATCAAAGCATAGATTAGGAAATATGGGAGAAATAGCATGGGTTCATGGGGATTCATTCAATCTTTACATGAAATCATATAATTCATGCTAATTCGTGCACTAAATTAATTTATCATGCTAGATCGTGCGCTAGAAATCATAAAATCAACAATTGAAATCCTAATTGAAGAACCCTTAAGAATTGATCAAAAACCCTAATTCAATTGGGGAAATTGAGCCTTGAAAACCTTGAAGAGAGTTGAGGACCCATTGGAGGAAAGGATTCCAAATGGTGAACACTATCATACCTCAACAAAGCCCACAAGAAATTGATGGAAACTGATGGTTTTCAATGGAGGATCCTCGCTTTCTTCTTCCTTTAGAGTTGAGAGGATTTTCTTAGAGAGTGAAATATTTGTGATAGGAGAAATTTGGGAATGAGTTAGAATGAGTGAAATTAGGCTTAGAATATATATATATGGTCTGGGTTAAGGGTATAACCGACTTAGATTAATAGTTAAACATTTAGGAAAAAGACCAAAAAGCCCTTAAATAGTAACTGTCGGGGTCCATCTACGGTCCGTACATCAATCGACGGACCGTCCTGTCCTTCTGTCAATTGCTTCTGAGACTTCATTTGGGGCTGAAAATTTGGCTAAGTCTAAAAGGGATCTACAGAATCCATCTACGGGACGTCAACTGGACGACGACCCGTCCTGTTGCTTCGTAGGTCGAGGTTCAGAAGCTTGGAAATCCTAAAAGTCCACAGTGCCAACGACGGTTCCCACCTATGGCCCGTCATTACACCTACGGTCCGTAGGTGACCTCTGTAGTCACTGGCACCGGGTTGAAAAACTGCATTTTCCTTTCTTTGAAAGCGTTGGGGTATTACAATATCTCCCCCTTGGGAACATTCGTCCTCGAATGAGAATCAAGACATCATGATGAGGGTAGAGGATACGGACTAACAACCCAACCTAGAATGCAATCACATAATGAACATATCTAAGGAGGAAACATCAACTCCAAGCTAAAGCATATTCAACACATTATTTCATGAAGACTTTATGCAACTCATACTCAATGCACATAATCATATTTGACTCTTCATGAATATGCATAATCAAGGAATCATGGAAATAACTAAGACACATGAAACCATAAGAGTTAACCATGAGGAACTAGGTACCTCAAGCTAGAGTAGGTTTGGAAGGAAAGAGACGAGGATATCAGGACATCATATCGGCCTCGGCCTCCCAAGTATCACCCTCAACTAATTGATTTCTCCAAAGAACTTTCACTAAAGCAACTTCTTTATTTCTTAACTTTTGGACTTGCCGGTCTAAAATCTCAACCGGAACTTCTTCATAGGAAAGACTTTCCTTTATGCGAAGATTCTCTAATGGCACTATAGATGTCGGATCACCAACACACTTCTTGAACAATGAGACATGGAAAACCGGATGCACCGATGCCAAATCAATAGGCAAGTCAAGCTCATAAGCAACCTTACCAACACATCTCAAAATATGATATGGGCCTACATAACGGGGACTAAGCTTCCCTTTATTCCCAAATCTCATTATACCCTTCATGGATGAAATTTTCAAGCAAACCCAATCATCAACATCAAATTCTAAATCTCTCCTTCTAACATCGGCATAGGACTTTTGTCGACTTTGGGCCATTTTCAACCTTTCTCTAATAAGTCGAACTTTCTCCATAGCCTCATGCACCAACTTGGGGCCTATCAAAGCAACTTCACCAACCTCAAACCAACCTGTAGGAGATCTACAACTCCTACTGTAGAGAGCCTCAAATGGAGACATACCAATGCTAGAATGGTAGCTATTATAATAAGCAAATTCAATCAAAGGCAAATGATAATCCCAAGTACCCTTGAAATCAATTACATAACCTCTCAACATATCTTCCAAAGTCTGGATAGTACGCTCCACTTGGCCATCAGTTTGGGGATGAAAAGTCGTACTAAGCTTAACACGAGAAGACCTTTTTGGAACGATTTCCAAAATTGAGAAGTGAATTGTGCACCACGATCGGAGATAATGGATAAAGGCACCCCATGCAGCCTAACCATTTCCCTCAAGTACAACTTAGCATAATCCTCTGCCAAATAAGAAGTCTTGATCGGAATGAAATGGGCTGACTTCGTCATTTGATCTACAAAAACCCAAATCAATTCATATTGTCACCGGGTGCGTGGTAAACCAACAATAAAATCCGTATTCACATCTTCCCACTTCCAAGTAAGAATACTAATATCTTGGGTCAAACCTCCCGACTTTTGATACTCAACCTTCACTTGTTGACAATTAGGGCACTTAGCCACGAATTCTGCAATATATTTCTTCATTTCATTCCACCAATAGATCTCTCGCAAGTCACGGTACATCTTGGTAGCTCCCGGGTGGATGGAATATCGAGAACTATGGGCTTCCGATAAAATTTTTCCTCTTAAGTCATCTACATCGGGAACACATAAAAGCCCTTGAAAACGAAGCACACTATCTCCCCCTTAGGAGAAAGCCCCAACGGACATTTTGAGCACTGCTTCCTTCAATTCAACAAAGTTAGGATCAAGATCATGTTTAGCTTTTACATCATGTACAAAAGAGGATTCGAAACCATTGTGAACCGAAACACCACCCTTAGCAGAACCAATCAACTGAACACCCAACCAAGCCAATCTATGAACATCGCAAACCAATTCTTTCTTACCATCTTCAACATGAGCAACACTACCCATAGATAATCGACTAAGAGCATCTGCCACCACATTAGCCTTACCGTGGTGATAGAGAACACTCATATCATAGTGTTTTACCAACTCAAGCCACCTTCTTTGTCGAAGATTCAGATCTTTCTGTTTAAACACATATTGTAAACTCTTATGGTCGGTAAAGAAACCCACATGAACCCCACAAAAATAATGCCTCCATATCTTCAAATCAAACACAACCGCCGCTAATTCTAGGTCATGAGTAGGATAGTTCTTTTCATACACCTTGAGTTTTCTTGAAGCATACGCAATGACTTTCCCATTTTTCATAAGAATACATCCCAATCAAATTCTTGAGGCATCACAATAAGCCACAAACCCATCCGATCCTTTCGGTAGAGTCAATATCGGAGCCGACGTAAGTCTATCTTTCAATTCTTGGAAACTCTTCTCACATGCCTCCGTCCATATAAATTTAACCTTCTTTTCAGTCAAAGCTGTCAATGGAGAAGCAATAGAAGAAAACCCTTCAACAAACCTCCTATAATAACCGGCTAAGCCCAAGAAACTATGGATATCCGAAGGTGATGGGGTCTAGGCCAATTCTTAACCGCATCCGTCTTCTTAGGATCTATGTCAATACCTTTACTAGAGACAATGTGACCAAGAAAAGCCATGGACCTTAGCCAAAACTCACATTTACTAAATTTCGCAAAGAGTCGTTGATCCTTGAGGACTTGCAATACAATCCTCAAATGATTAGCATGCTCATCCTCATTCCTTGAGTAGATCAAGATATCATCAATAGGCCCAATCACGAACATATCAAGGTATTGCTTGAATACTCTATTCATCAAGTCAATAAATGCAGCCGGAGCATTTGTCAACCCAAACGACATTACCAAGAACTCGTAGTTACCATACCTAGTCCGAAAAACCATTTTCAGAATATCATCTTCTTTCGTCCTTAATTGGTGGTGGCCCGAACGAAGGTCGATCTTAGAGAAATAACTAGCCCCTTGAAGTTGATCAAACAAGTCGTCTATCCTTGGAAGAGGATACTTATTCTTAATGGTAACCTTGTTCAATTGGCGGTAGTCAATGCACATATAGAGTGAACCATCTTTCTTCCTTACAAACTAGACCGGAGCACCACACGGAGAAACACTTGCTTGGATGAAACCCTTATCCAACAAGTCCTTTAATTGCTCCTTTAGTTCCTTAAGTTCCGCCGGAGCCATTCTATAAGGAGGAATAGAAATAGGTTACGTATCCGGGAGAATGTCAATGTCGAAGTCTATTTCCCTTTCAGGAGGAATATCGGGTAAATCATCGAGAAACACTTTTGGAAACTCATTAACAACGGGGACCGACTCAAGAGTAGGGGTTTCAGAATCTATGTCCCTCACCCTAACAAGATGGTATATGCAAACCTTAGAGATCATCTTTCTAGCTTTAAGACAAGAAACAAACTGACCCTTAAGCATAGAATTTCCCCCCTTCCATTCTAGGATAGGCTCATTTGGGAATTGGAACTTGACCATTCAGGTCCTACAATTAATAGAGGCATAACAAGCATGCAATCAATCCATCCCAAGAATAACATCAAAGTCTATCATATCAAGCTCTACAAGATGAACATGAGTGACTCTATGGGATACAGAGACGGGGCAATTTCTATAGACTCTCTTAGCCACGATAGATTCTCCAATCGGAGTAGAGACACGAAAAGGATTTAACACCTCATTCGAAACAACATCAAATCTCATAGCCACGTATGGCGTCTTAAAAGACAAGGTAGCACCGGGATCAAGCAAGGCATAAACATCAAAGTGAAAAACTTTCAACATACCGGTAACCATATCAGGAGAGCTCTCTTGCTCATGATGAGCTTGAAGTGCATAGAATCGGTTTTGCTTTTGATTTCCACTAGAACTTGATGGATTTTGAGATTGAGTCCGTCGACGATTTTCTCCCTCCTTCTTAGCCACTAAGGGACAATCCCTTGTCTTTTGATCCGTCTTGCCACAACCAAAGCATCCATTAGAACAGGCTAGACATGCACCCTCATGCTTTCTTCCACACTTAGCACAAGTAGTCGATGAAAAACCATTACCCTTTCCTCCTTGAGGCTTAGGGTTAGACACCCTATCTTTGTTGGACTTAGGAGGATCATTGGAAGGACCTTGATTAGTGAACCTTCGTCGAAATCTAGGACGACCATGTCCATCAGACTTTGAATGTGAAACGTTACCATCACTGGTCCTAGCCCCTCTTAGTCTCTCTAGACCTTTCCTTGAGCTTTTCTTCCTCTAGTTGTTGAGCATACACCATAAGGCGAGAAATATCCATGTCATTAACAAGCATAGCGGTGCAGCACTCTTTAACCAACATTTCAGACACTCATGAAACAAACATACTCATTCTTGCCCTAGGATCGACAACTATAGAAGGAGCATATCGAGACAACTGTGTGAACTTCAAAGCATACTCTTTCACACTCATGCTTCCTTGTCAATGATTAATGAACTCAAGCAGCCTTGCCTCCCTCATCTCAAGGGGAAAGAACCTATCAAGGGAAACAACCTTGAATTTCTCCCAATCAAGAGGACCCTCATTAACCGCCCTCTCACTTTTCCATTGGTTGAACCAAATTTTTGCAATGCCCTTGAGTTGATTAGCGGCCAACTCCACCTTTTCTTCCGGCATCACACCCATAATCATTAACACCTTGTACACTTCATCAATAAATTCTTGTGGATCTTTCTCAACCTTAGAGCCATGAAATTTCAGACGGTTCATTCTAATGAAGTCCCTCACTCTTGATGTTACCGTACCCACATTTGGGTTCACGAGAGCCACAACCTCTCTATTTGCTTAAGCCATCACTCTTGATGTCGCCGTACCCACACTCATGAACAAGACTCTACTTGACGCGGCTTATGAGACATCCTAGGATCTTTCTAAACCTTGTGCTCTGAATACCAAGTTTGTCAAGACCCAAGGTACGCCCAAGACGTGACATGTCGTACAAGATCCCAAGAGGCCTCATACAAGCCACTTAGCATACATACATACAAGATAATAGAGATTAAGAGTTCAAAAGAGATTTTTTTTATATCAAAGCTTTTAAAAGAAACAACGGACTATATCTCATGTCTCAAAGCATATCTAACATAGAAAATAAATTTGGGACGTAACCCAATACAACATCCAAAATAAAATATCATGAAAATAAGAACAACTAGGCTATGTCCTCAGATGGATGAGGACTCACCAAGTCTTCTATCAATCTTCTACTAAGATCTAGCCACGAGTTGATGGTGAATCGCCAAGTCCTACGTCAAAGAAGTTAATGTAAGCAAGAGTATGCGTTAGTACAATCAAGTACCAAGTATGATAACAATGCACATAAAACATTTAAAACATGCTAGAATGAGACATAATCATGACATGCAGTGGCCAAGCTAAAACATGATAAAGCATAAGAAGCATGAAGCATAAACCATGGCCAAAGCAAGCTAAATCATCTTTCTTTACTTTAGATTATCATGACAACACTTGTGTTCATTAGTTGTGGGGGATTAGCCTTAATCGATATATAAGACCATGTGGGCTATCAACATTGAATTCGGTGTCTACCCTACACCGAAAGAGGGTTGCCCTACTTGCCAAGGTAGGACCATAACTTCTTATCTTACGTGGATCCACTAGCTAGTGTCTATCATAGACCATCATTCTATGGTGGCACAAAGGTCATGGGACATGGGTAATCACCACTTTTCCACTCAGTGCTAAGCATATTTTCCCACGGATTAATCATAGTTCATTTTTCATAGGTAGACATGGGTAATCGCCTCTTGTCCTTTCATTAGATTAGCTCCTTAAGAACATGGGTAATCGTCTCTTGTTCATTTAATTCATAGTGTGAGCATTACGTGAGAAATCCTTTCAGAACTCAACACAACATCATCATGTCACAACTTTGGTACTTCACTCTCAAAGCACCCTTAATTCATTATTAAATTCATATGAGACATGCATAAGTTCATAAGCTTCATCTTTCCATAGTTCTTCATGCTCATAATTCACGAATCATAGAGTTCATATGGGTTCATAAAAGTTCAACTTAAATCATGCAATTCCATTCCCATAAATAAGACAATTTACCCATACTTGAAGGAACTCACATAATAGAGGAAAATCATTCTTTGGACTTGAACATACTAACTTTCGTAAAGTCATTCTCAATTCATGCATAACTTCATAGAGATTTCATAAAATTCCTCAATTCATATCTCAACCCACCAAATAAAGCATATATTAGGAAATTGGGGAGAAATAGCATAGGTTCATGGGGATTCATTCAATCTTTACATCAAATCATATAATTCACGCTAATTCGTGCACTAAATTACTTTATCACGCTAGATTGTGCACTAGAAATCATAAAATCAAAAATTTAAATCATAAGTGAAGAACCCTTAAGAATTGATCAAAAACCCTAATTCAATTAGGGAATTTGAACCTTGAAGAAAGTTGAGGGCCCATTGGAGGAAAGGACTCCAAATGGTGAACGCTATCATACCTCAACAAAGCCCACAAGAAATTGATGGAAACTAATGGTCTTCAATGGAGGATCCTAGCTTTCTTCTTCCTCGAGAGTTGAGAGGATTTTCTTATAGAGAGAAATATTTGAGATAGGAGAAATTTGGGAATGTGTTAGAATGAGTGAAATTAGGCTTAGAAAATATATATAGAGTGTAGGTTAAGGGTATAACTAACTTAGATTAATAGTTATACATTTAGAAAAAAGACAAAAATGCCCCTAAATAGTAACGTTGGAGTCCATCTACAATCAGGACCTACGGTTCGTAGATCAATCGATGGACCATCCTGTCCTTTAGTCAATTGTTTCAGAGACTTCATTTGGGGCAGAAAATTTGGCTAAGTCTAGAAGGTATCTACGGAACCCATCTATGGACCGTTAACTGGATGACGACCCATCCTGTTGCTTTGTAGGTCGAGGTTCAGAAACTTGGAATTCTTGAAATTCCACAGTACCAACGACGGTTCCCTCCTACGGCCCGTCATTCCACCTATGGTCCATAGGGGACCTCCATAGTCACTGGAACCAGGTTGAAAAATTGCATTTTCCTTTCTTTGAAAGCTTTGGGGAATTACCGGTACAATGCCAAAAAGAGGGGGAAAATCCACCGAACCTTCAGCTTGGGCTGCTTCTAAATATCAGTTGAGGGATGAGACTACTAATGATGTCACTACCGAGGATAGCCCCTAGATGTAACACGGCATACAAGACCGTGAGAGGCCTCATACAAGCCCTTAGCATACATAACATACAAGATAATAGAGAAGTAAGAGTTCAAAAGAGCATTTTTCATAACAAGGCTTTAATCAAAAGCTGTGGAAGACTACATCTCATGTCTCAAGCCATCTAACATAATAGAATAGAAATGAAGGTTTGGGACGCAGCCCATTACAATATCCAAAGTAGTGGAAAAACATGAAAAAAGTAACAAGGTTAGGCCCTCGTACATAGAAGGCCTCACCAAGTCTTCACGATCACTAGAACTGACTAGCCATGAGTGGGATGAGAAGAACCGTCAAGTCCTACATCAATAAAATCAATGTAGGCAAAAGTATGCGTTAGTACAATCAAGTACCAAGTATGATAGCAATGCACAAAAGACATATAAACCATGCCAGAATGACATATAATTATGACATGCAATGGCCAAGCTAAAAACATGATAGAACATAAGAAAACATGAAGCATAAACCATGGCCAAGACAAGCTATTCATCTTTCCTTTACTTTACCTTAGATCATCATCATAACACTTGTTCATTAGTAGTGGGAAAATAGCCTTAACCGACATATGAGACCATGTGAGCTATCAACATGGAATCCAGTGTCTGCCCCACACCGAAAAGGGGTGTCCTACATGCCGAGGTAAGACCATGAACTTCTTAGCATATATGGATCCACTAGCTAGTGTCTATCATAGACCATCACCCTATGGTGGCACATAGGTTATGGGACATGGGTAATCGCCACTTGTCCACTCGGTACTAAGCATACCCCACGAATTTATCATAGTTCATTTTATCTTAGGTAGACATGGGTAATCGCCTCTTGTCTACATTAGTCATAAACTCATTATTGGTAGACTTGGGTAATCTCCGCTTTGTCTACATTAGGGTACATGGGTAATCGTCTCTTGTCCCTTCATTCTTTAGAATAGCTCCTTAAGAACATGGGTAATCGCCTCTTGTTCTTCTATTAGTCGTGATTTCATTATTAGTAGACATGGGTAATCACCTCTTGTCTACATTAGGGAACATGGGTAATCGCCTCTTGTCCCTTCATAGAATAGTTCCTTAATCATGGATTCAAGCTTAGTTGAGCAAACCTTTCAACAAGTTATGAATCATTTCGTCTGAGAAAACCTTTCACATTCATAGGTTGAGCATTACATGAGAAACCCTTACACAACTCAACAATTGCACTAACATATCATAAACTTCATAAAACATGCATGAGTTCACAAGCTTCATATTTACATAGCTCATCATGCTCTTAACTCAATAATCATGGGTTCATAAGCTTCACCCCAAAACATGCCATTCAATGCAAGCTAATATTTAGAAAGCCATAAATCAAGGTACTTTAGTCATAATTGAGGGAACCCACATAACAGAGGGAAATCATAGATTTTGATTTAACATGCATCTTTTCATAAAATATCCTCTTTTCATCATTCATAGTCTTACATGAAATTCATAGCTTGATAATCATAATCCATAACTCAATTCACAAAGAGTTCATGCAATTCATCTTTTCTCAATCAACCCACAATCATAAATTGGGGGAAACTTAGCATAAGCTCATGGGATTCATCAAGTTGCATGTAAACCATGCTAAATCGTGCACTAGCTTACTTTACCACGCTAGATCGTGCACTATCAACCATAACATCAACAATGGAAAGCATAATGAAGAACCCATAAGCATTTGTCAAAACCCTAGCTCTCTTGGGCACGACTAAACCTTGAAAACCTTAAGGAAAAGAGAACCCATTGGAGGAAAGACTCCAAATGGTAAATACTATCATACGTCAATGCCAATGCCTTGAAATAAAAGGGGAAATGATGACCTTGATGAGAACCCTAGCTCTCTTCTTCTCCTTCTTGTTCTTCTAGAGAGAGGAATATTTTTGGGAAATGAGAGTTGGAATGAAGGGATTAGGGCTTAGAAAATATAAATAGGGCCAAGATTAAGGGGCAAAATCATCTAGTATAAGGAATAAACATTTAGGGAAAAAATCCAAAAAGCCCTTAAATAAAACTACCTGGGCCAATCGACAGACAGTACCTACGGTCCGTACATCCACTGACGGACCGTCCTTCTCTTCCGTTAATCGATTCAGAAAGTTTGTTTTGGACAAAAACTTTGGCTAAGTGTGGAAGGCATCTACAGAACCCATCTACGGTCCGTCAACTGAACTACGAACCATCCTGCTATTCCTAGGCAAGGTTCAGAAACTAAAAATTTATAAAGTTGGCAGGGCCATCGACGGTTCCCATCTATGGCACGTCACTCCACCTACGGTCCGTAGATGGCCTCCGTCGTCACTGGCACCAGAAAAAATTTTAAAACTGCATTTTCTTTCGTTTCAAAAACTGGGGGAGTTACAATATCTCCCCCTTGGGAACATTCATCCTCGAATGAGAACCTGGATATCATGAGAAGGGCGATAGACTCGGACTAACAATCCATCCTAGCATTCAAGCACATAAATGCACATATCCGAGGAGGAAACATCAACCCCAAGCTAAAGCATGCTCAATACAAAATTCATGAAGACTTTATGCAACTCATGCTCAATGCACATATATCATGTTAGACTCTTCATGAACATGCATAAATCAAGGAATAGTGGAAATCAACTACGACACATGAGACCAAAAGAATGAACCATGAGAAACTAGGGCCTTAACTAGACCCGAAGGTAGAAGGAAAAAGATAGGGATATCATGACATCACATCGCCTCCGAACCTTTCTCTAATCCTTCAGAATCCATTTTTCTCAATCAAAGCATAACACCCATATCTTAACAACCACAATTCCATTGATACAAGTAAACACCTAAGAAGTTTCTACAAGGATTTCAAAGTCGACCTTAAAAACTCTAACCACCCATGGAGTCTTATCATAGCCAATCCAACACCCAACATTAATCAACGCATAACCATAAGCTAAAGGATCATAACTTACAAATTTCCGCATCTGGGGAATCCTCTTGCTCATGACGAGCTTGAAGTGCATAGAATCAATTTTTCTTCTTAGCATTCGAACCAGATGAATTTTGAGGTTGAGTCCGTCGACGATTATCTCCCTCCTTCCTAACCACTAAGGGACAATCCCTTACCATGTGACCCGTCTTCCCACAACCAAAGCATGCATTAGATCCGATTAGACAATCACCCGGATGACTCCTTCCACACTTAGCACAGGTAGTCAATGAAGAACCACCACCATTCCCTCCTTGATGCTTAGGGTTGGATACCCCATCGGAACTTGCATGAGAGAAACCACCATCACTGGTCTTAGCCTTCTTGGACTCCCTAGACCTTTCCTTAAGCTTCTCCTCCTCTATTTGTTGCGCATGAACCATGAGGCGAGAAATATCCATGTCATTAATAAGCATGGCGCTACGACACTCCTAGACCACCATTTCAGACACTCCCGAAACAAATTTGCTCATCCTTGCTCTTGGATCGGCAACCATAGAAGGAGCATATCGAGCCAATTATGTGAACTTCAATGCATACTCTTTCACTCTCATATTTCCTTGATGAAGGTTGATGAACTCAAGTACCTTCGCCTCCCTCATCTCAAGGGGAAAAATCTATCGAGGAAAGCGCCCTTGAATCTCTCCCACTCTAAGGGACCTTCATCAACTGCCATCTCACTCTTCCATTGGTTGTACCAAATTTGGGTGACACCCATGAGTTGGTAGGCGGCCAATTCCGCCTTTTCCATCGGTGACACTCCCATGATCATCAACAATTTATAAACCTCATCAATAAACTCTTGAGGATCTTCCTCCACTTTAGAATCGTGAAACTCCAGAGGGTTCATCCTGGTGAAGTCCCTCACTCTTGACGCCGCCGTACCCATATTTGGGTTTACGGGAGCCACAACCTCCCTATTGGCTTGAGCCACCACGGCTTGGGCCAACACCTGAAAAGCAGCCCTGAACTATGCATTGGTTACTTGCTCAGGCAAAGGATTGGCCTGAACTTGAGGAGCTTGAGGAGAAGTTTCTTGCTCTTCACTCTCTCTTGCATTCCTTCAAGTATAAGCTCTTTGAGACGCCATATCCTGAAACTCGTAGGATAGGGATTAGGAGAGAAGGGCATATAGAGTAACACTCTATGCATGAGTTAAGGATAATGAAGAAGTGGAGTTTCCTAATCATCTTGTAGCCTCTCGTTCATAAATGTGGCTCGCTTCACACTCATGAACAACACTCTACTCGACGTGGCTTATGAGACATCTTAGAATCTTTCTAAAACCTTGTGCTCTGAATACCAAGTGTGTCACGACTTTGGTAGCCCTTAGATGTAACACGGCATACAAGACCCCGAGAGGCCTCATACAAGCCCTTAGCATACATAACATACAAGATAATAGAGAAGTAAGAGTTCAAAAGAGCATTTTTCATAACAAGACTTTAATAAAAAACAGCGGAAGTCTACATCTCATGTCTCAAGCCATCTAACATAATAGAATAGAAATGAAGGTTTGGGACGCAGCCCATTACAATATCCAAAGTAGTGGAAAAACATGAAAAAAGTAACAAGGTTAGGCCCTCGTACATAGGAGGCCTCACCAAGTCTTCACGATCACTAAAACTGACTAGCCACGAGTAGGATGAGAAGAACCGTCAAGTCCTACATCAATAGAATCAATGTAGGCAAAAGTATGCGTTAGTACAATCAAGTACCAAGTATGATAGCAATGCACAAAGGGAATATAAACCATGCTAGAATGACATATAATTATGAAATGCAATGGCCATGCTAAAAACATGATAGAACATAAGAAAACATGAAGAATAAACCATGGCCAAGACAAGCTATTCATCTTTCCTTTACTTTACCTTAGATCATCATCATAACACTTGTTCATTAGTTGTGGAGAAATAGCCTTAACCGACATATGAGACCATGTGAGTTATCAACATGGAATCCGGTGTCTGCCCCACACCGAAAAGGGGTATCCTACTTGCCAAGGAAAGACCATGAACTTCTTAGCTTATGTGGATCCACTAGCTAGTGTTTATCATAGACCATCACCCTATGGTGGCACATAGGTTATGGGACATGGGTAATCGCCACTTGTCCACTCGGTACTAAGCATACCTCCCACGGATTTATCATAGTTCATTTTATCTTAGGTAGACATGGGTAATCGCCTCTTGTCTACATTAGTCATAAACTCATTATTGGTAGACTTGGGTAATCTCCGCTTTGTCTACATTAGGGTACATGGGTAATCGCCTCTTTTCCCTTCATTCATTAGAATAGCTCCTTAAGCACATGCGTAAACGCCTCTTGTTCTTCTATTAGTCGTGATTTCATTATTAGTCGACATAGGTAATCGCCTCTGTTCTACAATAGGGAACATGGGTAATCGCCTCTTGTCCCTTCATAGAATAGTTCCTTAATCATGGATTCAAGCTTAATTGAGCAAACCTTTCAACAAGTTATGAATCATTTCGTCTGAGAAAACCTTTCACATTCATAGGTTGAGCATTACATGAGAAACCCCTTCACAAATCAACAATTACACTAACATATCATAAACTTCATAAAACAAGCATGAGTTCACAAGTTTCATATTTACATAGCTCATCATGCTCTTAACTCATAAATCATGGGTTCATAAGCTTCACCTCAAAACATGCAAATACTTAGAAAGCCATAAGCACTTTAGTCATAATTGAGAGAACCCACATAATAGAGGAAAATCATAGATTTTGATTTAACATGCATCTTTTCATCAAATATCCTCTATTCATCATTCATGGTCTTACATGAAATTCATAGCTTGATAATCATAATCCTTAACTCAATTCACAAAGAGTTCATGCAATTCATCTTTTCTCAATCAACCCACAATCATAAGCATAATCATAAATTGGGGGAAACTTAGCATAAGCTCATGGGATTCATCAAGTTGCATGTAAACCACGCTAAATCGTGCACTAGCTTAATTTACCACGCTATATCGTGCACTATCAACCATAACATCAACAATGGAAAGTATAATGAAGAACCCATAAGCATTTGTCAAAACCCTAGCTCTCTTGGGCACGACTAAACCTTAAAAACCTTAAGGAAAAGAGAACCCATTGGAGGAAAGACTCCAAATGGTAAATACTATCATACGTCAATGCCAATGCCTTGAAATAAAAGGGGAAATGATGACCTTGATGAGAACCCTAGCTCTCTTCTTCTCCTTCTTGTTCTTCTAGAGAGAGGAATATTTTTGGGAAATGAGAGTTGGAATGAAGGGATTAGGGCTTAGAAAATATAAATAGGGCCAAGGTTAAGGGGCAAAATAGTCTAGTATAAGGAATAAACATTTAGGGAAAAAGTCCAAAAAGCCCTTAAATAAAACTGTCTGGCCCAATCGACGGACAGGAACTACGGTCCGTACATCCACTGACGGACTGTCCTGCTCTTCTGTCAATCGATTCAGAAAGTTCGTTTTGGACTGAAAATTTGGCTAAGTCTTGAAGGCATCTACGAAACCCATCTACGGCCTTTCAACTGAATTACGAACCGTCTTGCTATTCCGTAGGTCAAGGTTAAGAAATTCAAAATTCATAAAGTTGGTAGGGCCATCGACGGTTCCCATCTACGGCCCGTCACTCCACCTACGGTTCGTAGATGGCCTCCGTCGTCACTGGCACAAGAAAAAACTTTCAAACTGCATTTTCTTTCTTTTCAAAAACTGAGGGTGTTACAAATGATGAATAAAACGGGTTAGAATACAACCCTGATGTTGGAAATGACTCACTCAAAGAGCTTTGAAACACTCAACAACACTCATAACAAATGGAGGTGGTACCGGACCTTGTCGGCATAGCCGGACTACAACAAGGATCAGTTCCCAGTAAAGTTCTGAACTAGAATTCTTGGGCTTCACTTGAGAAGATAAAATAGATCAGATGTTAATGATAGCATTGTCGACATCAGTCCCTTGAGAAAGAGTATGATAGGCAAAAACGCATAGGAGGGAGATGAATCATCCGGCAAGGAGAATACCTCACGGGTAGAGTCGGCATCTGGCTCTCAGTCTGAGTCAGGCTCCGAGTCAAAATCTGATTTAAAGTTTGACTCTTGCTCATCACAATCCAGCGAAGAGGATGCACCACCTACTAGACCCTCTAAGTCGGTACGAGTCGCTAGCGAGCCAAATCAGTGCTGCGTCGTGGGCATGTTTAATATTTACTTGGATGCCATCTGCCAGAATACATACATTAAGAGAGCCTGACCTAATATCGAAGAGCCATGGGTACTTACACGGAGTCTCCACACCACCCCGGCCATACATGCATTATTTAAGAGGCACATATGCGAATGGATTGCAGACCCCCGTTCAAGTATAGTGCAGTCATGGTCTGTGAATTTTATGCCTTCTACGCGGCAACAGTGAAGAATGTTTTTCCCCCAAAAGACAAAGAGATTTACTAACCCCAACTTCTGACTACTTTGGTACGGGACATTCCCATAGATTTGTCCGAGCGCACAGTCCACCGGTTCATCTATGGCCCATCACATGAGCAGCCAAAGTCTATGGTGGAGTTTGATTATCAGATGCAGCGAACACTTATTCATTAACTTGTGGGGAAAATCCTTAACCGACATGAAGACCATGTGAGCTATCAACATGGAACGCGGTGTCTACCCCACACCGTAAAGGGGTGTCCTACTTGCAAAGGTAAGACCATAAACTTCTTAGCTTATGTGGATCCACTAGCTAATGTCTACTTTAAGACAACATCCTATGGTTGTAACATAGTTTATGGGATAGAGATTGCTTTAGGAGACTCGGCCTCAACTAACGGGAGAGTTCCATATAGAAAACCCGGCCTCTACTAATGGGAGAGCTTTCACTAGAAAACCCGGCCTCTACAAACGGGAGGGTTTCCATCTCAATATCCTCGGTGCTAAGGATAATTCCCACGGATTAGTCATTAACATATTTATATCATCAAACATGAAAAGGTACAACTAGGGTTACCAATTCAAGCTAAAATCATGCTTATAGATGTTCATCTTTCATGGACCTTGTCCAAGCTTACATAATTAGAATAGCTCCTTAAGAAAGTGGGTAATCGCCTCTTTGTTCTTCTTTTATCATAGAGGAAGAATTACGTGAGAAAACCTTTCACTACTCGACCATAGCATCATCATATTATAACTTTGGCACTTTACTCTCAAAGCACCCTTAATTCATTATTCTCACATTTCATAGTTCATAGAGTTCTTATGGGTTCATGCAAGGTCAACTCATAACATGCAATTCAATGCAAGCTCATGCTTAGAAAGCCATAATTAAGACAATTTACCCATACTTGAACGAACTCATATAACAGAGCAAAAATCATGCTTTTGACTTCATCATGCTAAATACATAAGATTATCCTTAATTCATTCATAATTCATGCTTGATTTCATAGAGAATTCATAAACTTCATCAAATCATAACTCAACCCAACAATCAAAGCATAGATTATCAAATTGGGGAGAATTAGCTTGGGATCATGGGGGGGTTCATGCAATCTTTACATCAAATCATGTAATTCATGCTAATTCGTGCACTAACTTACTTTATCATGCTAAATCGTGCACTAGGAATCATAAAATCAATAGTTGGAATCATAATTGAAGAACCCACAATGATTGATCACAAACCCTAATTCAATTGGGTTAGAGTTACACCTTTGAAAATCATGAAGAAGAGAAAGTGCCCATTGGAGGAAAAGACTCCTCATGGTTCACCCTATCATATCTCAAAGCAATCCACAAGAAATTGGAGAAGATTGAAGGTCTTCAATGGAGTATTCAAGCTCCTTCTTCTTCCTTGAGACTGGAGATAGTTTCTTTGTAGAGAGAGAAATATTTGAGAGAGGAGAGTTTTTGGAATGAATTAGAATGAAAGGAATTAGGCTTAGAAAATATTTATAGGTCTAAGATTAATGGTATAACCGACTTAGCTTAATAGGTAATCAATTAGGAAAAAGACCAAAAAACCCTTAATTAAAAACCGACGGGGCCAATCGACGGACAGGATCTACGGCCCGTACATCCATTGACGGACCGTCTTGCTCTTCCGTTAATTGATTCAGAAAGTTCATGTTGGGCTGAAAAATTGGCCAAGTCTGGAAGGCATCTATGGAACCCATCTACGGCCCGTCAACTAGACTACGAACCGTCCTGCTGTTCCGTAGGTCACGATTTAGAAACTTGGAAATCCTGAAATTTCACAGTGCCATTGACGGTTCCCACCTACGGCCCGTAGGTGGCCTCCGTAGGTCACTGTCTCCAGGTGAGTTCTGCATTTTAAAATTCCTAGGAAGCTTTGGGTGTTACAATATCTCCCCCTTGGGAAAATTCGTCCTCGAATGAGAGTCAAGACATCTTGAGAAGGGTAATAGACACGGACTAACAACCCAACCTAGCATGCAATCACATAAATGCACATATCCGAGAAGGAAACATCAACTCCAAGCTAAAGCATGATCAACACATCATATCATGAAGACTTTATGCGACTCATACTCAAATGCACATAATCATCTAAGACTCTTCATGAACATACATAATCAAGGAATCATGGAAATCAATTATGACACATGAGACCAAAAGAATGAACCATGAGGATCAAGATACCTCAAGCTAGAGTAGGATCAGAAAGAAAAAAAATGAGGAAATCGGGACATCATATCGGCCTCGGCCTCCCAAGTTGCACCCTCAACCAATTGATTCCTTCATAGAACTTTCACGGAGCAAATTCTTTATTTCTTAACTTCTTGACTTGCCGGTCTAAAATCTCAATCGGAACTTCTTCATAAGTAAGACTAACCTTTATGCCAAGATTCTCTAATGGCACAATAGAGGTTGGATTACCAACACACTTTTTCAAAAAGGAGACATGGAAAACCGGATGCACCGATGCCAAATCATTAGGCAAGTCAAGCTCATAAGAAACCTTACCAACACGTCTCAAAAACTGATAGGGGCCTACATAATGGGGACTAAGCTTCCTTTTCTTCCCAAATCTCATTACACCCTTCATGGGTGAGCTTTTCAAGTAAACCCAATCATCAACATCGAATTCTAATTCTCTTCTTCTAACATCGGCATAGGACTTTGTCGACTTTGGGCCGTTTTCAACCTCTCCCTAATAAGTCGAACTTTATCCATAGCCTCATGCACCAACTCCAGGCCTATCAAAGCAACTTCACCAACTTCAAACCAACCTATAGGAGATCTACACCTCCTACCATATAGAGCCTCAAATTGAGCCATACCAATGCTAGAATGGTCGCTATTATTATAAGCAGACTCAATGAAAGGCAAGTGATCATTCCAAGTACCTTTGAAATCAATTACACATGCTCTCAACATATCCTCCAAAGTCTGAATAGTACATTCCACTTGCCCATCGGTTTGGGGATGAAAGGCCGTACTAAACTTCACTTGAGTACCAAGACCTTTTTGGAATGACTTCCAAAATTGGGAAGTAAATTGTGCACCACGATCGGAGATAATGGATAACGGCACTCCATGCAGCCTAACCATCTCCCTCAAATAACTCTTAGCATAATCCTCCGCCGAATAAGAAGTCTTGACGGGAATAAAATGGGCTGACTTTGTCATTCTATCAACAACAACCCAAATCGAATCAAATTGTCTCCTCGTGCGAGGCAAACCCACAATAAAATCCATATTCACATCTTCCCACTTCCAAGTAGGAACACTAATATCTTGGGTCAAACCACCCGGCCTTTGATGCTCAACTTTGACTTGTTGGCTATTAGGACACCTAGCCACAAATTCCGCAATATCCTTCTTCATTTCGTTCAACCAATAAATTTCCCACAAATCACGGTACATTTTGGTAGCTCCTGGGTGGATGGAATATTGAGAACTATGGGCTTCTGATAAAACTTGCTCTCTTAAGCCCTCTACATTGGGAACACGCAAACGACCTTGATATCGAAGCACACCATCTCACCCTTGGGAGAAAACCTCTATGGACTTCTTGAGTACCGCTTCCTTTAGTTCAACCATGTTAGGATCAAGACCTTGCTTAGCGTTCACATCATGTACAAAAGAGGACTCGGAACCCTTGTGAACCGTAACACCACCTTAAGTAGATTCAACCAATCTAACACCCAATCGAGCCAATCTATGGACATCGCGAACCAACTCTTTCTTACCATCCTCAACATGAGCTACACTACCCATAGATAGTCGACTAAGAGCATCCGCCACCACGTTAGCCTTACCGGGGTGATAGAGAACACTCATATCATAGTCTTTTAAACACTCGAACCACCTTCTTTGGCAGAGATTCAAATCTTTCTGTTTAAACACATATTGCAAACTCTTATGGTCGGTGAAGACATCTACATGTACCCCATACAAATAATGTCGCCATATTTTTTTAAGCAAACACAACCGCCGCTAATTCCAAGTCATGAGTAGGATAGTTCTTTTCGTGCACCTTAAGTTGCCTTGAAGCATAAGCAATGACTTTCCCATTTTGCATAAGAACACATCCTAGCCCAATTCTCGAAGCATCACAATAAACCACAAAACCATCGGATCCTTCCGGTAGAGTCAATATCGGAGCCGAAGTAAGTCGATCCTTCAACTCTTGAAAACTCTTCTCACATGCTTCGGACCATGCGAATTTAACCTTCTTTTGAGTCAAAGCCGTCAATGGGGAAGCAATGGATGAAAACCCTTCAACAAACCTCCTATAATAACCGGCTAAGCTCAAGAAACTACGGATATCCGAAGTGATAAAGGTCTAGGCCAATTCTTAACCGCTTCCGTCTTCTAAGGATCTACCTCAATGCCCTTACCGGAAACAATGTGACCAAGAAAAGCCACGGACCTTAACCAAAACTCACATTTACTAAACTTTGCAAAGAGTTGTTTGTCCTTCAGGACTTGCAACACAATCCTCAAATGATTAACATGTTCACCCTCTTCCTTTGAGTAAATAAAGATATCATCAATAAACACAATCACGAACATGTCAAGGTACTGCTTAAACAACCTTTTCATCATGTCAATAAATGCGACCGAAGCATTTGTTAACCTGAACGACATAACCAAGAACTCATAGTGACCATACCTAGTCTGAAAAGCCATTTTCGGAATATCATCTTCTTTCATCCTCAATTGGTGGTAGACCGAATGAAGATCGATCTTAGAGAAATAACTAACCCCTTGAAGTTGATCAAACAAGTCGTGTATCTTTGGTAGAGGATACTTATTCTTAATGGTAACCTTGTTCAATTGGTGATAGTCGATACACATACGGAGTGAACCATCTTTCTTCCTTACAAACAAGACCAGAGCACCCCATGGAGAAATACTTGGCCGGATGAAACCCTTATCCAACAAGTCTCTCAACTACTCTTTTAGTTCCTTAAGTTCCGCCGGAGCCATTCTATAAGGAGGAATAGAAATTGGTTGCGTATCTGGGAGAAGGTCAATACCAAAGTCTATTTCCCTTTCGGGAGGAATATCGGGCAAGTCATCGGGAAACACATCTGGAAACTAATTAACAACAGGGACCGACTCAAGAGTAGGGGCCTCGGAATCTACATCCCTCACCTTAACAAAATGGTAAATGCAACCATTTGAGATCATCTTTCTAGCTTTTAGATAAGAAACAAATTGACCTCTAAACATAGAATTTCCTCCCTTCCACTCTAGGATAGGCTCGTTTGGAAACTGAAACTTGACCATTCGGGTCCTACAATCAATAGAGGCATAACAAGCATGCAACCAATCCATCCCAAGAATAACATCAAAATCTAGCATATTAAGCTGTACAAGATCGACATGAGTGACTCTATGGGATAAGTAGACGGGACAATCTCAATAAACTCTCTTAGCCATGATAGATTCTCCAATCGGAGTAGCGACACGAAAAGAATCTAGCAACACATTCGGAACAACATCAAACCTCGTAGCCACATATTGCGTCACAAAAGACAAGGTAGCACCGGGATCAAGCAAAGCATAAACATCAAAATGGAAAACTCTTTACATACTAGTAACCACATCGGGTGAGCTCTCTTGCTCATGACGAGCCTGAAGTGCATAAAATTGGTTTTGCTTTTGAGCATTCGAACCCGATCCTCTAGGTGGAGCTTGCTTATTCTCTCTTCCCTTGGCCATGAGAGATAGACAATCCCTCATCTTTTGACCACTCTTTCCTCAATTATAAAAACCATCCGTACCGGCTAGACATATACCTTCATGATTTTTCCCACACTTGGCACAAGGAGCCAATAAAGAACCACCATTATTCCCTCCTTGAGACTTGGGGTTAGACACCCAATCATTGTTGGACTTTGGATGAGCATTGGATGAGCCTTGGCCGGAGAACCTTTGTCGAAATTAGGACGACCATGTTCATTGGACCTTGCATGCGAAAAGTTACCATCTCCGGTCCTAGTCCTCTTGGTCTCTCTAGACGTTTCCTTAAGCTTTTCTTCCTCTATTTTTTGGGCATACACCATGAGATGAGAAATGTCCATATCATTAACAAGCATAGCGGTGCGGCATTCCTTAACCAATATTTTGGACACCCCCGAAGCAAACTTACTCATTCTTGCCCTTGGATCGGCAACGATGGAAGGAGCATATCGGGACAACTGTGTGAACTTCAAAGCATACTCTTTCACACTCATATTTTCTTGTCGAAGGTTGATAAACTCAAGCACCTTTGCCTCCCTCATTTCAAGGGGAAAGAACCTATCAAGGAAAGCAACCTTGAATTTCTCCCAATCAAGAGGACCCTTATTAACCGTCCTCTCACTCTTCATTGATTGAACAAAATTTGTGCAACACCCTTGAGTTGATAAGCAGCAAACTCCGCTTTCTCTTCCGGTATGACACCCATAATCATCAACACCTTGTATACTTCATCAATAAATTCTTGAGGATCTTCCTCAACCTTAGAGCCATGGAATTCCGGAGGATTTATCCTCGTAAAGTCCCTCACTCTTGATGCCACCGTACCTACATTTGGGTTCACGGGGGCCACCACCTTTCTATTGGCTTGAGCCATCACGGCTAGAGCCAACACTTGGAAAGCAGCCCTAAACTCCGCATTAGTAACTTGTTCCACCAAAGGGTCGGCCGGAGCTTAAGGAGCTTGATGAGGAGCTTTTTGTTCCACATTCTCTCCCATGTTTCTTCTAGCATAAGCTCTTCGGGTTGCCATTTCCTGAAACTCATAGGATAGGGATTAGGAGTGAGACTTATAAAGTTAAACTCTATAGCACGACTTAAGAGTAATGAAAGAACTGGAGTTTCTTAAACGTCTTATAGCCTCTCATTCATGAGTGTGGTGCGCTTCACACCCATGAACAAGAACCTACATGACGCGGCTTATGACACATCCTAGGATCTTTTTAAAACCTGGCTCTGATACAAAGTTTGTCATGACCCAAGGTACCCCCTAGATGTGACATGGCGTACAAGACCCCGAGAGGCCTCATACAAGCCACTTAGCATACATTACATACAAGATAATAGAGAATAAAAGTTCAAAAGTGAATTTCATATCAAAGCTTTTAAGAGAAATAGCGAAAGTCTACATCTCATGTCTCAAAGCCAACCTAATATAAAGAACAATATTTGGTACGTAACCCAATACAATTCAAAACTGAAAGGAAATACATGAAAAAGAAATAAGAGCTAGGCTATGTCCTCAAATGGATGAGGACTCACCAAGTCTTCTATCAACTCTCTAATCAAACTCTAGCCACGAGTGGAAGCTGAATCGCCATGTCCTACACCAAAGAAGTTAATGTAGGCAAAAGTATGCGTTAGCACAATTAAGTACTAACTATGATAGCAAATGCACATAAACACATAAACCATGCTAGAGAGACATATAATCATGACATACAATGGCCAAACTTAAAATGTGATAAACATGAAACATAAAGCATTTATCAAGGCCAAAGCAAGCTAAACCATCTTTTCTTTTCTTTATCACGAGAAAACTTCTTCATTAACTTGTGGGGAATAGCCTTAACCGACATGTAAGACCATGTAAGCTATCAACATGGAATCCGGTGTCTACCCCACACCGAAAAGAGGTGTCCTACTCGTAAAGGTAAGACCATGGACTTCTTAGCTTAGGTGGATCCACTAGCTAATGTCTACTTAAAGACAACATTCTATGGTGGCAACATAGTTTATGGGATAGAGATTGCTTTAGAAGACTCGGCCTCAACTAACGGGGGGAGCTCCATCTAGAAAACTCGGCCTCTACTAACGGGAGAGCTTTCAATAGAAGACTCGGCCTCTACTAACGGTAGGGCTTCCATCTCAATATTTACTCGGTGCTAAGAATAATTCCCATGGATAAGTCATTAACATATTCATACCATTATACTTAGAGAGGTAAAACTAGAGTTACCAATCCAAGCTAAAATCATGTTTATAGACGTTTCATCTTCCATGGACCTTGTCCAAGCTTACGTCATTAGAATAGCTCCTTAAGAACATGGGTGGTCGCCTCTTGTTCTTTTAAGTCATATTGGGAGAATTACGTGAGAAAACCTTTCACTACTCAACCATAGCATCATCATATCATAACTTTGGTACTTTACTCTCAAAGCACCCTTAATTCATTATTAACTTCATATGAGACATGCATAAGTTCATTAGCTTCTTCTTTACTTAGCTCATCATGATCATAATTCATAGTTCATAGAGTTCATATGGGTTCAAGCAAGTTAAACTCATATCATGCAAATCAATACAAGCTCATGCTTAGAAAGCCACAATTAAGACAATTTACCCATGCTTGAAGGAACTCACGTAATAGAGGAAAATCATGCTTTTGACTTGATCATGCTAAATTCATAAGATTATCCTCAATTCATGCTTGATTTCATAGAGAATTCATAAACTTCACCAAATCATGGCTTAACCCAACAATCAAAGCATAGATTATCAAAGTGGGGAGAATTAACTTGGGATCATGGGGGTTCATGTAATCTTTACATAAAATCATGTAATTCACACTAATTCATGCACTAAGTTACTTTATCACGCTAGATCGTGCACTACAAATCATAAAATCAACAATTGAAGTCCTAATTGAAGAACCCACAATAATTGGTAAAAACCCTAAATCAATTGGGTCAGAGTAAACCTTGAAATTGATGAAGAAAAGGAAGGGCCCATTGGAGGAAAGGACTCCTAATGGTGAACACTATCATACGTCAAAGCAATCCACAAGAAATTGGAGAAGATTGAAGGTCTTCAATGGAGGATTCAAGCTTTCTTCTTCTCCTTTGAGAGTTGAGAGAGTTTCTTTTAGAGAGAGAAATATTTGAGAGGAGAAATTGGGAATGAATTAGAATAAAAGGAATTAGGCTTAGAAAGTATTTATAGGTCATACACTAAGGGTAAAATCGACTTAGCTTAATAGGTAAACAATTAGGAAAAAGACCAAAAAGCCCTTAATTAATAACTGTCGGGGCCAATCGACGGACAGGATCTACGGTCCGTACATCAATTGATAGACCGTCCTGCTCTTCCATCAATTGATTCAGAAAGTTCATTTTGGGCTGGAAATTTGGCCTAGTCTGGAAGGCATTTACGGCCCGTCAACTGAACTACAAACCGTCTTGCTATTCCGTAGGTCAAAGTTCATAAACTTAGAAATCCTGAAAGTTCACAGTGTCATTGACGGCCCCTATCTACGGCCCGTCAATCCATCTACGGCCTGTAGGTGGCCTCCGTATGTCACTGTCTTCATGTGAGTTCTGCAATTAAAATTCTTTTGAAGCTTGGGGTATTACAAGTAACGCTCTATAGAACAATCTAGGGAGCACCATTAGTAGTGTCCCCTAAGCTCGAAGCTCCGGCTATGTACTGTCGGACTCTCTCCAATCTTACATCCTCATCCTGTCTAGACTATCATTGGGCCACCTCGAGTGCACATCGCTCCCGCTTTCTTTCGCGCTCCTCATCACCCTCGCCAATATAAGCATAAGCATGTGTGTGTTTCCCAGTCACACGAGTAGTGTCTGCATCTCTAAATAAGGCCAATAATACGTCCTCTCTAACCTTTGCAAGTGAAGGACCAGGTGGTGCAGATGAAGATGCAACAACCAGTGCATCCAAATGATCCCAAGCCTATCCAACTTTACTCAGAAATTCTCAAGATCTGCACTTAGGGTGATCTGGGGCTGGGTGAGCATCCTCATCTCAAATGCGTCTATCCTCCGCTTGGTAGCCTCAGTCTGCTTCACCATCACAATGCTCATTCTAGTCTTCGACTCCTTAACAACGGGTCGGACCCATGGACAAAGGTGTTGCATCAACGGTGCCATCTAAGTCTTTAATCGCTGAACTCTGGTGACTGGTATAGTGGAGTAACCTGATGCAGTAGAATCACCTGGTGTGCTAGTGGCCGGTACGAACGTAGAAGGAGTGGTAGTTCCAGTAGGCTCAGTAGTGGCAGCTGAAAGATCTCCCTCTCCAGGCTACTACTGTGTACGTACCTCATTCATAGCAGGCATGTCAAACTGGATGCCTCATCTAAGTACTGCCGGGTTGGCCCCATCTCAAATCAAACTGACGTCCACGGTCTTGGTTACCTCAACTAATGCATCAACCACATCGATGAATGGGACAATAGGCTGTCTGCATAGGTGGAAGATCAAGCTGGGGAATGGGAGAGTAGTAGACTTCCTAAATTCCCACTTGTGGATCTCAACAATCAGGATGCGGGTGAAGTCTAACTCATACCCAGACATCAAACATGCCACCATCATGGTCCGATCTAGTATCAAATGGTTGTTCTCCCTAGTTGGAGATAATCTAGCACAGAATAAGGATTTGTACGATGGGTAAAGAAAAGAAGGAAAGATGATTTAGCTTGCTTTGGCCTTGATATATGCTCTATGTTTCATGTTTCTCATGTTTATCATGTTTTTAGCTTGGCCATTGCATGTCATGATTATGTCTCTATCTCTAGCATGATTTATGTTTTATATGCATTGTTGTCATACTAGGTACTTAATTGTGCTAACGCATACATTTTTCTGCATCAACTTCCTTGGTGTAGGACGTGGCAATTCTCCTACTCGTGGCTAGAGCATTGACGTAGAGTTGGAAAGAAGACTTGGTGAGTCCTCATCCATCCGAGGTCATGGCCTAGTTGTTCTTATTTTTCATGTCGTTTCTTTTCAGTGTTGGATATTGTACTGGGCTGTGTCCCCATCACTTTTATTCATATTCTATAATGTTAGAAGACTTTGAGACATGAGTTGTAGACTTCCACTGTTTTTGAGTAAAGCTTTGATATAATATGCTCTTTTGAACTCTTATTTCTCTATTATCTTGTATGTTATGTATGCTAAGGGCTTGTATAAGGCCTCAAGGGGTCTTGTACGCTGTGTTATATCTAGGGGCTACCCTGGGTCGTGACAGCCACACCCGAGCTTTAATGAAAAAATGAGGAGAATAGAAAATAGAGGTGACACAAGTATTGGTTGTAAAAGAAAAAGATAGTCAAAGTAATTTCAAGGAGGACAGAGAAGTCACTTTAAATTTAAAGACACCACACCTGACCCCTGAGCGTGCGTTACAAGCTAAAAAAGTCCTATCGTGATCCTAATTTAACGGTTCGAGAGTTTAAGTATTGTGTATAAGGGAAAACCTATGGTATTGTGCATGTACTATATTGAATTCAATTGTGAGAGTGAGTGTATACTGAGTTCCTGAACTTGAAATACATATTCATATATGTGCGAAAAATGGGACTTCTTTAAGTTAAGGGCACAAGTTACATTGTCAAAACATCGATATCTTGATGATTGTTACTTGTATATGTGAATGTATCCATTGGTATGTCTATGTCATGAATCGATCCGTATGTGTTTGTTTGTGTTGAACTTAAAGATTGCACTATGTTGAAAGATAGAAAGAAAGGATTGATTATTGATGAAAAGGCCATATGATTGTTTGAAATCTATGTTTACTCTTGTATCGTGTCGTTTTTGCATTGGTAAGTGTCGCTTGAGGACAAGTAACAATTTTAAGTTGAGGGTGTTGATGTATCGCGGATTTATGGTACTTATCATGCTTTAAACTTAGAATTTTGCATTTGTCTTAAGAATTAGTTAGTAGATTTGATGGTATTTTATCAGTGTTTTTGCAAGAAAATAAGTTTTTGACAGGTCGGGATGAAAACGATGGAAACAACAGCTTTTTGGAAGATTACGAGTCAAACTTTGAGCTATCTAAATCTGTATGAGCCATAGGAATGATTCGTGGAATGAAGCAGTGATTTTTGGAGCTATGTGTGAGAAAATGAGACCAGACTACGAGCCGTAGGAACTTCTACGAGTCGTAAGTCGAAGTTGTAGAAAACATCAATGTTTGAGCTCTAGCACTTGGATGACGAGAAGCAAGGTGGGTCGTGCAAAGTTCTACGAGTCATTGAACATACTCATAGAAAAGTCCGGAAGATAGATTGAAGATGTTGTTTTGACTAAAAGTCTCCATGAGTCGTAGGACCTGACTGTAGAAACGACTATCGAATACAAATTTTCTTATGTTTCCTTTTCATAGTTTATTTTGGATTAGATTCTATAAATAGTCCTTTATTATTCCATTTTTGGATGTTAGAGAGTTTATGCATTGAGTTTTGGGATTGAGAATTATTTTGGTGAACACTTTGCCATTTTAATTCTTGAATCATTGGTTTATAATACATCTTTTGTTCATCAATTAAAGATTCGAAATTCAACTGCTCTAATTATAAGTTCATGATTTATTTTTAAAAAATTAATATGAATTGTGACACCCAAGCATAAGTAATTAAATCTACAACTAGGGTTGTGGGAACCATGAGGAATTAACAACTTAGATGTAATAATTAGTAATTCTTGAATAATGTTTATTCATGTATTGTTAATCTCTTCACTTTAATTGCTTTTTAACAGTGTGCAACGTTAGAACTCGCCTTATTCCTACTTGCCCGATCAAGGAAGTAACGAATGGGAAAAGTGATTAAATAATGGAGATTTGACGACTACAACCTTCATCTAAAAGCTTGAACCATCTCCGTGATAGCTAATTTGGGGTCAAGGGTAAGGGTTAGTAAAGCACACACCCATAGAAAGACCAGGTTGCGTGGTCAAATTCCCTATTTGGGAGACCAGCCACTTAGGAGATACCTAACTTACCGACTTTTCATGTTAAACACGAGACAAGGTTACTACTCTAAGGTTTACTGCGTATAGGACTTGTGCGGAACATGTATACCCTAGTTTTATCTTCTATTGATTTTAAAAAACATTCAATCCTGCTTACATGGTTAACTGTTGCTGAATTCAATCATTTAATATTTTGTTTTATAAAAACCCACCTTTATGGAAATAATTCGACTAAAAGTACAATCGACAATCAATTAGCCTAAGTCTAGACCTCATTCCTCGTGGGATCAACCCTAACCTCTGTTAGGTTATTTATTTGAACAATGACCACTTATACTTCTTTAGGGAGGTGTAATTTGGGCATATCATGACCCTTCGTTCGGATTTCGAGGCTTCCAAGCTAATTTTGAGCCTCTTGTGGATTTTGGCTTAAAATGGAGTTTCGGGGCAGGACCCACTTTTTTCTAAGATGACCTCGTATAAAAATTTTGACTTCTCCGTTGAGTCTGAAATATCAAATTTGGTAGGGTTGCATATCTCGCTTGCGTGCATGGGGTTCCGAAAAAATTCAGAATGCCCCATCGGAGATTTGGAAACTTGCCAAACCAGTTGATATGCATCAGCTGGTGCACACCAAAATTGGTTTTCACATTTTCGAGCCTTTGGTTGCTTTCATGGAGACCAGGAAAGTTGGTCATCACGTTTGTGAGGTCCAAGCCGTGTTTGCAAACGGTTAGGCCATCTGGCTTTCGCATTTGTGGGGCCCGATCGCGATCGCGGACCCCTGGTTCCCTCTTCCTTCGCCTTCGTGGGCTCCAAGCCACATTTGTGAAGGGAAACATTCCTGAGCTCTGTGATCGCGGTTCTTCTAGGCCGCATTTGCAAAGAGTAAAATCGTCTGATCTTTTATTTAAAGACCATAAGCGATCAACTTGGAGATTCAAATTTCAAATGGTGACAATTTTCTTGTTTTAGCTCGAATTTAGGCGATTCAAAGTCTGGTAGTTCTGTGAAGGTCAAGGCTATGTTGTGGAATGTTCGCAAGTTGTTGGGAAACTCTCGGTTGTGGTAAATTCTAGTTTTTTGGGCTATTTTGGTTCTTTTGTGAGTTAATTGTTGTTTTCAAGCATGTTGGTATTATGGCTGCTCTGAGCCCCAGATTTTATTCCATTTTGGAACATAAGTTTGGGTATAGTTACGACCTTTTGACAAAGTGAATTCCAGAAATTCTGATGTTGGTCCCACAATTTCCGTTTGACCCCGAAATTTATATGTTTCCATTTTATGTGTTCCGAAAGATAAAGCTCCTGACTTGTGATTTGGAGCTCACGTGGTCGGCCTACAAGTAGGCTACGACTTCCTTTGTATATAAAGTGAGCTTCAATGCATAAATGCATGCTGATTAGAGTGAATTGGGGGCGGGTACCTAGTTACTCTTATTTCTTTTCCAAGATACCATGTTTTAGGATTGATCCACATTGTTTCAGGTGTAGTACCATGCTAGTTGGAGGGGGGTTGTATGTGTTCCATGTTGTTGTGTTTTAATTGTGTGGTTTTGTTTGTTTTGAGCATCTTCAGCCTTAGCCTAGGATTAGATTTGTCATGACCCAAAGTACTCCCTAGACGTTACATGGCTTACAAGACCCCGAGAGGCCTCATACAAGCCACTTAGCATGCATCTACAAGATAATAGCGATTTAAATGTTCAAAAGACAATTCATTATCAAAAGAGTTTAAGCAATAGCGGAAGTCTACATATAGTCTCAAAAGCCATCTAACATAAGGAATGAAAGAATTTCGGGACGTACAAAGTCTTTAAAAGCAAGTAAATGGCATAAAAGTAAATATGGCTACGTCCTCGAACATATGAGGACTCACCAAATCCTTCAAAATCTCTACTATCAAAAACTAGCCACGAGAAGATGGGGATGAACCGGACCCTACACTTATAAGAAAATATAGGGAAGAGTATGCGTTAGTACAAATATGTACCAAGTATGATAAACATGCATAAAAACATTTAAACATGCAAAAAGGGACATTTTCATAATCATGCAATGATCAAGCTAAATCCTGAGAAAAGGGTTAGAATTCATAAGTTATAAACCATGATCAATGCAAGCTAAACACCTTTACTTTAATTGAGAAATACCTTAAAAGTCACTTTAGATCATTATTGTGGGACGTAGCCTTAACCGACATGTAAGACCATGTGAGCTATCAACATGGAATCCAGTGTTTCACCCTAAACCGATAGGGTCATCCGACTTGCCAAGGTAGGACCCTTTCGTACTTGTAGCTTACGTCGATCCACTAGCTAATGTCTATCTAGACAATCATCATATGGTGGCACATAGTTTAGGGATAAAGAGATTGCTACTAGAAACCCGGCCTCTACATACAGGAGAGCTTCCATCTCAATATCCTCTAGGCGCTAAGCATAAATCCCACAGAACAGTCATATATCATAATTCATCTTATTATACATGGAAAGGTACAACTAGAGTTACCAATCCAAGCTAAAGTTCATTAGTTTTGACGTTTCATCTTCCATAGACTAATCCAAGCTTACATCATTTAGAATAGCTCCTTAATCTTGATTCAACTTTAGTTGAGAAAACCTTTCAACATGTTATGAATACTTTATGTGAGAAAAATCCTTTCACATATCATAGTTTGAGTAATATGTGAGAAACCCTTTCACAACTCAACAACAACATCAATTATGCTTCAATCTCAAGGCAAGTCTTAAATCATCATATATTTCATAATTGAACATGCATATATTCATAAAACCTATCTTTTGATCATTCATAACTTCATCATGAAATTCATAGCTTAGAAGACATAAATCATGCATGGTTTCGTGTATTTGTATCTCAAAATCATTCAATTTCTTCAATTCATCTTTCATAGTTCAAAATCTCACGTTATGATCATAGTCTCTAATCATGAAATTCATATGGGTTCATGGGGGTTCAACTTAAAACATGCAATTCAATTCAATTTCATGCATAAGAAGTCATAATTAAATCAAAATGATCATAATTGATAAGAACCCACATGATAGAAGAAAACCCTAAATTCAATTGAAAATTCTTACTCTGAAAATTGAGGAATTTGGGAACCGTATAGAGAAAAGGGCTCCATAGGTGAAATCTATCATACCTTGATGCAAAAATCTTAAAATAAATGGGGAATTAGGAGACTTGGCTTGAAAACCCTAGCTCTTGCTTCTTCTTCTTCAAGCTTTTCTAGAGAGAGAATTATTTGGAGGAGAGTTTTTTGAATGATTAGGAAGGGGTTGAATTAGGCTTAAAGGTTTATATAGGGTCTAGGTTAAGGTCCAAACCAACTTAGATTAGGAATTAAACATTTAGGGAAAAGACCAAAAAGCCCTTCTTAAAATAACTGTCGGACCCCTATCTACTGTTGGACCTACGGTCCGTAAGTTAACCTACGGACCGTCCTGTTCACCCGTAGATAGATTCAGAGAGTTTTTCAACTTTTGATTCCCAATGATGGGTCACCATGTACGGTCTATGGTTCAACCTACGGTCCGTACATGGCCATCGTAGGTCTGACTTTAGGCCTTGAAAGTTTCACTAAGTCTAGGGAGACCTACGAAACCTTCCTACGGTCCGTAGATGGCTTCTGTAGGTGCTGGCACCAGATGAAAACTTGAAATTTTTCCTTCTTTCAAAATCCGAGGTGTTACATTATCTCCCCCTTGGGAACATTCGTCCTCGAATGGGAATCAAGACATCATAAGAAGGGTAGGAATTAAACCTAATAGCCCAACAGGAATGCAATCACATAAATGAGGAGGAAACATCAACTCCAAGCTAAGGCATGTTCAAAACATCATCTCCTAAGGGCTACATGCAGCATATACTTAATTGCACATAAACATGAAGAAATCAATCAAGTTCACTCATTTTCTCAAAATTTAAGCTTTTTATGAACATGCATAAACGAGGAATCATGTGAATATCTATGACACATGAGACCAAAAAAAGAAACCATGAGGAACTAAATACCTCAAGCTAAAGTAGGATCGGAGGGAAAGAGATGAGGATAACGGGACATCATATCAGCCTCGGCCTCCCACGTAGGACACTCAACTAATTGATTCTTCCAAAGAACCTTTACGGAAGCGACTTCTTTATTCCTTAACCTTTGTACTTGCCGGTCTAAAATCTCAACCGAAATTTCTTCATAGGAAAGACTATCCTTTATGCCAAGACTCTCCAATGGCACTATAGATGTCGGATCACCAACACACTTCTTCAACAATGAGACATGGAAAACCAGATGCGCCAATGCAAAATAATTAGGCAAGTCAAGTTCATAAGCAACCTTACCAACATGTCTCAATATTTGATATGGGCCTACATAACGAGGACCAAGCTTCCCATTCTTTCCAAACCTCCTTACACCCTTCATGGGTGAAATTTTCAAGTAAACCCAATCATCAATATCAAATTCTAAATCTCTCCTTCTAACATCGGCATAGGACTTTTGTGGACTTTGAGATTTTTTCAACCTTTCTCTAATAAGTCAAACTTTCTCCATAGCCTCCTGTACCAACTAGGGACCTATCAAAGCAACCTCACCAACTTCAAACCAACCTATAGGAGATCTACACCTCCTAACATAGAGAGCCTTAAATGGAGCCATACCAATACTCGAATGATAGCTATTATTATAGGCAAACTCAATCAAAGGCAAATGATCATCCCAATTACCCTTGAAATCCATCACACAAGCTCTCAACATGTCTTCCAAAGTTTGAATAGTTTGTTCCGCTTGCCCATCGGTTTGAGGATGAAAGGCCGTGCTAAGCTTAACACGAGTACCAAGACCCTTTTGGAAAGACTTCCAAAATTGAGAAGTAAATTGTGCACCACGATCGGAGATAATGGATAAAGGCACTCCATGAAACCTAATAATTTCTCTCAAGTACAACTTAGCATAATCCTTCACCGAATAAGAAACCTTGACGGGAATGAAAAGGGTAGATTTCGTCATAAGATCCACAATAACCCAAATCGAATCATATTGCCACTGGGTACGTGGTAATCCCACAATAAAGTCCATGTTCAAATCTTTCCACATCTAAGTTGGAATACTAATATCTTGGGACAAAGTTCCCGGCTTTTGATGCTCAACTTTCACTTGTTGACAATTAGAACACTTAGCCACAAATTTTACAATATTCCTCTTCATTCCATTCCACCAATAGACCTCCCGCAAATCACGGTACATCTTTGTAGCTCCCGGGTGAATGGAATATCTAGAACTATGGGCTTTCGAGAAAAAAATTTCCCTTAGGTCATCTACATCGGGAACACATAAACGACCTTGATATCAAAGAACACCATCTCCCCTTGGGAGAAAGCCTCAACGGACTTCTTGAGCACCGCTTCCTTCAATTCAACCAGATTAGGATCAAGATCTTGCTTAGTCTTCACATCGAACACAAAAGATGATTCTGAACCATTGTGAATCATAACACCACCCTCATTAGAATCAATCAACCGAACACCCAATCGATCCAATCTATGAACATCACGAACCAACTTTTTCTTACCATCCTCAACATGAGCAACACTACCCATAGACAACTGACTAAGGGCATCCGCTACCACATTCGCCTTGCTGGGGTGATAACTCAAGCCACCTCCTTTGGTGAATATTTAGATCTTTTTGCTTGAATGCATATTGCAAACTCTTATGGTCAGTAAAGACATCAACATGCACACCATACAAATAATGCCTCCAAATCTTTAAAGCAAACACAACCGCCACTAATTCTAAGTCATGAGTAGGATAGTTCTTTTCATGAATTTTGAGTTGCCTTGAACCATAAGCAATGACTTTCCTATTTTACATAAGAACACACCCTAACCCAATCCTTGAAGCATCACAATAAACCACAAACCCATCGGACCCTTCCGGTAAAGTCAATATCGGAGCCGAAGTAAGTGTATCCTTCAATTCTTGAAAACTGTTCTCACATGCTTCGGACCATGTGAACTTAACCTTCTTTTGAGTCAAAGTCGTCAATGGGGAAGCAATCGAAGAAAACCCTTCAACAAACCTCCTATAGTAACCAACAAAACCCAAGAAACTCCGAATATCCGAAGGTGATAGAGGTCTAGGCCAATTCCTAACTGCTTCCATCTTCTTGGGATCTACCTCAATACCCTTACCGGAGATGATGTGACCAAGAAAAGCCACGGACCTTAGCCAAAACTCACATTTACTAAACTTCGCAAAGAGTTGTTGGTCCTTGAGGACTTGCAACACAATCTTCAAATGATCGGTATGCTCATTCTCACTCCTTGAGTAAATCAAAATATCATCTATGAACACAATCACAAACATATCAAGATATTGTCTAAATACCCTATTCATCAAATCCATAAACGCAGCCAGAGCATTCGCATACCCAACCGACATCACTAGGAGTTCATAATGACCATATCTAGTCCGGAAAGCAGTCTTCGGAATATCATCTTCTTTCACCCTCAATTGGTGATAACCCGAATGAAGATCGATCTTAGAGAAGTAGCTTGCCCCTTGGAGTTGATCAAACAAGTCATCTATTCTTAGAAGAAGATAATTATTCTTGATAGTGACCTTGTTCAATTGGTGGTAGTCAATGCACATACGAAGTGAACCATCTTTCATTCTTACAAACAAAACTGGAGCACCCCATGGAGAGATACTTGGTCGGATGAAACCCTTATTTAACAATTCTTTCAACTGCTCCTTTAACTCCTTGAGTTCTACCGGAGCCACTCGTTAAAGAGGAATAGAGATAGGTTGCGTATCGGGGAGAAGATCAATACCAAAGTCTATTTCCCTTTAGAGAGGAACACCGGGTAGATCATCGGGAAACACTTCCGGAAACACATTAACAACGGGGACCGACTCAAGAGTAGGGGTTTCAGAATCCACATCTATCACCGTAGAAAGATGGTATATGCAACCCTTAGATATCATCTTTCTAGTTTTAAGACATGACAAAAATTGACCTTTAGGCATAGAATTTCCCCCCTTCCACTCTAGTATAGGCTCATTTGGGAATTGGAACTTGACCACGTGGGTCCTACAATCAATAGAAACATAACAAGAATGCAACCAATCCATCCCAAGAATAACATCAAAGTTTAACATATCAAGCTCTACAAGATCAACATGAGTGACTCTATGGGATAAGGAGACGGGAAAAATTTTATAGACTCTCTTAGCCACAATAGATTCACCAATAAGAGTAGAGACACAAAAGGGATCTAACAACACATCCGGAAGAACATCAAACTTCATAGCCACACATGGCGCCACAAAAAACAAAGTAGCACCGAGATCAAGAAAAGCATAAACATTAAAGTGAAAGACCTTCAACATACCAGTAACAACATCGGGAGAACCCTCTTACTCAAGGTGAGCTTGAAGTGCATAGAATCGATTATTTTAGAGCATTTGTACCCGAACCACTGGGTTGAGCTTGCCTACCTTCTCTTCCTTTAGCCGTGAGAGATGGAAAATCCCTTATCTTATGACCGCTCTTGCAACAACCGAAGCAACCATCCGTACCGGCTAAGTACTTGCCCTCATGCTTCTTTCAACACCTAGCACAAGTAGCCGATGAGAATCCACCACCATTTCTTCCTTGAGGCTTAGGATTAGGCACCTTATCTTTGTTAAACTTAGAAGGAACATTGGAGGAACCTTGACCAGAAAACCTTTGTCAAAACCTAGAACAGCCATGTCCTAGCCCTCTTTGCCTCCCTAGACTTTTCCTTGAGTTTCTCCTCTTCTATTTGTTGAGCATGAACCATGAGACGAGAAATATCCATGTCATTGACAAGCATGGCGATACGACATTCCTTGATTACCATTTTGGACACTCCCAAAATGAACTTACTCATCCTTGCCCTAGGATCGACAACCATAGTAGGAGCATATTGAGACATATTTGTGAACTTCGAAGCATACTCCTTCACACTCATGCTTCCTTGACGAATATTTATGAACTTAAGCACCCTTGCCTCCCTCATCTCAAGGGGAAGAACCTATCAAGGAAAGAAACCTTGAACTTTTCCCAATCAAGAGGACCCGCATTATCCGCCCTCTCACTCTTCCATTGCTCAAACCACACTTGAGCCACACCCTTAAGTTGATAAATGGCCAACTCTACCTTTTCCTCCGGCGTCACACCCATGATCATTAGCACCTTGTACATCTCATCAGTAAAGTCTTGAGAATCTTCCTCAACCTTAGAACCATGAAACTCGGGAGGATTCATCCTTGTGAAGTCCCTCACTCTAGATGCCGTCGTACCCACATTTGGGTTCACGGGAGCCACAACCTCCCTATTGGCTTGACCCGTCATGGCTTGGGCCAACACTTAAAAAGCAACCCTAAACTTCACATTAGTCACTTGTTCGGCCAAAGGGTCGGCCGGAACTTGAGGAGCTTGAGGAGGAGCTTCTCGTTCCACATTCTCTCCCGCATTCCTTCTAGCATAAGCTCTTCGAGTAGCCATATCCTGAAACACATTTGATAGGGATTAGGAGAGAGACATATAGAGTTACACTCTATCGCATGACTTAGGAGAAATGAAAGAAGTAGAATTTCCTAAACATCTTATAGCCTCTCATTCATAAGTGTGGCGCACTTCACACATGAACAAGACTCTACTCGACGTGGCTTATGAGACTTCCTAGGACCTTTCTAAAACCTTGTGCTCTGATAAAAAGTTTGTCACGACTCAAAGTACCCCCTAAACATGACATGGCGGACAAAACCCCGAGAGGCCTCATACAAGCCACTTAGCATGCATCATACAAGATAATAGCGATTTAAAAGTTCAAAAGACAATTCATTATCAAAAGAGTTTAAGCAATAGCGGAAGTCTACATATAGTCTCAAAAGCCATTTAACATAAGGAATGAAAGAATTTCGGGACGTACAAAGTCTTTAAAAGCAAGTAAATGGCATAAAAGTAAATATGGCTACGTCCTCGAACATATGAGGACTCCAAATCCTTCAAGATCTCTGCTATCACAAACTAGCCACGAGAAGATGGGGATGAACCGGACCCTACACTTATAAGAAAATATAGGGAAGAGTATGCGTTAGTACAAATATGTACCAAGTATGATAACCATGCATAAAAACATTTAAACATGCAAAAAGGGACATTTTCATAATCATGCAATGATCAAGCTAAATCCTGAGAAAAGGGTTAGAATTCATAAGTTATAAACCATGATCAATGCAAGCAAAACATATTTACTTTACTTGAGAAATAACTTAAAAGTAACTTTAGTTCATTATTGTGGGAAGTAGCCTTAACCGACATGTAAGACCATGTGAGCTATCAACATGGAATCCAGTGTTTCACCCTAAACCGATAGGGTCATCCGACTTGCCAAGGTAGGACCCTTTCGTACTTGTAGCTTACGTAGATCCACTAGCTAATGTCTATCTAGACAATCATCATATGGTGGCACATAGTTTAGGGATAAAGAGATTGCTACTAGAAACCTGGCCTCTATATATGGGAGAGCTTCCATCTCAATATCCTCTAGGCGCTAAGCATAAATCCCACAGAACAGTCATATATCATAATTCATCTTATTATACATGGAAAGGTACAACTAGAGTTACCAATCCAAGCTAAAGTACATTAGTTTTGATGTTTCATCTTCCATGGACTAATCAAAACTTACGTCATTTAGAATAGATCATTAATCTTGATTCAACTTTAGTTGAGAAAACCTTTCAACATGTTATGAATACTTTATGTGAGAAAAATCCTTTCACATTTCATAGTTTGAGTAATATGTGAGAAACCCTTTCACAACTCAACAAAAACAACAATAATGCTTCAATCTCAAGGCAAGTGTTAAATCATCATAAATTTCATAATTGAACATGCATATATTCATAAAACTCATCTTTTGATCATTCATAACCTCATCATGAAATTCATAGCTTAGAAGATATAAATCATGCATGGGCTCATGTATCTTTATCTCAAAATCATTCAATTTCCTCAATTCATCTTTCATTGTTCAAAACCTCCTGTTATGATCATAGTCAAGAAATCATGAAATTCATATGGGTTCATGGGGGTTCAACTTAAAACATACAATTCAATTCAATTTCATGCATAAGAGGTCATAATTAAAGCAATTTGATCATAATTCATAAGAATCTACATGATAGAAGAAAACCCTAAATTCAATTGAGAATTCTTACTTTGAAAATTGAGGAATTTGGGAACCCTATGGAGGAAAGGTCTCCATAGGTGAAAGTTGTCATACCTTGATGCAAAAATCTTGAAATTAATGGGGAATTAGGAGACTTGGCTTGAAAATCCTTGCTCTAGCTTCTTCTTCTTCAAGCTTTTCTAAAGAGAGAATTATTTGGAGGAGGAGAGTTTTGGGAATGATTAGGAATGGGTAGAATTAGGCTGAAAAGGTTTATTATATAGGGTCTAGGTTAAGGGCCAAACAGACTTAGATTAGAAATTAAACATTTAGGGAAAAGACCAAAAAACCCTTTTTAAAATAGCTGTCGGACTCCTATCTACGATTGGACCTACGGTCCGTCAGTCAACCCACAGACCGTCATGTTCACCCGTAGATAGATGCAAAGAGTTTTTCAGCTTTAGACTCCCAACGACGTGTCACCATGTACGGTCCGTACATGGCCACCATAGGTCTGACTTTAGGCCCTGAAAGTTTCACTAAGTCTGGGGAGACCTACGAAACCTTCCTATGATTTGTATAAACAACGACGGACCGCCCTGCTGAGTCATCAAAAGGACCCTGAAACTTGAAATTTTGAAAACATTTGCCCTACCACCTACGGTCCGTAGATGGCTTCCGTAAGTGCTGGCACAAGATGAAAACCTAAAATTTTTCCTTCTTTCAAAATCCGAGGTGTTACAAGATTAGTGTTTCATAGACTTGCGATCTTCGTGACTTATGAGCAATGTTTCTTCTCTGACGTCATATCAGACGGACTAGATCCTTGTTCACTGGAGTAGAATACTTGAGTCTGATAGTATGAGCCTTAGTTTAGGTGATTTCATAGCATTGTAGATCTTCTATTCTCTCCCCTTATTTCTACATTTTCGATGCGTTATCGGAGGTTTTATGCTTTCGTGATGACTTGGGATTGGATCGTTCTAGGCTAAGAGCCTTCTAGTGATTCATTTTGAGTGGACATCATTTCATGGTGGCTTGGTATTGATATTTGAGATCCTCTTCGGAATCGACACGCCCCAGGTCATTCTTGTTAGTTGGGCGGCTTATGCCCCTAAGAGTGGACAAGCTGGCTAGGCGGCCATGATATATTATGATCCTCTTCGGAGTCGGCACATCCTCGGGTCACTCTTGCTTGCTGGGCTTGGAATGGACTAGCTAGTTGGGTGGCCTAGATTGATTGTCACTATTGCTAGCTAGGCTGGGATTTTACTCGATTACTGGATAGTGTAGTTACTTTAGCTAGGAGCCCGGCTTTCACTTCTTGGGTTCGAATTCGTGGCACTCTTCTCTCAATACACTTAGCTATTCTGTGTACCTATCGGGCTTATGGGGGTCTATTCAAGTTTTATTTAAACTTGCACACCAATGTACCATCTAAGCTTATGGGGTCTAGTTAGGTTTAGTTTAGTTGTATTTAGATTCACTTTTGTGCTCATATGCTTCCTTTCATATCTGCTTTGACCTCTGTATGTGTCTAGATTCATCTTTTCATATTACCTTTACCTTTCTTGCTCAGTCGGCCTTTGAAGCCTACCGACTACCTTTGTTTTGGTACTCATGCTACAAATTGCATCGATTTCATGATGCAGGTCCTAGTACCGGCTACCGGCACTGATTGTTCGTGCCATCTTCAGTAGCTTTTGGGATCATAGACCCAGTGAGCAGTTAGCGTCCTGGATTAGCCTGTCTCCTTTTATGCTTATTTAGCTAGTCTTTTGCTTTTGAGAAGGCGTTGCTTGTGGTCCACGTACTTGTACATTCATGTTAGATAGCTCTATACTTGTGACTTATAGGTTCTGGGAGGGATTCTCTTGTATATAGTTTTTGTTTGCTTCCGCTCTTGTCTTGTTTTATTGTTTAAATTATTGTTTCTGATTATTTCTACCCATGTAGTCATTACTTGTCATTCGTGGTTACGGGTTGGCTTACCTACTAGTGGGTTATAGTACGTGCCATCATTACGCGAGGAATCAGGTCATGAAAAAGTTGGTATTAGAGCCCCAGGTTCACCAGTTTCACTTGTATAGAGCAAATACCTAGTAAAGTCCTACAGATCAGTGCGAAAACATCTGTATCCTATCTTTTGGAGGCTACAGGGTTTCTTCAGGAATTTCTCCTCTTTTGTATCGCTTACGTGCAGCGTGTGTGTTATTAGTTTCTTAAAAGCTCACTTGTTTTACACTTTTCACAGAATGGCTGAAACACGTCACGTGACTTGAGGTAGGGGTCGACTTCCCTTACCGGGTAGAAAAATAACATCACCCCCAAATAGAGCGAGGCGGAGCTAGCAGCGGACCCTCCAATAGCTTAGGTTCTAGATCAGGTGGTGGGGAAAGGGCTAGCCCAGCTGCCACGCAGACCAGCATTGGCCCTGGAGCTTCAGGTGGCAATGGCATAGTTATTGACCAAGCTAGGGGGTGTACTACAGGCCCTAGCTATAGCTGCAGCACCAACACCAACATCCGCACCAGGTCAGGAGGGTCAGCCTGCAGCAAAGGCACCCCGTGCCCTAGGTGCTTTGCGGTTGGAGCTATGCCGCTAGAGAAGTAGAAAATGCTCGGAGTGTTTCTCAGGCTTTTACCTCTAAGGTTTTCTGGGGCTGTGGGTGAGGATGCGCACAAGTTTCTGACTACTTGCCTTGAGCTGCTGTACACATTGGGCTTAATGGAGTCGAGATGAGCCGACTGCACCTCTTATTGGTTAGATGGTCCAGTCAGGCAGTCGTGGCGCACCTTCATTCAAACCAGACCAGCTGGGTCTCCTCTGGTCACTTGAGTGGAGTTTTCTGATGCTTTTTAGGCTAGGTTCATCCCTCTCAACGTCAGATATCACCTATGTGATTAGTTCTCCAGGTTGGAGCAGGGCTCTATGATTGTGTGAGAGTATGAGGCGAGGTTTCATGACCTCTCCCACCATGCTACCATGATCTTTCCTAGTGAGGAGGAGAGGGTTCGATGCTTTGTCCATGGGTTGAAGCTTCAGCTACGGATTGAGACTCAATCTATGGTCTCGGTGGGTCATTCCTTTCTTGATGTTGTTGATCGTCCTGCACTATTGAGAAGCTCTGATGTGAGGCCCCAAGGGGCAGTGAAGAGAGAGCTAAATACGAGGGCAACTATAGTGGGTCCCGTTCTAGGTCTAGGGATACTTATGATAGGACCCGATAGTGGTATCAGCAGGATGAGTCTAGTCGGACTGTTCAGGCCTTATTACAGACTTCAAAGGGTGACCAGTATAGCCAGAGTGAGGTTGACTCCAGTCATAGTTATGGATCCAAATCTTGTGCTTCAGGGAGTGGTGGTCGTTCTTCTAGGAGTCGATCAACTCTGAGTTGTTTTGACTGTGCAAACTGAGATCACTCGGCCAGAGATTTCCCTTTATGTAGGCGGATTACTCCTGCTCCACAGGTGATAATGTGCAAATTACTCTAAAACAGTTAGAATAGTAAGAGGTTGTAAGCAATAAAAAAACCCAACAAGAGAGTCGGGGTCAAATCCCAGAGAGAGTGATATAATGCAAGGAATTCAATTAGGAAATTAAGAGTGTAAACCTATTCATTGTAGTAATTAAAAGAGATAGGTGGATGATTCCACCAAATTTACTAAAATAGTTTTCGTATCAATTATCACAATTAGACTAAAATCAGGGAAACAAACAAGTAAGAGATGATCTAGGGGTGTGGGCATTGATATCGATGTCAAGGAGGGGTACTTGTACTTGATCAATATCGCTAAACAATCATGGATAGACTGGGTAATCTTATATGACACTATTCTACTTTCGATCTCATATCATCAAATCATAGAATCTCTTTTCAGTCTCATCTATGTGAATCACAAATCAACCCATTACCTTACTAAAATCTCTTTATCGAGCAGATTTGACAATAAGAATTGAACCACAATTCCTCTTCAAAGCGAACAACAACAATCAAATCTAAATTGAAGGCATTGAACTAATTACATACTTCAACTAATCCTTTTCAAGCATCAATTGAAGATCTAGACTAGGATTAAGTTTGCTACCTTAACCTATGGATTAACCCCATGCTAATTAGTTCAAATCCATGAATATACAACAGTAAAAAAGAGCAAGACACAAGACCCACTACATTAAATCAACACCCAACCCCATAATCACACCCCTAGAATTGGGGTTTTAGCCAAGCATCATAAAAGGAAAAGAGAGCATACCCATTATGATTTCAGCCATTGGAGAGTTGAAATTAATCAATAGTCTTCAACACCTACTTCAATTTGAACCGTCAGATCTCAATTACAAGGTTGTTCAAAAACCTCCAAAACTAAGAATATTTCTCAAAGGATAAAAAGACTAATTCATGCAAACTCTCTCTAAAAATCTCCAGTCTAAAATTTTGATCTAAAATTCAATAAAACAACTCATGTATTTTCTCTCTCCTTTTGACTATTTATAGTTTCTAACAAATTGGTCCAATATTCGATGTGCAGCCAATTCGGCGATGTTAGTTGGACTCGCCTAGCACGTTCGGCAGATCGCCATTTGCTCTTTAGCTCTCCCTTCCATTGCATCAGGTGTCTGAACCTCAGTTAGTGGACTCGATCGAGTCAGCGTTTCACATTCAGCAGATCACCGATTACCACCTTGTTCACCCATTAAGCCTTAATTTTTTCTCAAAAATATGTCAACATCGGTGATGGACTTTTCAGTTTGCCCATTGATTTTGGCAAATCATCGTTTCTATTTTGGTTCATTGACCTGTCTTGAATATTTTCAATCGTGAACACTGTCACTTTGGACGAGGTCTGCCTTATTGGGCGATCTTCCCTTTTGGTTATGTGACAACCAATTGGGAATTTATACGCCTTTTAATGTTTTTGGCCTCTTTTTCATGTATTCATCCTTGCCATTTTCTTTAGCATTCATAGCAGCAAAACATCACAATATCATCAGAATATGACATACATAGGCATTGAGGACACTAATTGTTGAACTAGAAAGGCCTTAATTGAGTGGAAATATACCATTCATCAACACTCCAGCTTAAGCTTTTGCTTGTCCTCAAGTATATCAAGAACAAAATTAGTTCCATAAAGTCTAAAAAACGATTTCATGCTCTCACAAAGTACATCAACAAAGAAGTTAGGAATCAATACAACTCTCACTTTTCGAAAGAGAAATATATGCAAGTTTCATCCCATAGCTTTGCCCATATTTTCCAATCATCACACAACCTAGTTTATGCAAGATCTCAAGGATCTTTTCAGGCTTGTAATGGGGCTGAGGGTAAAGGTATGGTCAATTTGGCTCAATGATCACCTTTTTCAAAGAATTATTGTACTCATCTTCATCACTTCTCAAGTTCTTTTCATTCTTTTCTCTTGGAGACTAAAACCTCACAATTTTTATTCAACTCATTGAAAACCCCTTTCATTTCATCAAGATTTCCTTTTTCATTTCCTTGTCAAGCCTTTGCTCACTTTTTTTGTAAGGAGGGGCTCCTTATTTTAGCTACAAACTTCGAGGTTGAGTTTCACTCTTCTTTATTCTTTTTCTCTTGGCTTTCTTTCCTCCTTCCTTTCCTCACCCCCAACTTAGGCTTTTGTCCTAAGTTGGCTATTCAAACAAACCAATGCTTCGTAAAAGATTTATGGGTGAGAAGTTAGGGATATATTTGGCTCAAGAGATTTCAACAAGGTTGACAACAAATAATTTAGGCTCAAATGGTGCCAAGATGGTTGCATGCCCTCACAAGGTAGTCACAAAAGGTATGAATACTTGGGTTTTTTCTCAAGATTTGTACCCAAGATAATTTCTTGCATTCACCAAGGCTAGACAATTAGACTAACATGAAAAATTCTAGGAATCACCAAGCATGTTTTCAAGTAGGACCTCACAAAACAAGGCACTTCAAATACATCATTTAGTATAGCTCTACAAAATCAAAAAACTTGAGTGTGATGTTCATTGCAAGGATCACATCAAAATGTAGCTAGTCAACACAAGAATCAAAAAGATCATTCAAAAGTCAAGCCACACCAAATTTTTCTTGTAACATCAACACAAAACACATTTCTCATCATGAGTACTATCCAAGACATTGATATAGTATAAAATTTATCCTCGAACATCAACAATGAAAACACAAGCAATCTCAATCATTTCACAACTCCAAAATCATTGGAAAATGGATAGAGAGACAAAATTAAATCAAACTTCAACCAAATATTATAAAGAAAACCAGAATATCTAAAAATATCTCAGATAAAACTGAAATAATAAAATACAATTAAAAAGGGAATATAGGTACAAGTGCCCTCAATGCTATCAGAATAAGTATATGGGAGGAGAATGAGTGAAAAGTCTCCCTGACAGTCTATGCCTGTGAAGAACTATGATCCTGGGCTCGGAGAGGATTGCATAATCTCATGCTTCAGTACCCGGCACATCTAGAATGGGAGGCCGCACTATAGCATCAATTGGGGCATCAGTGTCTGCCACATCAGGAGGAGGAATAGTAGAGTCAGAAGGTAAAGCCCCACTAGTGCCAACCATGGAAGTCTCCAAACAAGATTGCTCTATAGTCGCATGCACCATCATCTCCTCTATAGCCTGCAGCTCCGCTAAGGTCTTAGCAATCACCTGCTCATTAGCTCTCCGGAACTCATCCTCATCAGTCTCCTCTATATCATCATCAGCTCCATCATCCACGTCTGCTGGCTACTCAGCTACCCCACCAGGTGCATCAACTCTAACCTTAGTAGGAGGCACAACCTCGAGCATCTCAGGCAAGGGAACCTCACCCCAAAGCATGGAAATATTAGTGGACTTTAGCTAGTGCACAATAGCCATAAGGATAGTTATGTCGCCCCTTAACTCAGTCAAATCAGTGGAGCTACCCTCCGACTTCTCTCTCTCCTCTACCCTAGCTGTGAGGTTATCCAACCTCTCCCCATATGAAGCTAGAGTAGTCTGGTGTAGCACAAGTTCAGCCCTTATCGGGCACAATAGCCGACTCAATAATCCTAGGCATCTCCCTCTCAATCCTAGATGCTCCAATATCCGTAGAATAGGAAAGGGTGCCCATATGATAGATAAAGGCCTAAGTCAATAGAGGCATAGGTGCAGGGGGAGGCGCAGTAGAGGTGGAGGGTACAGAAGAAGTAGAAGGCACAACCGAGGGCAGAGTTATACTTGAGGGCTCCATTGAAGAAGCAAGACAAGCAACGCCAGTCTCAAGGGTAGTGGGATCCACTATCGGAGTGGTCTCAAGTGTTGGTGGCTTCCTCCTTGCTGTATCATCTCTCAGATAATCACCCGCTATCCTCCGAATGTCGTTGGAAGAGGCGGGGGTAACGCAGACATCATTCCTCTGTCTATATGGCACTCCAACCACCTCACGCAGCTGTGTGATCAAAATTTTGAATGGAAGGGAGGCCTACTCTTGACGAGCTCTCATAAGCATCTCCTCCTCTATGATGGCACCAGCGTGGATCTCCTCCTGATCAATGATATTGCCAACCAATACGACCTTTAGGTGCCAGAGAATAGACTCGTTTTGGGATAGAATGAGGTTGCTACTTATAAACCCAAACAGAACTAAACGGCGATGTTGATGTCCTTCTTCTCAATTATTGCCCCGTCTGTCATCCAAGGGGAAGTAATATCTGAGATTAGAGGTGCCAGCCACCCTTTTAGTGCGTCCAAGCTCTGCCTTATATGAAGCTTGTACATGTCTACCCTGTTACCTTTCATGCCCAAGATATCATTTATGGAACCTGCGTGACATTGCACCATCTTCCCTCGAACCTCCACCTCTTCCAAGGGTTTCACACAGCGCCCTTCCTTTTCTTGGGCAAGGCCTTTGCATAGGCCGCATAGAACTCATGAACCCATGTCGGGACATATGGGGGTCAAGCTCTTGTGAAACTCTTAAACCCATGGGCTCGTAGCACTCCAGATGGCTGGGTAGTCGCTGATGACTCCATCTATAGATAAATGCCTCTCCTCGAGAATTGTTTGCTCCCCGGCTGCTTTGAACCTATTGAGGTCTCTTGGAGCTATAGCGGGAGCACTTTTGAGGCACTCACATTGTTGGCTGGGTTTTCAAGCATCTTGGACCGGATGTCCATCCTCATCTTTGCAACTACCTTTTTTAGTTGCTCACTCACAGGCGTAGAGGTGTGTGGAGTGGCCTGCTACTGCTCAGATTGCTCATTTATGACTATTCCCCTATGCTTCTTTTGAGGGGGTGGAGGAGGAGAGTCATGCTCAGAGTCAGATGTTACTACTCTTTTTCCTCTAGCTTTTCCCACTTCATGCAAGGCACAATATTTCAAAACAAAGATCAGATAAAGGTAAGTTGAAAAGCAAATCAAAACAATCACAGTTAAAACCATGTTCTAAGGCTCGTCGAATGGAAAGGTGATTCACCTAACAGGTTGGGCGAGCTCAGACGGCCCACCGAAGTTGACGGGACGGGATTAATTTTCACTCAGGCATGATAGGTGATGTCAACTCCAACTCGGCCATCCGTCAAGTCTGTTTTGGTGATATAAGACAAGTCCGCCGAAAGTGACAATGCAAAACAAGTTAGGACAATGCATCAGGGAGATGTCAACTCTGACTTAGCAATACACCGAGTTGGTTATGGCGAACTAAGACAAGCCCACCGAATGTGATAGTACCCATGTCACAAATTCACAGTGAAAAGACGATTGGGACTTATTCAAGGATTCACCTAATCACTTTGGTGAGCTAACACTAAGCCGAACGAAAAGGTAATTTAAGCCCAACGACAAATTTTCAACAATTAAACACTAACATGCAACATTACCCAGTACCTAATCAATTTCACAAGTTACCCACATGTTATTCTACCCATGGGTTCTCAGAATTCCTCCAAAATTCACAAAGCATTGCCAAATCGATGATTTTCCCTTAAGAAAGATGTCACCCTATCCATCATTGACCAAATACAAGTCGAAAGGACAACACTGGGCTAATCAGAATTCACCCAGTTCAAATTCAAGCAAGACCCATTTGATTTACCACCTCAATTTCAAAACATAACCTTCACAATCAATTTTAGCAAGTTCAGGCATAAAATAAACTATCCTAGTTCATGGGCATCATTCAATCAACTAAAATAAGGGTACCCGCAATCAACAACAACACAAAACCCAGTTGATATGCGTCAATGTAAAGAAAAGGCAACAAAAATAAACTCAAGAACAAACCTTGGACAAGCAACACACAACGACAATGGGGAGGAAGGATTTAGGGTCGAGAACCTCGATCAGATGCACACTCCACGCAAGTTAATCAACGTATAATGAAAATATACTAGTATTTAGGCAAGGAATCGAGAGTTTAGGAAGTGAAAATGTGCAAAAACATCAAAGGGCACCTTTTAAAATTTGAAATGACTCTTGGCCTTTTTATGTCACGCGCATTCGGAGGTCTGCGACTAACATCACCAAATGTATTTGGTGAATCATCAAAGGAGCTTAAGCTCGCCAATAATGCATGTACAAATGCCAAACCTGGAGTTTAATTTGGTGGACACAATGTAGTTTGCCTAGTGTAATTCGGTGAATCACCTGTACGCCAAAGTTGACAGTGCCATTTTTCAAAATTCCTCGCTGAGAAGGAGAACATGAAGATGTCTATCCAACAATTTTTGTGTATCGCCAAGTGGGTACTTGCATCGCCTAATGCATCCTTTTTAGCTTTTTGACTTCATTTAACCCTGCACTCACAACACACGTTATTAAAAGCAATAAAATAAACTTGAGTTGCCTCCTAAGAAGTGACTTATTTAACGTTGTGGCATGACATAGTTCTTACTCATCAAGCATCATTCTTGGGGTTAGGGATGTTGTCACTAGGCAACGTCCCTTTTTTTCTTGGATTTAAATAGAAGGAGATTTGACACATTTGAGTTTCTAGCTGCTTGATTGACACATACTAAGAAGTAACCGTTTGAGTAAAAGTGTAGAAGTCATTTTTCAAGCCCTTCAACACTTTGGGGGACCCTTTAGCCTTGTTGAAGATCCTTGTTAACATATCATCAGCTCGGTTTACCTCCAGTCCAACTTGCTCTTTTAGTTTTGGATGATCATGAGATGGAATGTATCTATCTTTCTCAGCTTCACGATCTCTCCAGTTGCAACCTTGATCTCTCTAATCTCTCCACCCATTATCTCTTTCCTTGTTCCAACCTCGGTTCCTACCCGATCTAGGATAGTTCGGATGAGAACCCCCCCCCCCCACATTTGGTTACCCAAGTATTGCACTTCTTCATTATATAATGCCTCAAATTTGGCATCATCCGGGCATTGCCCACAGCTTGTACCAACCACGTTCACCGATTTGAGTCCACTTCCCATGACATGTTTAGATAGCAAGTCAAGTTAGGTCATCATCTTAGCCATATTCTCATCACACTCATGATCCTTCTTCATATGTTCTTTACTCATACCCAAGTATACAGAAGATAATGGATCCTCCCTAGTATGCCATGCTCCGGTTATCTTAGTCATCTCATTAAGCAATATCATTTGCACATAATATGGTTGTCTCATCAGCCCATCTTGAACACAGCGAAGCCTTTGTTGACCGAACCAAGGCTATAGTAGAAATATTGCAGCAGCAACTTATCTGGAACACCATGTGTTTTTGACATTGTAGCACTAACTTCTGAAATCTCAACGGACAGGTTCACCTACCACTCTCTTGAAGTTTTGGATGCTATCTCTAAGCTTCACCAATTTCGAGGGTGGGAAAAGTCTTTCCAATAATGCTTCTGCGAGCTCCTCCCAAGATGCTATGGAATCATTTGGTAGTTCAGCCAGCCACCTATTTGCTTCTCCCGTTAAGGAGAAGGGAATAACCTTAACCGAATAGACTCTTGTATGATATTCTTAAAGGTGAATGGTCCACAAATGTCTGCAAAATTTCGGATGTTCATGGGGGTCTTCTTGAGCAAGACCTCAAACATTCCTCTCATTTGGAATAGTTGGAGCATAGTTCCGGTCACATGGAACATGGCTCTCCCTATGGTAAGAGGCAACCGAATAGCTCCCGTATTTGCAACGACGTTCATATGCTTGTCATTCATATATCTTATGTTATCATTTTGCCCATACTAACTAGCATCATCACTTCCATCTTTGCTAATAGTTCCACCTGCGAATAAGGCTCAACAACAACACCAAACAACAATCTACCACAAACAAATAAGTTCACAAACTAACTTCAAAATCTGAATTCTTAGCCATCACTCCCGGCAACGGCGTCATTTTTGATAACCCTCAAATTACTCTCAAAAATAACTAGAAGAGTAAGCGGTCGTTAACAATTAAAATACCCAAAAAGAGAGTCGAGGTTGAATCCCACGAGAGTTATATAATGCAAAGAATTCAATTAGGAAATTAAGAGTGTAAACCTATTCGTTGTAGCAATTAAAAGAGATGGGTGGATGATTCCACCAAATTTACTAAAAGAGTTTTGGTATCTATTATCACAATTAGACAAAAAAATCAGGGAATCTAACAAGTAGGGTACTTGTGCTTGCTCAATATCACTAAATAATCATGGATAGGCTGGGTGATCTTAAATGACACTAATCTTCTTTCAATCTCATAGCATCAATTCATAGAATCTCCTTTTGGTCTCATATATGTTGTCACACCCCGAGGCTACCCTCTAGGCGCAACACGATGCTTAGTGTCATGAGTGACCCTAAGCTAACCCATGGCATGGCATATTCATACAAATTCAATTTAAACAATACTGTGTGGAAGCTAAAAAGAGTTTAATGTCTGAAACAGAAAAAAACCCAACATGTCTAAATGTATATAAAATATACGAGGAGTTTAGCGATGACTGAAAATAGCACCAACGACTCAAACTGAATCAAATCTATGTCTGAAAGCCTCTAACTGACTTGAGTTGCTGGGACATGCCCCCAGCTAACTCTATGAAGATATAAATTGAAAAGTAAAGACTAAAAAGTAAAGCATGTCTACCGTCCTCAAACTATGAGGACCCACCACTGAAGCAACTGAGTACGGATTGGAAATCGAGCTAAGCGGGGTCTGGATGCTGAGCGCCTGAACCTACATCATGAAACGATGTAGCGCAAAAGTATTCGTCAGTACTTTGAATATACTGAGCATGCAGTATATAGATAATAAGCTGAACAATGTACACTGACAATATAAACTGAACATGGAAATAGGTGGAACTAAAGTATAACTGAAAATTAGGCTAGATGCAATGACTAAGTACTAATCAAGAAGATAACATGTTGGATGACTCCTTCCACACTTAGCATAGGTAGTCAATGAAGAACCACCACCATTCCCTCCTTGACGCTTAGGTTTGGACACCCCATCGGAACTTGCATGAGAGAAGCCACCATCACCGGTCTTAGCCCTCTTGGACTCCCTAGACCTTTCTTTGAGCTTCTCCTCCTCTATTTGTTGCGCATGAACCATGAGGCGAGAAATATCCTTGTCAATAATAAGCACGGCGGTACAACACTCCTTGACCACCATTTCGGACACTCCCGAAACAAATTTGCTCATCCTTGCTCTTGGATCGGCAACCATAGAGGCAGCATATTGAGCCAATTGTGTGAACTTCAATGCATACTCTTTCACACTAAAATTTCCTTGACGAAGGTTGATGAACTCAAGTACCTTCGCCTCCCTGATCTCAAGGGGAAAGAATCTATCGAAGAAAGCACCCTTGAATCTCTCCCACTCTAGAGGACCTTCATCAACCACCATCTCACTCTTCCAATGGTTGTACCAAATTTGAGTGACACTCTTGAGTTGGTAGGCGGCCAGTTCCGCCTTTTCCATCGTTGACACTCCCATGATCATCAACACTTTATAAACCTCATCAATAAACTCTTGAGGATCTTCCTCCACTTTAGAACTGTGAAACTCCGGAGGGTTCATCCTGGTGAAGTCCCTCACTCTTGACGCCGTCGTACCCACATTTGGGTTCACGGGAGCTACAACCTCCCTATTGGCTTGAGCCACCACGGCTTGGGCCAACACCTGAAAAGCAGCCCTGAACTCCGCATTGGTTACTTGCTCGACCAAAAGATCGGCCGGAACTTGAGGGGCTTGAGGAGGAGTTTCTTGCTCTTCACTCTCTATCGCATTCCTTCGAGTATAAGCTCTTCGAGACGCCATATCCTGAAACGCGTAGGATAGGGATTAGGAGAGAGAGGCATATAGAGTAATATTCTATGCACGACTTAAGGATAATGAAGAAGTGGAGTTTCCTAATCATCTTGTAGCCTCTCATTCATAAATGTGGCGCGCTTCACACTAATGAACAAGACTTTACTCGACGTGGCTTATGAGACATCCTAGAATCTTTCTAAAATCTTGTGCTCTGAATACCAAGTTTGTCACGACCCATGGTAGCCCCTAGATGTAACATGGAATACAAGACCCCGAGAGGCCTCATACAAGCCTTTAGAATACATAACATACAAGATAGTAGAGAAGTAAGAGTTCGAAAGAGCATTTTTCATAACAAGGCTTTAATCAAAAACAGTGGAAGTCTACATCTCATGTCTCAAGCCATCTGACATAATAGAATAAAAATGAAGGTTTGGGACGCCGCCCAATACAATATGAAAAATAGTGGAAAAACATAGAAAAAAAGTAACAAGGTTAGGCCCTCGAACATAGGAGGCCTCACCAAGTGTTCACGATCACTAGAACTGACTAGCCACGAGTGGGATGAGAGGAGCCGCCAAACCCTACATCAATAGAATCAATGTAAGCAAGAGTATGTGTTAGTACAATCAAGTACCAAGTATGAGAGCAATGCACAAAAGGCATATAAACCATGCCAGAATGACATATAATTATGACATGCAATGGCCAAGCTAAAAACATGATAGAACATAAGAAAACATGAAGCATAAACCATGGCCAAGACAAGCTATTCATCTTTCCTTTACTTTACCTTAGATCATCATCATAACACTTGTTCATTAGTTGTGGGGAAATAGCCTTAACCGACATATGAGACCTTGTGAGCTATCAACATGGAATCTGGTGTCTGCCCCACACCGAAAAGGGGTGTCCTACTTGCCAAGTAAGACCATGAACTCCTTAGCTTATGTGGATCCACTAGCTAGTGTCTATCATAGACCATCACCCTATGGTGGCACATAGGTTATGGGACATGGGTAATCGCCACTTGTCCACTCGGTACTAAGCATACTTCCCACAGATTTATCATAGTTCATCTTATCTTAGGTAGACATGGGTAATCGCCTCTTGTCTACATTAGTCATAAACTCATTATTGGTAGACTTGGGTAATCGCCACTTCGTCTACATTAGGGTACAAGGGTAATCGCCTCTTATCCCTTCATTCATTAGAATAGCTCCTTAAGAACATGGGTAATCGCCTCTTGTTCTTCTAGTAGTCGTAATTTCATTATTAGTAGACATGGGTAATCGCCTCTTTCTTCATTAGGGAACATGGGTAATCGCCTCTAGTTCCTTCATAGAATAGTTCCTTAATCATGGATTCAAGCTTAGTTGAGCAAACCTTTCAACAAGTTATGAATCATTACGTGTGAGAAAACCTTTCACATTCATAGGTTGAGCATTACATGAGAAACCCTTTCACAATTCAACAATTGCACTAACATATCATAAACTTCATAAAACATGAATGAGTTCACAAGCTTCATATTTGCATAGCTCATCATGCTCTTAACTCATAAATCATGGGTTCATAAGCTTCACCTTAAAACATGCAATTCAATGAAAGCTAATACTTGGAAAGCCATAAATCAAGGCACTTTAGTCAGAATTGAGGGAACCCACATAATAGAGGAAAATCGTAGATTTTGATTCAACATGCATCTTTTCATAAACTATCCTCTTTTCATCATTCATAGCCTTACATGAAATTCATAGCTTGATAATCATAATCCTTAACTCAATTCACAAAGAGTTCATGCAATTCATCTTTTCTCAATCAACCCACAATCATAAACATAATCATAAATTGGGGGAAACTTAGCATAAGCTCATGGGATTCATCAAGTTTCATGTAAACCACGCTAAATCGTGCACTAGTTTACTTTACCACGCTAGATCGTGCACTATCAACCATAACATCAACAATGGAAATCATAATGAAGACCCCATAAGAATTTGTCAAAACCCTAGCTCTCTTGGGTAAGTGAAACGACCCCAAAAATGCCCGAAAATGTGCTTCGGAAACACCTATAATTGTAATTTCCATATATCTCAAAATCCGTGCATGATTTCGGAAATTCGACTTCATATTCTTATTTGTGGGGTCAAATTGAGTGGGAAATGGGTCTAACCCGAATTTTAGAGCAACCGTATCAAAATTCGAAAATCGCAAAAATTGCGATTTGGAGGGTCAACTTTAAAGGGGCATATCTCCTAGCACACAAGGAACTGGAAGGGCTGCAACCTATGAAATTAAAGCTCTTTGAGTTAGCTTTCCAACGCACTTGATTGAACCTTAGTCCGAGTTAGGATGAGGGAGTTATGACCATTTTCGTAAAACCTGTCTGTGCAGATTTGCAATTTCCAGTGAGCAGTTTTTTTGAGGCGGGTTGGAGTCATTTTTTATAAAAAGGGGATATGTCCCATACTTAGTCATTTTCTAAACTCCAAAAACACTCTCTAAGCCCTCTCCAAAAATTCCACCAAGATCTTCAACCAAATTCAAACATCTCAAGCTCTAATTCCGGATTCAAGACTCAATCTCAAGCTTCGATTCTCCATTCCAATCTTCATCAAGGATTCTCCAAAGTTGAGGTATGTGGGTTTGATTGTGGAAACCTTCCTTTCCACAAGTCCAACCATTTATCCTCTATTTCTACTTCAAGTTTATGGGTCCTTATGATTATTTATGAACTCTTGAATTATGGAATTACTACTACACACCCTATTATGGTCCATTTTGCATATTATCATGAAATGGAATTATTATGTGATGTTTATGGTTTACATGCTTCCATGATCAAATTATGAAGGTTGATATATATATGTATGTTGTTGGTGGGCTGATTTATATGGATTTTGGAATTGGTTGGACTTAGTATTCTTGAAATACATGATTTCATTTACATGAACAATTGCCCACCATGTGTTTGATAAAATGCCCATTTATAGAATTCTTAGGAAAGGGAAGGTCCAAGGTACGTCCTATGAGTCGGATAGTTATGTAATTACTGAAATGATGATGAAATGGACACATGTATATGATTTTCTCTATATAAGTGTTGTGAGTCGACCAAGCCTAGTACGGGGGGTAGTAGGCCCGTATAACCGTATCGAGGGGTTGGTACCTTGGTTGCCTAGTACGGGGGGTAGTAGGCCCGTATAACCGTATCGAGGGTTGGTACCTTGGTTGCCTAGTACGGGGGGTAGTAGGCCCGTATAACCGTATCGAGGGGGTTGGTACCTTGGTTGCCTAGTACGGGGGGTAGTAGGCCCGTATAACCGTATCGAGGGGTTGGTACCTTGGTTGCCTAGTACGGGGGGTAGTAGGCCCGTATAACCGTATCGAGGGGTTGGTACCTTGGTTGCCTAGTACGGGGGGTAGTAGGCCCGTATAACCATATCCGAGGGGTTTGTACCTTGGTCCCTAGCTCGGGGGGTGGTAGGCCCGTGTAACCATATTGAGGGGTTTGTACCTCTTTCGCCTCTCCAAGGGGGTGGTAGGCCTTGGAAATACTATATTGATGGTCACTCGCCACACATGTACTACGTCCCACTAAATATGATTTTTATGTAAGCATCATTATACATATCATTTCATTAATATGCTATCTATTGGGTATGATTACGCAGTTTTCCTATGATGTCCATCTAATGTAGCATTGCATTGCATCCCATATACTTAGTACATTCAAATGTACTAACGCATACTCTATGCCTACATGATGTCACCATGTAGGGACCGGAGCACCGCTTGACCATCCTCCTCCGCATGGCTAGTACGATTTTCTATAGTGGTTATTGGTGAGTCCTCCATTTCGGGGACGTTGCTCATGATCTTTTGCTATGTATAAAACTTTTCCTTTCTAGTTATGTTTTGACTATGAGGGTGAGCCCGGTAGTTTGTCTTGGCCCCCGCTAAGTACTCATGTTTAGAGGTGGTGTTGGACAAGTTGTGTATTATGCTTGAGCTTGACTCATCTATGGTATTTATGTATCATTTCTTTTTTTTCTTCTTGCTCCCTTAGTCCCGATTTCCCCCTTGATTATGCTTATCGCTTATGGTCATTTAATTGCTTCCGCGACCAAGGATGTGTAATGATACGCTATGAGGCTTGTTTGGGGTTCCTTCGGGTTCCCCATTCGCCGGTCACATCTAGGCCCTAGGCTTGGGTCGTGACAGTAAGACTAAATCTTGAAAACCTTAAGGAAAAGAGGACCCATTGGAGGAAAGACTCCAAATGGTAAATACTATCATACCTCAACGCCAATGCCTTGAAATAAAAGGAGGATTGATGGCCTTGATGAGAACCCTAGCTCTCTTCTTCTCCTTCTTGTTCTTCTAGAGAGAGGAATATTTTGGGAGATGAGAGTTGGAATGAAGGGATTAGGGCTTAGAAAATATAAATAGGGCCAAGGTTAAGGGGGAAAATCGTCTAGTATAAGGAATAAACATTTAGGGAAAAAGTCCAAAAATCCCTTAAATAAAACTGTCGGGGCCAATCGATGGACAGGACCTACGGTCCGTACATCCACTGACGGACCGTCCTGCTCTTCCGTCAATCGATTCATAAAGTTCATTTTGGACTGAAAATTTGGCTAAGTCTGGAAGGCAGATATCTATGGAACCCATCTACGACCCGTTAACCGAACTACGAACCGTTCTGCTATTCCGTAGGTCAAGGTTCAGAAACACAAAATTCACAAAGTTGGCAGGGCCATCGACGGTTCCCATCTACTGTCCGTAGATGGCCTCCGTCGTCACTGGCACCAGAAAAATTTTAAAACTGCATTTTTCCTTCTTTTCCAAAACTGGGGTGTTACAGTATGTTAGCATTCACCATTTGGAGCCCTTTCCTCCAATGGGTCCCTAGTTTTTCCTCCAATTTCAAGGTTCAATTTCCCCAAATTGAGTTAGGGTTTTGATCAATTCTTATGGGTTCTTCAATTATGATTCCAATTGTTGATTTTATGATTCCTCGTGCACGATCCAACATGATAAAGTAACTTAGTACACAAATTAGCATGATTTATATGATTTGATGTAGAAATTGTATGAACCCATGCATGAGCCATGATTCCTAGCTTTGAATTCATGATGAAGTATATCCTTGCATTTATGAACTTATGAAATTGATGAAATATGCATGATTCTAGCTTATTGCATGATTCTAAGATGAATTGACATGTACCCATACTAGATCATGATATATGAGCATTGAATAGCTTGCATAAGAGATGCATGTATATGAATAGCTTACATAAGAGATACATGTTTCATGAGAATTATGCTTATAATTGCTAGGGTGCTTATAGATGATGGCATCCATGAGTTGTGAAAAGGTTTTCTTCACACTAAGCTAAGCATATGAATGTGAAAGGTTTTCTCACATAATTTATGGTTCATATGGTTGAAAGGCTTTCTCACCTATAAATCAATCAGGAGCTATTCTCATGACGTAAGCTTGGGCAAGCCCATGGTAGTTGAAACGTCTTGATTTGATCTTAGCTTGGATTTGGTAACCCTAGATGTACCTCTTCCTTGGTTAAAATATGAATAAGCTTAATTGGCTATTCCTTGGGATTTTACTTAGCACCGAGCATGCTTTTGGGATTTTACGTGCCTCGTAGGTTTTGTCTCAAATAGACACCTAGCTAATGGATCCACATAAGCTACAGATATATGGTCCTTACCTTGGCAAGTAGGACACCCCTTCTAGTGGTGTGGGGTAGACATCACTCCCATTTCAGTATGGGGTAGACACTGGATTCCACGTTATAGCTCACATGGTCTATGTCGGTTAAATGTAAAAATCACATACTGATGAACTAGGGTACTAGAAGTAGCTCACAAGACTTATGATATGAGTAGCTTGCATTTACCATGTTATGCATTGAGTTTCTAACCCTTTGTCACATGATTTAGTTGCTCATTGCATGTTCATGATGATATCTCACTAGCATGATTTCCTATATGAAAGCATCTCATTGGCATGACTTATGTGATTATACGCATGTGCTTCATACATAGTACATTCCATGTACTAATGCATACTTGTGCCTACATTCTCTTGTAATGTATGGTCAGACAGTCATCCTTCGCATTCTCGTGGTTAGTTAATTTCAAAGTTTGAGCTATCAGCCTTGGTGAGTCCTCATGCTTCGGGGACTGGGAGACTTTATTGCTTTCCTTTACTTTTCAGTTTCAGACTTGGGTATTATGTACGGGTTACGTCCCGATCATTCTATTGTAGTAGATGGCTTTTGAGACATAGTCAAGACCTCCTCTTGTAAACTCTTTACTTTTATGAGATTTTCTATTTCTTTCCCTCATTATTATCTTTACCTTATGTATATATATGCTAAGTGGCTTGTGTGGATTCCCTCAGGGTCCTATACGCCATGTCACACCTAGGGAGTACTTTGGGTTGTGACATCCATGGTCCATTTTGGGTCCGTGGACTTTTTTCGTTTTCCCTTTTTAGCCTTTTTCAAATCCGAGAAGTTACAAATGTGAATCATAAATCAACTCATATCTTACTAGAATCTCTCTTTCTAGTAGATTCAACAACTAGAATTGAACCATAATTTCTCTTTCGAGCAAACTATAGCAATCAAATCTAAACTGCAGGCATTAAACTAATTACCAAATTCAACTAAACTTTTTTCAGCATCAATTGAAGATCTAGACTAGGATTAAGTTTACAACCTTAACCCATGAATTAACCCCATGCTAATTAGTTTAAAACCATAAATATACACCACTAAAACAGAGCAAGACACAAGACCCACTACATTAAATCAACACCTAACCCTATAATCACACTTCTAGAATTGGGGTTTTAGCCAAGCATCATAAAAGGAAAAGATAGTATACCCATTATGATTTCAGCCATTGGAGAGTTGAAATTAGGCAATAATCTTCAACACCCACTTCAATTTGAACCCTTAGATGTCAATTATAAGGCTGTTCAAAAATCCTAAAAACTAGGAATATTTCTCAAAGTGTAAAAAGACTAATTCATGCAAAGTCTCTCTAAAAATCTCCAGTCTAAAATTCTTATCTAAAATTCAATAAAAAAACTCATGCATTTTCTCTCCTTTTTAGACTATTTATAGTTTCCCAAATGTTGGTCCAAAATTCCATGTGTGGCCAGTTCGGCAACATTAGTCGGGCTCGCCTAGCATATTCGGTGAATCGTTGTTTGCTCTTTAACTCGACCTTCCTTTGCTTCAAGCTTTAGGTGTTTGAACCTCAATTGACATACTCGATCGAGTCAGCCTTTCACATTTGGCTGATTGCCGATCACCACAATGTTCGCCCATTAAGCCTTCATTTTAACTCAGAAATATGTCACCTTTGGCGATGAACTTTCCAGTTTGCCCATTGATTTGGGTGAATCACCATTTCTATTTTGGTTCGCCAACCTTTCTTGATATTTTCCATCGTGAACAATGTCACTTTGGGCGAGGTCTGTCCTATTGGGTGATCCGCCATTTTGGTTAGAAAACTACCAGTTGGGAGTTTATACTCCTTTCAATGTGTTTGGCCTCTTTTTTATGTATTCATTCTTGCCTTGTACTTTAGCCTTCAGTTGTAAAAATCACAATATCATCAGAATATGACATAAATAGGCATTTAGGACACTAATTATTAAACTAAAAAGGCCTCAAATGAGTAAAAATCTACCACTCATCAGCAGGTAGCTCCCCCATCTCTACCAGCACCTCCAGCTAGGGGTCGAGGTCAGGGTCAGGACCATTGTGGTGAAAATTAAGGTATTCAGGGTGGTCCCTATGGAGGTAGGTCAGGTGGTAGAAAGATGGCCAGGGTAGAGATGGAAAAGCCAATTCTATGTAGCTTCAGCGAGGGCAGAGGCTGAGGCATCAAATAATCTAATCATAGGTACGATTCTCTTATGCCAATAGCCAGCCTCAACTTTATTTGATCTGGGCTCTACCTATTCGTGTGTGTCTAGTTACTCTGGTTCTCATATGGGTTTGAGTTCTGAGCCTATTGCAACGCCTCGACCCCTGTGGGTGAGTCTTTAGTAGTGGATCAGGTGTCCCAATCTTGCTTGGTTACTATCCAGGGGGTGACACCCGAGCTGACCTTATTTAGTAGAGGATCAGGTATCTCAATCTTGCTTAGTTACCATCCAGGGGTGTGACACCTGGTCTGACCTTATTTTGTTTGATATGCTTGATTTCGACGTGATTTTGGGCATGGACTAGTTATCCCCCTACCGTACGGTATTCTATTGCTTCTCTAAGACTATTACCTTAGCCATGCCTGGTATTCCCCCAATGGTGTGGTAGGGATCCCTTAGTAGCATACCGGTTGGAGTTATCTCTTTTGTTCCTGCTCGTAGGCTAGTGTCTTGCAAGTGTTTGTCTTATTTGGCCTATGTGCATGATGTGAGTAGGGAGGTCCCTCTAGTTGAGTTAGTTCTACTTGTCCGTGACTTTGTAGATGTTTTACCTATCAACCTACTTGGCCTACCCCAGAGCTTGATACTTATTTCCCTATTGAGCTTGAGTTGGATACTCAGCCTATTTCTATTCCGCCCTATCGGATGGCTCCTGCAAAGCTCAGAGAGCTCAGTCTTCAGCTTCAGGACCTCTTGGGTAAGGAATTCATTAGGCCTAGTTTATCACCTTGGGGTTCTCTAGTTCTAAATGTGAAGAAGAAGGATGGTATGATGCGCATGTGTATTGATTACAAATAGCTAAATAAGGTGACGATGAAGAACCGTTACTGCTTGCCTTAGATTGATGATCTGTTTGACCAGCTTCAGGGTTTCATGGTGTTTTTCAAGATTGATCTGGGGTCCGGTTACCATCAACTGAGGATTAGGGTAGCAAATATCCCTAAGACCATATTTAGGACTCGATATGGCCACTACGAGTTCCTGGTGATGTCTTTTGGGTTAACTAATGCCCCTGTGGCCTTTATGGACTTGATGACATGGGTATTCAAGCCGTACCTCGACTAATTTTTCATAGTATTCATTGATGACATTCTAGTATACTTACGGAGCAGGAGTGATCATAAGCAGCATTTGAGGATTGTGCTCCAAACTTTAAGAGATTAACAGCTTTATTCCAAGTTCTCAAAGTGTGAGTTTTGGCTTGATTCTATAGCACTCTTGGGGCACGTCGTGACCAAGGATGGCATCATGGTAGATCCGGTGAAGATTGAGGCTATTCGTGGTTGGGCTAGACCAACTTCAGTTACTGAGATTCGGAGCTTCATCAGATTGGCAGTCTACTATAGGCGATTTGTGGAGGGCTTCTCCATTATTGCAGCACCTATAACCTGGTTGACTCGACTTGATGTTACTTTTGAGTGATCTGAGGAGTGTGAGTTGAGCTTTCAGAAGCTCAAGGAGTTGCTGATCATCGCTCCTTTATAAACTCTTCCAGTTGAGGGTGGGGGCTTCATCTTCTATTGTGACGTATCCGGCGCTGGTTTGGGTTGTGTATTAATGCAGCAGGGCCAGGTTATTACTTATTTGTTGAGGCAACTTAGGCTACATGAGTGCAACTACCCCACTCAAGACTTGGAGTTGGCGATGATAGTTTTTGCGCTTGAGATCTTCAGGCACTACTTGTATGGAGTTTGTTGCAAGATATACACTGATCATAGGAGTCTTCGGTATATTATGACCTAGAGAGACTCTAATTCGAGGCAGCATCGTTAGATTGAGTTTCTGAAGGACTATGACCTCTCTATTCTCTATCATTCAGGCAAGGTGAATGTGGTAGCGGATGCCTTGAGCCGGAAGGCGGTGAGTATGGGTAGTCTAGCCATCTTGACCACTGTAGAGTGACCTTTAGATTTGGAAGTCCTTAGTTAATCAGATGATTCGATTGGATATTTCATATTTTAGGCATGTGTTAGCTTATGTGGAGTGCAGTTTTCGTTGCTCGATTAGATCTGTGGTTGTCAGTTTGAGGATGAGACTTTGTTGGCGCTTCTAGATCAGGTTTTAGCAGGTGATGTCGCTAAAGCTATCTTAGATTCAGATGGGGTTTTGAGGCTTGCCGGCCGTATTTGTGTTCTGAGAGTTGGGGGTTTGATCCAGCTGATACTTTGTGAGGCCCATGATTCTAGATACTCTATCCACCCGGGCACTGCGAATATGTATCATGATTTGAGGTAGGACTATTTGTGGAGTGACATGAGGAGAGATATTGCAGACTATGTGTCCCATTGCCTGAGTTGCCAGCAAGTGAAGGCTGAGAATTTGAGACGTGATGGTGAGTTTCAGAGATTACCCATTTCGGAGTGGAAGTAGGATCGCATCACTATGGACTTTATGACAGGTTTACCTCAGACTTCTAGAGGTGTTGACAGCATCTGGGTCATCATTGATCGATTTACCAAGTCAGAACACTTCCTCCCTGTTCAGTCTTCATTCAGCGCCGAGAGGTTAGCCTGTATCTACATTTGAGCGGTGGTTCGTCTTCATGGTGTGCCTATCTCTACTATATCAGATCAGGATGCTTATTTCACTTCTAGCTTTTGGAGGACTTTTCAGGAGGAATTGGGCACTCGTGTCGACCTTAGCACAACTTTCCACCAGCAGACTGACTGTCAGTCAGAGCGTACTATTCAGGTTCTTGAGGAAATGTTTTGGGCATGTATCTTGGAGTTTGGACGTCAGTAGGACCAGTTCTTACCCTTGGCGGAGTTTGCGTACAACAACACCTACCACTCTAGTATCCAGATGGCCCCGTTTGAGGCCTTATATGGTAAGCATTGTCGCTCTCCTATTGGTTGGTTTTAGTCTACAGAGCCTAGACCACATAGTACAAACTTGATTCATGAGGCTTCGGACTAGGTGAGGGTAATTTAGGATAGGCTTCGAACAGCTCAGAGTAGGCACCAGAGATATGCTGATCGTAAGCGGGGCAAGATTAGCCCCAAGTATATTGGGCCTTTTGAGATCCTCTGGACAGTTGGTGAGGTTGCTTATGAGTTGGCTATACCTCCAGTTTTCTCAGCTATCCACCTAGTTTTCCAAGTTTCAATGTTGCACCAGTATGTTTCTTGTTGACATTCCTATTTATGCAAATAAGGTGCAACGTCATGGTGACTCAAAATATAATTAATTAATTTAAGGTAATTAAATTTAAAAGAATTTTATGAAAATATTTAAGGAGTAGCCACCTAATTTTAGAAAAATTAGGAAACTAATTAATTAATTAATTAACAAAAATAGTATATGAAACCAATAGATTTTAGGTAAGGGTTCAAGTAATTCCGAAGAGAGGGTATTAGCACCCTTCAAAATCCACAACTGTGGGTCCCGACTTAATTCATTTTTACAAATTGAGGAGACAAATAATTTACAAGTGTAATAAACATAAAATATATACAAATTATAAAGTAAAGAATAATATGAGAAACAACCTAATATTCCTATCGTTAATAATATACATAAAAATATTATTCGAATGTCTTTTGAATATTTCTCTTGGGAAGCAACTCTAGGTACCTGTAATTGTATTTAGTAAAAGTGTTAGTAATGAATTAATATGAACCAAATAAAATGAAAGAAATAAGAACTAAAAATAAACCCGTCATATAAACATGGGAGGCCTTGGAAATCGATTGTAATTTTTTCATTGGCCAAAGCAAATAACAAAACGATAAAGAAAAAAAATGACCTAAACAATTGAGAATAATCAACAAGATGGTGGTAGATAAAGTTGATAACTAGAAAATGCAAACTATGACAACATTTAAATATATTCTATATTAGTTCATAAGTAACAATACTTAGAATAAACAAAAATAACTTCAAAAGTAGAGAAAAATGTAAAATTTGTAGGAACAAGTTTTCAAATATAATTGAACACATATTGAAAGAAATAACATTAATAACGATCCAAGACAATAATAAACAGTAGGTATCAACCTAACAAATAATGAGGAAATCAAAACAAGAACTAACTTATTTAATAGTCAAAACAAAGCAAGAAATAAATGAAGTTAAACTATGACAAATATAACCAAGCAAAGTTAAAATAGACACAAATAACCAAATTAACTTAAATTTTGCTGATTATCAAACACTTAAACCGAAAGCCTAAACAAAGATAATAACAATATGAAATGAAAAATTAAGAAGACCAAATATCAATGACAACGTAATAGAAATAAAAACACCAATATTCTTTAGTTACTTATTAAAGCTAACACTATGTGTCACTTTATAGGAATTGAAAGAAAACAAGCCACTATTAACTGATCATTACTCCTTTATTTATCTACAAATAACTCCAACAGTTATCTACAAATAAAATAAAGTAACTAACAGTAGTCATAAACTAGACAAAAATAATAAAATTCAAGCCAACATTCATAAGCAGTAGATATAAAAAATGCAAAATTAAAAGGGTCACCAGAGTGTTGCTTTTCCGAGAAGAACTGGAAGCAAGGTTTGTCGGAGTTCGCAAGTTCCAGCGGAGAAGGCATGGAGAAACACTCTGATGGAGCTTTGGCTCGCTGGAGTCGGCAGTGGCGGTGTTCATCGGAGACGCGGTGGTTTTTGTTGTATTTTGGAGCAGAAACGGTGGTAGTGGGCTGGTTGGTGGTGGTTTTTGTCGTTCTTCACCGGAATTGGTGTCGACATTGTTAGTTTTCTGGAGATGGAGTGATTTTCTTCACCAGATCTCGGAGCTCGTGGTGTATGGCACCTGTGATGACTGGTCACCCGCGAAACAAACAAAAAATAAAATGGGAAAAGAGGGACGGAGGCAGTGAGGTTTGTTTCCGGTTGGGTTTTGGTTATGCTTTGGCTAAAGGAGCTCGGTGGTTGGAGTTTCATTGCTCATGGCTGAACTTTAAGCTTCGAGATGTTCTCCGGTAGCTATTTGGTCGGAGAAGGTGGGGAAGAAGAGAAGAAGGTTGGGAGGTTGCGTTAGTTTGGGACTGAAACAAGGGTCATTTGACTAATTATGAAAAAAATAATTTAATCAAAATTTATTCATAAACATCTGGAAATTTTAAGAAATAAGGATAAGTATCGATAAATTTATTTAAAATTACAAAAAAATGTATTTTAAACTATTTAATAAATAAAATTTAAAATTATGAATTTTAAAAGTGTTATGCCAAAATTGGGTGTCAACATTCCTGATGAGTCTCATGTGCTCCAGTATGATGAGTCTCATGTGCTCCAATAAGAAATAAGGATGCGTATCGATAAATTAATTTAAAATTACAAAAAAAATATTTTGAACTATTTAATGAATAAAACTTAAAAGTATGAATTTTGAAAATGTTAGGCCAAAATTGGGTGTCAACATTCCTGATGAGTCTCATGTGCTCTAGTATGATGCGGTAGAGTTGGATGACCAATTGAATTTTATGGAGGAGCCAGTTGTCATTCTAGCCAGAGATGTGCGGCGATTGTGTTCTAGAGTCATTCCTGTGGTTAAGGTCCGTTGGAGGCATCGTCTAATTGAGGAGGCTACCTGGGAGACCGAGCAGCAGATGCGAGAGCAAATTCCTGGTTTGTTTGAGCCTTCAGGTACTTCTTGACTTTTACTTTCGCGAACGAAAGTACTTTTAGTAGTAGATGTTGTAATGACCCTCCAAGTCATTTTTGTGCTTATGCCTTCTGTTCGTTGGTTAGAACGTTTCTATAGCGACTCTAAGTCATTTATGACATGTTGGGACTGACAGTTTGGTCACCTAATTGCTCATTTGGTTTTTACGTGAGTTTATGTGTTAGGGAGCTTTTAAAGCTTGAACGGTCATTTTTTATCTAGAGTTCAAGAAGATAACCTCATCCAATTCTGACGATTCCATCAGCTCTAGAAGGGTCATTTTATGGGTAGTAGAAGGGTCACTATGACTCCCAAGACTTTCAATGTAAGTCTATATGATTAGGAATTTTTACTTTCAGGTTAAAGCCTAAGTTTGACTTTAGTCAACATTCTGGTAAACAAGCTCGAATGAGAATTTTGTCAGTGTCGTTAGCTCAAGAATGTTGAGTTTGGTGTAGAATGACCCTTCATTTGGATCCCAAGGCTTCCGGGCTAATTCAAAATCCCCTTGTGAATTTTGGCTTAAAATAGAGTTTAGGGGGTCAGGCCCACTTTTAGCCGAGATGACCTCCTATAGAAATTTTGACTACTCCATTGACTCCAGAATATCAAATTTGGTAGGGTTGCATATTTGGTTTGCGTGCGCAGGGTTCCAAAAAAATTTAAAACACCCCATCAGAGATTTGAAAACTTGTCAAACCAGCTGATATGTATTAGCTGGTGCAGGCCAAAATTAGTCTTCGCATTCACGGACATTGGGCCTTCGTATTCACGGGGGGCTCAGTGATGATCACGGATCCCTGGTTCCCTGGGCCTTCACATTCACGGGCTCCATGCCGCGTTCGCAAAGGGAACCTTTGCTGAGCTCCACGATCACGGGCCCTCTGGGCCGCGATCGCAGAGAGTAAAGTCATCTTGTCTTTTATTTAAAGACCAGACGCGATCAATGTGGAGGTTCCAATTTCAAAAGCAAGTATGTTGTGGTTGAGGCTACGTTATGGAGTGGTCGGAAGTTGTTGGGCAACTCTCAGTTGCGGTGAATTCTATTTTTTTGGGACTGTTCTGGTTCTTTTTTGAGTTAATTGTTATTTTCTTGCATGTTGGTTTTTGTGGATGCTCCGATCCCTTGATTGTGTTCCTTTTTGGAACACAAGTTCTGGGTATAGTTTAGGACCTTTTGGCGGAGTCAATTCCAGAAATTCCAATGTGGGTCCCACAATTCCAGTTTGACTCCGAAATTGGTCCATTTATGTTTTAGTGTTTTTGGAATCTAAACGACCGTATTGACGTTGTGATCCTATTTTTGATAGCGTGGGAGCGTTCGGATGCCATTCGAAAATGAAAGGCTCTGGCCTTGTGATTTGGAGCGCGCACGGTCGGCCTACAGGTAGGCTACGACTTCCTTTCTATTTAGATTGAGGTTGAATGCATAAATGCATGCTATTAGAGTGAATTGGGGGTGGGTTCCTAGTTACCCTTATTTGTTTCCTAGATACCATATTTTAGGATTGATCGACATTATTTTGGGTGTAGTACCATGCTAGTTGGGGGGTTTTATATGTGTTCCATGTTGTTGTGTTTTGATTGTGTGGCTTTGTTGGTTTTGAGCATTTTTAGGCTTAGCCTAGGATTAGATTAGTGTTGCCTTAGACTTGGCGATCTTCGTGACTTGTGAGCATTGTTTCTTCTCCGGCGTCATATAGGACAGGCTAAATCCATGTAGACTAGAGTAGTAGACTTGAGTATGATAGTATGAGCCTTAATTTAGGCAGTTTTGCAACTTTTTAGATATTTTGTTCTCTCTCTCTCTCTATTTCTGCGGCTCTAATGTGTTACTTGAGGTTTTATACTTTCACGGTGACTTGAGATTGGATTGTTATAGGCTTGGATCCTTCTGGTGATTCATTGTGAGTAGACGTCATTCCACAGTGGTTTGGTATAGATATTTGAGATCCTCTTCGAAGTTTACACGCCCTCGGGTCACTCTTACTAGATGGGCGGCTTACGCCCCTGGGAGTGGACTGACTGGCTAGGCGGTGTTGATATATTAAGATCCTCTTCAGAGACGACACGACCTCGGGTCACTCTTGCGAGCTGGGTTAAGAGTGAACTGACTGGCTGGGCAGCCTAGATTGATTGTCAGTCTTGCTAGCTGGCCTGGGAGTTGACTGGATTACTGGATACTGTGGTTTCTTGGGTTGGGAGCCCGACTTCCGTTTCTTGGGTTCGGATTCATGGTACTCTTCTCTCAATAGATTTAGCTATATTGTGAACCTGTCGGACTTATGGAATCCGTTCGAGTTTTATTTAAACTTGCGCACTAGTGTACCTTCTGAGCTTATGGGGGTCTAGTTAGGGTTAGTTTAGTTGTACTTAGGTTCACTTTGGGTATGCTTGTGTGCTTCCTTTCATATCCACTTTGACCTCTGTCTGTGTATAGATTCTATATTTTCATATTGCCTATACCTTTCTTGCTCAGTCGGCCTTTGATGCCTATTGCGTACCTTTTTTTTGGTACTCATGCTACACTCTGTATCTATTTCGTGATGAAGGTCCTAGTACCCAGCTACCGACGATGATTGTTCGTGCCATCTTTAGCAGCTTTTTGAATCGAAGATGTGGGTGAGTACTTGGTATCATGGATCAGCATGTCTCCTTCTGTACTAATTTAGCTAGTCTTTTAATTTTGAGAAGGCTTTGCTTGTGGTCCACTTTTGGGACATGTACGTTCATGTTAGAAAACTCTGTATTTGTGACTTCTAGGTTCTTGGAGGGATTCTCTTGTATATAGTTTTTGTTTGCTTCCGCTCTTGTCTTGTTCTATTGTTTAAATATTTGTTTCTGCTTATTTCTACCCTTGTACTCATTACTTGTCATTCTGGGTTATGGGTTGGCTTACCTATTGATTGATTATAGTAGGTGTCATCATGACTCGAGGAATCAGATCGTGAGACTGCAACTGATCAAACAAATCATCTATACGGGGTAAAAGGTACTTATTCCATATGGCAACCTTATTCAACTACTGATAATCTATGCACATTCTTATGCTACCATCCTTCTTTTCCATAAACAACATAGGAGAAACTGAAGGAGAAGCACTAGGATGAAAAAATCCCTTATCAAGACATTCCTGAATGTGAGTCTAGAATTCTCTCAACTCTACCGAGGCCATGCTATAGGGAGGAATGGAAATTGGACGAGTGTCCGGCTGCAAATAAATACAAAAGCCTAAGTCCCTATCAGGAGTCATACCTGGATCCGTAGGTAACACCTCCAAAAATTCTAAAACAACAAGAATAGACTTGATGGAAGGAGATTTTGCACTAACATCCCAAAGATGTGCCAAGTAGGAAAAAAAACCCTGCCCTACTGGTCTTCTAGCTCAAAGAAAGGATATGATCTTTGATGGATTAGGCATGTACACCCCTTCCCACTCTAATATTTCCATACATGGGATCTCTACAGTCACTATCTTAGCATTACAGTTTAGCATAGCAAAATAAGGAGACAGCCAAGTCATACCAAAGATCACATCAAAATCTGGCATATCTAATATGACTAAATCTACCTAAGTATGCAGACTCATAAACATCATAGAACAATCACGATACACCTAGGCTGCTGATCTTGGGCGTATTTATATGCCTAGGAGCAAAATAACACCCATACTTTGGCCTAGTTTTGGGATGGATTCGTTAGCATTGCTAGTGTAAAGTCGTGTAAATTCATTAGGACTAACCAATATGATTAGTGTGTGCAGATGGTGAAACAAGAAAATTGAAGCATGGGAATTAGGAATGGATGTGATCGCTAAGGCACAAAGGATAAAGGCTAAGATGAGTAAAAGAAGTCAAAAAGTAAAGAAAGGACAGATGTGTATCCTCTCCGCGACGCGGAGAGGGAATCAATTATTTTGTCCTGATGATGATGTTGAGGCACAGTACTCCGTATCCTCTCTGCGTCGCGGAGAGGAGGTGTTTGACTAAAGAGGAAAATATCAAGCTCTGGCACGTCGCGGACCCGTGTCCAAATTCTTTGCCAATTTTTATAAATTATAATTAGACTCAGATTTTATTATTTTTAATGATTCTTTTTTTGAGTTTTGGAGAACGACGACTTTGGGAGCTATTTCATCAGTTCTTAGGGTTCACTCCTAAACTTTACTTAATTCGATCTCTCTTATGTTTATTGGATATTTCATGATTGCGAATCGTATTATGAGTAGCTAAATTCCCTAGTTCTAGGGTTGTGGCTACAGGATGATTGTATTTTATTGATTTTAATGGATGAATATTGGTTATCATATGGATCTTTCTTTTGTATTTCGTGACTACACACCATTGAAATAAATACATTGTCCAAATTGAACTCGGAAGAGGAATAAGAAGATAGAGCATGGAACAAAAGGAGCATGATCTTCTCTAGAATTAGGGTTGATTTGTATCTAGGATAGGGATATACCTAGAAACCTTGCTTGGTTAATAGACAGGATAAAAATGTAATGCTCGGTAATTGGTTCAATCTATCCCCGCTCAACGATGTAGTTAGGCTGCCAATTACGGTAGGCGATTAGAGGTCTGGAGACTATGATCATACATATAACCCTGTAATCATTGATTCAATAGCTGATTGACATCCATTTAAAGAAGATAAAATGCATGAATCCATAGGCAAGCTGCAACCCTAGAATTCCCCAAGTCATTGTTTGAACATCAATTGAAATTGAATCGCAGTATTTTGCTTTCTTATTTAGATAACTAATAATTTAGAAGAATACATCACTCTTTCATAAAACACTTGTATAATTGATAGTTATTGGAAAAATTGAAGACAACCTAATCTTGTTCAAGTGTTGACAACTTGATCTTAGCTATTGATATTGCAGGTAGTGCTTGAAATTCAAACTGGAAAACGAACAGGATTTGGTAGAGCCACTCGCTGAATCGAAAAGATTTGTTCACTATCAAAGAATGCAAGTATGACTGACTTACCCTGTTCATCAAGTTTAGAGTGAACCTGTAACACCAGTAGGGAGGGTCGAACAAGCCGCACCTGTAGTGATGGCAGAGATGAAAGTGAGAGACGTGGAAATCCCATGCACAACCAACATTACTTCTTGTTTTCAAAAACCAGAAGCTGGTGGTATGTTTGAATTGAAGCAGAGCATGGTGCAACTATTGCACACGAATGGACAGTTTACCGAATTATCACATGAGGACCCACAAGTGCACATACAGAATTTTCTGGAAATCAGTGATACATACACTCCAACTAGAGTGAATCCTGATTATGTGAGACTCACACTCTCCCCCTTCTCTCTATTAGGGGAAGCAAAAAGGTGGTTAAATTCTAAGCCAGCGAACTCTATCACCTCTTGGGACGATCTTGCTCACCAATTTCTGATAAGGTTTTTTCCATTTAGGAAAACAGCCAAGTTGAGGACCAATATACTAAGTTTTCGCCAGAAAGGAGGAGAGAACTTATACAAGGCTTGGAATAGGTTTAAATCTATGTTATTAAGTTGTTCACATCATCATCAATCTAACGAAGTGTTGGGCCACACATCCATTGAGGGTTTAGAACCAAACACAAAAAACTTTACTTGATTCAACTCCAAGAGGACAAGTTTTGGAGAAAACTTATGCCGAATTGTTCACTCTGCTGAACAGAATCTCATAAGGTAACCCTAAGTGGAATGGAGGAAGAGCTAAACTTGTAGTGCAAAAGACTGCTGGGATGTTAGAAGTAGATGCAGTTACATCTTTAACTGCACAAATTGTTGCGATGCAAAACACACTCATTTCAGCAATCTATCCTTGGGACAACAATATGCACAGTAAAATGTGGTACGGAAGCCACAATCATGGTGTGAGATATGTGGAAGTAGTGATCACATTGCAGAGATATGTGGGGCAAACCCGGATTCTGTTAAAATTTTAGGGAATGCACAGCGAGGAGGAGGTCACCAAAATTATGGTAACACCTACAATCCTAGTTGGCAGAACCATCCTAATTTTTCCTAGGGAGGAAATCAGAATCAGGCACAAGGCCAGAATCAATACAGACCTCAGGGTAATGCTCAAGGTTATCAATAGCAAGATTAGTGGGATAATCATAATAATCAGCAAGGAAACATGAGCACTGAGGAGATGTTGAAGAAAATCATGGTTGATCAGGCTAAAGCAAGTGCAAAAATGATGAAACTAGCAGTTGATTTGAGAAGCAACCAACTGGCAACTCAGAATCTAGAGAAGCAATTTGGGCAATTTGCTAGTGCTCAAAACTCAAGTCCTCAAGGAGGTTTTCTGGGTAATAGTGATCCTAATCCTAGGCAAGTAAATGTGGTTGGTACTCGTAGTGGGTTGCAACTGGAGGAATTGACACCGAAGAAGAGGTATAGTGAACCCTTAGTTGAAGAGAAAAAGACCAATGAGAGTGGACAGGGTCTACATGAGGAAACAATGCAACCAATAGTGAAACCACCTCCACCATTTCCTCAAATGTTTAAAAAGCAAAACAAGAATGAATGCTCTGGTAAGTTTCTATCTCTCTTAAAACAAGTGCACATTAATCTGCCTCTTGTTGATGTTTTGCAGGAATACCAAGGTATGCCAAATATGTGGAGGAGATCGTAGCAAACAAGAGGTGATTAAAGAGTATGAAACTATGGCACTCACTAAAGAGTGTAGCTTCAGGATTCTAAATAAGCTGCCCACCATACTCAAAGATCTTGGCAGTTTTATTGTTCAGATCACCATAGGGAAAAGCATTCATGCCCGAGGATTGTGTGATCTAGGAGAAAGTATTAATCTGATGCCAACATCTCTGTACAAGAAATTGGGGTTGGGTAGTCCTAAAACCACCACAATCATCTTATAGTTGGCAGACCGTTCGGTAGCTAGGCTAGAAGGCATTGTGTTCTTGGTCCAAGTGGGATCATTGATATTCCTTGTGGATTTTGTTGTGCTGAATTTCGAGCAAGATCTTGAGGTGCCTTTCATTCTTTGGAGACCATTTTTGGACACTGGCATGCCATGATAGATGTAGCAGTTGGTCAATTGACTATGAGGGCTCACGACAAAGTTGAAGTGTTCGATGTGTACAAAGCGCTGAAATTGCTGGCTGTGTATAAAGAGTTGTCCGCCATAACAATAATAGATGATGCAGCACAAGCTCATTTCATCACATCCAGAGACTCATTGGAGCGAGTGTTGATGGTCCATGATATTTATGATGATGTTGAAGCACAGGAAATGGTGCAGTTTTTAGAGGTGTCTAGCTTAGGCATTTCAAAAGATAACTGAGAGCCTTTAAATAGGGTGTTAGGACCACCACCTAAGCCATCAATTGAGGAAGTACCCAAGCTCAAATTGAAGACACTACCATCCCATCTGAGGTATGCATTTCTGGGAGATGAGAAAACTCTACCTGTAATTCTTTCTGCAGATTTGTCTGAATTGCAGGTTGAAGAAGCTTTGAAAGTTTTGAGGAGGAGTAAGGAAGCAATTGGTTGGCAGATGTTCGACATTCATGGGATCAGTCCGGCATTGTGCATGCACAAGATATACATGGAGGAAGGTCACAAGCCTAGTGTACAACACCAGCGCCGACTAAACCCAGTTATGAAAGATTTGGTGAGAAAGGAAGTAATCAAGTGGCTTGATGCAGGGATAGTGTACCCCATATCTGATAGCAAGTGGGTAAGTCCAGTGCAATGTGTGCCCAAGAAAGGGGGCATGACTGTGGTAACTAATGAGAAGAATGAATTGATCCCCACAAGGATAGTTACTAGGTGGCGTATTTGCATGAATTATCGCAAGCTAAACGAGGCCACTAGAAAAGATCATTGCCTGGTCCCCTTTATTGATCAGATGTTAGATAGGCTAGCAGGGCAGGAGTATTATTGCTTTCTGGATGATTACTTGGGGTATAACCAAATTGTATTTGCACCAAAGGATCAATAGAAGACAACATTCACTTGTCCATATGGCACGTATGCTTTTAAGCGTATGCCCTTTGGACTCTATAATGGACCAGCCACACTCCAGAGATGCATGATGGCAATCTTCCACGATATGGTGGAGGATTTTGTGGAAGTGTTCCTGGACGACTTCTCGGTGTTCGGTGAGTCTTTTGATTTATGCTTACATAATCTTGATAGGGTCCTTTCTCAATGTGAGGAGACAAATATGGTGCTGAATTGGGAGAAGTATCATTTCCTAGTTCGAGATGGCACTGTGTTGGGGCACAAAGTCTCAAGAAGCAGTTTTGAAGTCGATAGAACCAAGGTTGAGGTAATTGAAAAGTTACTACCTCCTATCTTGGTGAAAGGAGTTAGAAGCTTCCTTGGGCGTGCTGGGTTTTATAGGAGGTTCATCAAGGATTTCTCCAAGATTGCAAGATCTATGTGCAGTCTGTTGGAGAAGGAGGTGAAATTTGTGTTTGATGAAAGCAGTTTGAAGGACTTTGAGTTGTTGAAGAAGAATTTGATAGAAGCGCCTATTTTAATTGCTCCTACGTGGGAGCTACCTTTCAAGCTTATGTGTAATGCTAGTGACATAGAAGTGGGTGCAGTGTTGGGCCAAAGAAAGGAGAACGTGTTTCATTCTATCTACTATGCCAGCAAGACTCTTGATGCAGCATAATCAAATTATATTGTCACAGAGAAAGAGGTGCTTGCTCTAGTTTTTGCACTTGACAAATTCCGATCTTACCTCGTAGGCACTAAGGTTATTATTTACACTGACCATGCTGCAATCAGGTACTTATTTTTTTTAAAAAAGGATGCAAAACTAAGGCTGATCAGATGGATCCTGCTACACCAAGAATTTGACTTGGAAATCAAGGATAGGAAGGGCATTGAAAATCAAATCGCTGATCACTTGTCAAGATTGGAGGATTCATCGCATGTGAATAATGAAGGGCAGATTCATGATAAGTTTCCTGATGAGAAATTGTTAGCTCTAGACATTGCTCAAGTTCCATGGTATGCAGATATATTGAATCTTCTGGTAAGCGGTTTGTTTCCACCTGGTGCATCTACACATCAAAAGCAAAAGTTGAGCCATGATGCAAGATTTTACATATGGGATGAGCCATTCTTATTCAAACAAGGGCCAGACCAAGTAGTGCGGAAATGTGTAGCTGAAAGTGAGGCAATGCAAGTGCTGCAGAGTTGTCACTCTTCACCATATGGAGGGCACCATGGAGGAGCGTACGACACATAAGGTATTACAGTCTGGTTTTTTTTGGCCAACTCTATTTAAAGATGCTACACTTTTTGTGATGGGTTGTGATTAGTGTTAGAGGACGGGAACCATTTCTAGACGGCATACGATTCCTTTGAACAACATTCTAGAGGTGGAGATATTCGATGTATAGGGTATAGACTTTATGGCACTTTTCCGACATCCAGAGGGAACCAGTACATCTTGGTAACTGTGGACTATGTGTTCAAGTGGGTTGAGGATGTCGCCCTGCCCACCAATGATGCAAATGTTGTTGTGAAATTCATAAAGAAACACATCTTCACCAGGTTTGGAACTCCAAGAGCTATAATTAGCGATGGTAATAAGCACTTTATAAATTATTTAGTGTGAAATCTATTGGCTAAGTATGGAGTGCGACACAAGGTAGCGACAGCGTATCATCCTCAGACTAGCGGTCAAGTGGAGGCGTCAAATCGAGAGGTCAAGCAGATCTTACAAAAGACCATGAATGCACAGCAAAAGGATTGGGCCGACAAGTTAGATGATGCATTGTGGGCATACAAAATGGCGTATAATACACCAATAGGGACTTCTCCCTATCGAATGGTGTTTGGTAAAGCATGCCATCTTCCTGCGGAATTGGAACACCAGGTCTATTGGTCCATCAAGAAAGTGAATCTTGATTCTGAGTTGACTGGAAAGAGAAGAATAGCTCAATTGCATGAGCTTGAGTAATTCCGGCTCCATGCGTATGAAAATGTCAATTTATACAAAGAAAAGATGAAAAAGTTGAATGATAAGCATATTGTACGATGCACTTTTGAGCCGGGCCAGTTAGTGTTGTTGTTTAACTCAAGATTGAAGTTATTCCCTGGAAAACTTCGGTCAAAGTGGAGTGGACCATTTGAAGTTGTGAGAATGACTCAACATGGGGATGTGAAGCTAAAGAATAAGGACAAGAGCTCCACTTTTCTAGTGAATGGACAAAGAGTTAAGCACTACTTCTGCAATGATGTGGATCACAAGCTAGAAATGCTCGAATTGAATGACGAATGAGTCATGAGCAGGGTCGAGCCGTGACGTTAAACAAGGCGCTACACGGGAGGCAACGTGTGATCTCATGTATTAGATAGGAATTTTGCTTTTCTTTTCGTTATTTTCATTCCTAGTACTTAGTTCATTTTCTCTTTACTCACTGTAACAGCTAGGATATATAAAAAAAGAGTCGTGCCATGACCAAAACTAAAGCACTATATGGGAGGCAACCCATTGCGTTTGTGTTAATTAGGTATTTGCCTTGAAATTTGCAGGGAACAGGGTTCCGTATCAGAGCCGCATCGCGGAGATGCCCCCATAAATTTGATTTCGCTGGGAATTAATTTCCCAGCGTTAATAGTGGACTCTGTAATGAGCACGCATTGTGGAGGTGAAATCTTATTTTGATTTCGACGAGAATTAAAATTATCGACAAAAACAAAGGAGAAAAGTAACAATGCCGCGTCACAGAGTTGGTCCTTATTTTCAATTTCACTAGGAATTAAAATTCTCAACGAGAAACAGAGGACTCCATATCGTAAGCGCATCGCGGAGTAGGTTAGTGATTTTTTATTTTCATTAAGTTAGTCGGGTTTTACCTGTTTTCTTGTCAAATAACCCAACCCACCCTACCCTTTAGCTCCAAATTCGCCCATAATCCCCATTATTTCCCCCACTCATTCTCTCTTTCACCCTAATTCTTTGCTAAATTCCCCTAATTACCCCCAATTCTCTTTCTCCTTTCTCACAATTTCCACACTCTAGAGCGTCGCGCCCCTATTCTGTACTCCCCTTGTGTGAAATTTTCTCTCCTCCGTTGAAACCAAGGTATGTTCTCTCTAATCTCTTCTTGTTTTCGTTAAACTTGGAATTGAGGATACTCGATTTGAAGTGTGTACTAGATGTAGTTGCTGTGAAGGTTACGTGATTATAGTTGTTACAATTCTCATTACTATTATTGTTGGGTTCGGTGTAAATTCTATAGGCTAAGGAGGGGTTTGATTAGGCAAAATTTTGAATATCATGGTAGACCTAGTCATTTAGTGTTGGCATTTGTGTATGATTATCATTATGTCTGTTTCGAAATCTTGAGTAGGGACATTTTGGTGGTAATGTTGTGAGTACGAAATTGGTCTGAGAAAGTTGATTATGGGTTGCTTTCTGAGTTGTTCTCTGTATCATGTGGCAATTTAGTTTATTCTGCACTTTATATGAATTTCCTGGTGTAAGTGTGAGGTCTTGAGTAGCACTTTCTAATTGATTATAAGGATGGGGCAGGAAGATGTGTTATGGTTTGTCGTGGCATTAAGGACAACATGTGGGTACAAATGTTAGAAGTCTAATTACTGCATTTGTGCCACTCACATTGTGTTGGGAATAATGATAGGGGAGTTTGAGTACCTAATGATTTAGCGTGGGTAGTGTACACAAGTAAGTGTGGGGTGGTCCTTTTACCACCCATGCTTCTTGTATTATGTGATTTTCTTATAGGCTGAAAGAGGTTTTGGGTGTGTTGTGTCATTATGCAGGTCGATATGTCTGGAACTCATCACCTCGGGAAAGAAGTGTCTTCCTCAAGCCAGAGGAAGAGAGTTCGTAGTCGAGCTAATGTTCCTCCCACACCAGCTGTCCCGCGTGGACAAACACGTCGATTTGGATTGAAGGCAGTAGCCAAAGATTGCAAAACATGGTGGAAGAAACACACTGAAGCACGCTACTTCTCTGATGTATGCATTGATGGGGATAGTCTGGCTAGGGACTTCCCTCGGATCATGAGGCGCATCCAAGAACTCCACCTGGAGTTTATTTTTGCTGAGCTTGTAGAGTGCAACTTGCACGTAGTTTGAGAATTCTATCCCAACTGGGCGACAGAGTCAAGGTTTCATTTTGTGAGAGTGCGAGGAGTCGATGTGACTGTCACACCAACAGTGTTGAATGACCTATTGGGCACGACAGCTGACACTGATCCTTTGGTACTGATGGGCTTGAACATTCACCTGCCTTACCAGGCCATTAGACATACTCTCTATGGGCCACAGTCTATAGTTACGTGGACCAAGCAAAGTAAGAAGATGTTTCACCAATCCCTGCCATATGCGCACATGATTAGGGAGGCTCGAGTATGGTTGAAGATTATCATGAATTGTCTGATTCCCGAATTGCACTACACAGGCATTACTGGGAATAGAGTGTTCTTGGTATATGCGTTGATGTCAAATACGGAACTCAATATTTGTGCAGTCTTGAAGTTTGCCATGCGAAAGGCCTGGGTGCACAAAGGGCGTACGTATGCATTTGGGGGTCTTATCACTCGTTTTTGTCGTTCTGCAGGTGTTTCGGAGGAGAGCTTAGATTATATGGCACTATTATTTTTGGCTCCAGTAGATGTGACTAAGATGAAAGGGCCTGACAATGAGTTTGGCCCTATTCTCACCATGGCGGAGCGACACCGAAGGGATGAATTGATCATGGCCCACAAGAATGGGATAGAGATGTTGAGGCATAAGAACGGGTGTCGGGCTTCTATTGTGGATCAACTTGAAGAGGTGGAGAGGAAGTACCCCCTGAATGGGCACGCCAGAGTAGTACTGGGCCTCGGGCCTGATTTCTTTGAGCTCGTGAACGATAATGTGCCCACAGATAAGAACATGTTGTGGACTAGCTCTGATGTTGACACCGACTCCAAAACGAAGGATGTGGACCCACTACAGGCTGTAGAGGAGGCTGAGGGCAGTGACGCCATGGAGGATTGATCAGGGAGTGATTCACCTAACCTCTGTTTGCATTATTTTGATGTCTTGAAGCACTGGGAACAGTGCTTAATTTTATAGTGTGGGGTGGGGTGTGAATTCTCTCTGATGTATATATTAGGCTGAACAATGGTAATTTTGACTTCTTTATTTTTATTTTGGATTCCTTGGAGGGTTGTTTTTGGTTCTTTGGCCAATGATAGTTCCTTTGAACCGTACAAAACACAAAAAGATTGTTTTTCCCTTAGTTTGAGTCAGTCGTCATAGTTGAGTCGCATTGCCCTATGATAGATGGTTGACGACCGTCTTAAGGGTAATTTTCGTCATTGAGTCTACACACTCTCCAACTAGGGTAGCAACATAGATAGGGAATCAAGGGTTTCACAAATCAAGTCAAGTCCCAGAGAAAATTTAACAGATACATAAGAATAATTAGAACACGGATCAAACAACACAATAGTCATCCGGTCATAGACAAGAATAGTACATGTTATCACTGTGTTTGATGCCTCAACCTCTGGTCTGCTTGAAAAAGCGTAATAGTGAGCTCTGTCATCATTATGGTCAACCTCCTTACCATGATACGCCGCTCCTCTCCCTACATTACCATTTTCTCCTCGTCCACAACCTCCTTGATTACCTCTTCGTGCACCCTATGGACGTACTCTGTTATTATTTCCTCCACCCACTGGAACCACTTCTCTAGTCTTTCCTGAACTTGGCCGATGGTCTGTCTGTCAGGGTAGTCCCTCTTAAAGTGCCCCAGATCACCGCAATGAAAACAACCATTATCAAGTGAGGGCCTACTGGCTGATGCATAAGAAGTTCCTTGGCCACCTTCAGTCAGAGACTACTATGGAACCCTTGAATGACCACCCATAGAAGTGGGCATAGCCGACTGAATTAGACGAGTTGAATACACCTACTAACCGGAATCCTTAGAATACGAACCATTGTAGTTTTCCACATACCTGGACCACTTTGCCAAGGTCTTGTTTTATCCAGCCTGTCGAACTTTGTCTACCTTTTTCACAAAATTAGTCACTTTATTGAAGTCCTTACCTGTAAGGGTCATATGCACTGATAAAACTTACAACTTAGAATTCAAACCTTTGACAAACAAACGAATCCTCTCCTCTTGAGTAATCACCAACTGGATAGCATAACATGAAAAGGCAAGGAACTTAGCCTCATAAGCCTCCACGGTCATGTTGCCCTGCTCTAGATCCATAAACTCAGCCTTCTGCCGACCTTGATAACACTCAAACTACTCTTTAAAATCAATTAAAAGAGTAGGCGGTCGTTGTCAATAAAAATACCCAGTTCAGAGTCAGAGTTGAATCCCACAAGGGTAGTGTGACGTTAAGGATCCAATCGATGAATTAAAGTGTAACTAATCTAATTATAGTGAAGAGAAACATGGGTGGATCATTCCACCAATATGTATCAAGTAGTTTTGAAATCAAGTAGGATACACGAACTAAATAAAACAGAGGTTCAAATGAGATTAAGCAGATTTAGGGATGTAAAGGAGTGCATTGATACTAATTAGGGGTAAACTTGCATTGCTCAGTAATGCTTAACAACTATGATTAAGCTAGGTCATCTTTGATGACACTAATCTTCTTTCGATCTCATAGCATCAATTCATAAAATCTCCTTTCAGTCTCATCTATGTGCAAAACTAAACAACCCAATACTTTGCTTCAATCACCTAGATTTACAGAGATTGCAAACATCGAGACAGTTACTCACTCTTATTGGTCTTTTTCAAGCACCAATTAGAGATCTAAGATAGAATTAAATTGTCCACCTTAATTCCTAAATTACCCACATGCTAAAAACTCAAATTCGTAGAAATCAGTAAGAAAAACATAGCAATGCAACATACCCTCTAATTTATATTAAGACCCAACATCATAATTACACCCCTAAAAATTGGGATTTTAGCCACCCATCACAAAAAGTGCAAAAATTATACCTTCTATGATTATTGCCATGGGTGCAATAAATTTAAGCAATTTTAATCAACACTCACTTCGATTTCACCCTCAAATTCTTAATTACAAGAGTGATGTTTAAAACCCAAATCTAAGAACAATGCCCACAAGTTTCTCTCTCTAAGAGTTCTAAGAGTAAAAACTGATAATTCCTCCGCTTTCTCTCTCTTCCCAACTATTTATACTTTTCAAAAAGATTCTTTTGCATCCCATTCAGCGACATTAGTCGGGCTCGCCGAACCAATTCAATGCATCGTCGTTCTTCTCGTTCAGCTTGCCCTTTATTGACTCCAGGCTTGAGTTGTTTGAACCTCAGTCGGTGGACTCTATCCTTTCACGTTCGGTGGGTCACCAAATATTACCTTTGTTTGACTTTTAGGCCTTCTCTTTTCTTCTGAGTACTGTCAAATTCGGCGGCTTCGCCTTTTTCAATCGGCGGATCGCCTATGCATCTCGTCTTCGCCCATTGATTTTAATGCTTTGACCTTATATCTGTCCATTTCAGCGAGATACCACCTCTAGGGCGATTCGCCTATTTTGTTAGGCGATCATCAGGCTAGGTTTTTCTACTCTTTTACAATGTTCTTCGCCTTTCTTTCAATCGTTCTTCCTTGCCTTTTCCCTTAGCCTTCATGGCTGCAAATCATCAAAATATCATTAGAATAGGACAAACATAGGCATTGAGGACATGAATTGTTGAGCTAAATAGGCCTCAAATAAGTGTAAATCTACAACTCATTAGTACCCCAACTTAAACTTTTACTTTTCCTCAAGTAAATCAAGAACACAATCAGGTCAACAAGGGTGTCTACAATAGTTCTCAATGATAGCTAACATACAAGTACCATTACAAGACTACTCTTAGAAACATGCTACACTAAATCATGATCAAGACATTTCTAATGATGACTAGCCGGTATCAACTCAAGCTCAAGCTCACTATAGCTTCTTTTCTAATGCAAGACCATGTTTCAACAAATGCACCCAAAGTGCCCTCACATAAAGAACGATTTCATGCTCTCGCAAAGTAAATCAATAAAAAAAAGTAAGGAATCAATGCAACTCTCGCTCTCCCAAAAGAGAAATACATGCATGCTTCATCTCGTAGGTTTGCCCATATTTTCCAATCATCACATAACCCAGATCATGCAAGATCTCAAGGGTCTTTTAGGCTTGTAAGGGGCTGAGGGTTAAGGTATGGTCAATTTGGTTTAGTGACTTCACCTTTTTAAAACCATTGTTGCATTCATTTTCACCTCTTCTCAAGTTCTTTTTATTCTTTTTCATTTGAGAATTCAAACTTTGAATTGTCAATCATTTTATAAGGAACCCTCTTTTATTCCATCGGCTCTCTTTTTCATTTCAATTTTTCATATTGTTCATCACAATACCTCTTTTTTTAAGGAGGGGTTCCTTCTTTTTGTAACACACTTCAAAGTTGAGTCTCATTTCACCTTCATTTGCCTTTTACTTGGTTTTTCTTTCTCCTTCCTTTCCACACCCCCAACTTAGGATTTTGGCCTAAGTTGGATATTTAAACAAACCAATGCTTTAAAAAGGATTTTGGTTGAGAAGGTAGGTACAATCTTGCTCAAGGATTTCAATATGGTTGTCAACAAATGGTTTAGGCTCAAATGGTGCCAAAATGGATGCACACCCTCATAAGGTAGTTATAAAGGATATGGAAGTTTTGGATTCCCTCTCAGAAATTTTTCCCAAGATTTTGCCTTACACTTACCAAAGCTTAGACAATTAGACTAACAAGGCAAATTCTAGGATTTCACACACATGCTTTCAAGTAAAACCTCACCACACACAGCACTTCAAATACACTCATTTAGCACAGTCCGACAAGATCAAAAGCTTGTGTGTGGTGTTCATTGCAAGTCTCACATCAAAACATAGCCAGTCAACACGAGATTCAAAAAAATTACTCAAAAGTGCAACCACATCAATTTCTTTCCTGCAACAAAAACACTGAATACTATGCTCATCATATGCACTATTCAATACATTGATAATGAACACAATCAATTCTCGAATTCTTCATCAATGAAAACTCACACATGCTGCAAATCAGAAGATAGAGAGACAAAAGTGCACTAGCAAAGAGGTAGGGGTGGGAATCCAAAGTGCCTCACTCCCCACCAAAAGAAAAATGTAGTGTTCTAGCAAAGAAACGAAGAAATCACTGAACAGGTCGGCGGATCGCCAAACACGGACAGATCACCTACCGTGCATGTAGCTTATGAGAATTTTAAGTCTAACTCGGTGAGCAGCGCCATTTTTTACAATGCTCAAACTACTCTTCAAAACCAATTAAAAGAGTAGGCGGCCGTTGTTAATAAAAATACCCAACTAAGAGTCGAGGTCGAATCTCACAAGGAGTAGTATGACGTTATGGATCCAATCGATGAATTAAAGTGTAACTAATCTAATTATAGTGAAGAGAAACTTGTATGGATCATTCCACCAAAATGTAACAAGTAGTTTTGAAATCAAGTAGGAAACACAAACTAAATAGAACAAGGGTTCAAAATGAGATTAAGCAGATCTAGGAGTGTAAGGGAGTGCATTGATACTAATTAAGGGTAAACTTGCATTATTCAGTAATGCTTAACAGTTATGAATAAGCCGAGTCATCTTTGATGATGCTACTCTTCTCTCTATCTCATAGCATTAGTTCATAGAATCTCCTTTCAAGCTCATCTATGTGCAAAACTAAACCACCCAGTACCTTGCTTCAATCACCTAGATTTAGAGAGATTGTAAACACTGAGATAATTACCCACTCTTATTGGTCTTTTTCAAGTACCAATTAGAGATCTAAGATAGAATTAAGTTGTCCACCTTAATTCCTAAATTACCCACATGCTAACAGCTTAAATTCATAGAAATCAGCAAGAAAAACAGTGCAATACAACATACCCACTAATTTATATTAACATCCAATCTCATAATTACACCCCTAGAAATTAGGGTTTTAGCCACCCATCACAAAAAGTGCATAAATTATACCTTCTATGATAGCAGCCATGGGCGCAATGAATTTAAGCAATTATAATCAACACCCACTTTGATTATACCCTTAAAATGTAAATTACACGAGTGATGTTTAAAACCCAAATGTAAGAACAATGCCCAAGAATTTCTCTCTCTAAGAGTTTTAATAGTAAAAATTGAAAAAAGATGGATTCCTCCACTTTCTCTCTCTTCCCAACTATTTATACTTTTTAAAAGATTCTTTCGCATCCCATTTATTGATATTAGTCGGGCTCGCTGAATCAATTTGACGCATCATCGTTCTTGTCGTTCAGCTCACCCTTTACTGGCTCCAGGCTTCAAGTGTTTGAACTTCAGTCGGCGGACTCGATGGAACCCGCCTTCCACATTCGATGGATCACCAAATATCACCGTTGTTTGCCTTTTGGGCCTTCTCTTTTCTTTCGAGTACAGTCAAATTCGGCGATGGTCATTGGCTTCGCCTTTTTCACTCGGCAGATCACCTACGTATCTCTTCTTCTCCCATTGATTTGAACACTTTGACCTTACATCTGTCCATTTCAACGAGATACCACCTCTTGGACGATTTGCCCATCTTGTTAGACGATCATCAGACTGGGTTTTTCTACTCTTTTTCAATGTTATTGGCCTTTCTTTCAATCATTCGTCCTTTCCTTGTGCCTTAGTCTTCATGGCTGCATATCATCAAAATATCATTAGAATAAGATAAACTTAGGCATTGAGGACATGAATTGTTGAGCTAAATAGGCCTCAAATAAGTGTAAATCTACCACTCATAAGACCTCTCATAGTACGAGGAATATACTTCTCCAAGAACAAGGCATGAAATTGCATCCAAGTCAACGGAGGCAAAACGGATGATTGACATTCCACAAAGGCTCTATACCATTGCTTTGCTTCACCCTAAAGCTGGAAAGTCACGAATTCAACCCCATATTGCTGCACAATACCAACTTATAAAGCCTCTCATAGAAGTTCAAGATGAATTCAAAGGTATCCTCACTCTCGGAACCATCAGAAACTTAGTTAGCATCTCATGTTCAGTGACAGTCATCACAGGACCACGTAATAGATTGAAGAAAGAATTAGTGTATGTGCCCCCGTTCATTTTAGGGACCATAGTAACAACATGATGAGAAACTAGAACCTGAGTAGCCTGTATAATGGGAGTAGGTCTAGTACCTATCAACCCACTCAGGAAGGCTAACACTTGCGAAACCACTCTAGCACCCATACGGGGAAGACCTACAACCCCAACCGATATCCTCACCTCTAGTTCAGTTTCATCCTCAATCTCCATCTCCACCTCTTCTTCCTCATGATCCTGGGGTGGGGGTGGGTTGCCTCACATGGTACGTTCCCTGCCTGAGCTCCACCTCTAGCAGGTGTTGCCCTTCCTCTACCACTGCCCCTACCTCTACCTCTTCCTCTACCATGCCCTCTCGTCGTTGGAGCTACTGTCCTTGCACCATTACATCTTATGTAAACCATCTATGGACAAAAAGTGAAAGAGGTTAGACACCAATTTGGATCACCAGATACCAATTGGAATCAAGTTATAGCAAGAAGGAAGAAAGAAGATAGGATTTTCCTAAAGTCATGTAGCCTCTCGCAGAAAAAGGACACACATCTCTGTACCATTTCATAGGACTCTACTAGACTCGTTTTGGTACGACAAGATCAACGAACCAACGGCTCTGATGACAACTTTGTCATGACCCAAACCATCGTGAGTGGCACCCACACTAAGCCACCTGGTGGGAGAACCAACTATCAATCCAAAATTAGCCCAACACACCATAAATTTAACCAAGTCATGAAATAAATTAAAGGAAAATAGTTTTTAAAATAGCCGAAGTATTGAGACCCGATAAACTTAATCAATATTCAAGTAATTGTGAAAATAAACCCCTAGAAACTGAAAGTCGTCATACCAAAACTCTAAGTAATCAAGCTAGAATGCAACCCTAAAACTTATAAATAAACCAAATAGCCTAGACCCTCTATGTCCGAAAAGATGAACAAGGGAATGATGGTAGCCTGAAAGAGTAGTTCATTCTTGGATTTGGAGTTCAACGTCCCTTGGCTGATGTCTCGTATCAACCGCTGGAGTATGCCTTGTACTCAATAAGAAAAGAATAGGCACAGTATCAGTACACACCCACAGTGCACTGGTAGGATCACATGGCCAGTCCAAATTATGAATGTAAATAATTAACCACCATATAGTAAACACAGTCAACACATATCATCAACAAATATGAAACATAACATACATATGAAACATGTCTCACTTGATCACATACAAGTCATACCTAAGTCCAACTCGCCTTTAAAGCAACTTGGACCACTTAAGATCTAATATACATATATCACAATATAACAGGTAAATCTAGTCCACTCATGGAACCATAAATGCACATACTCAGTTCTCTCATGGAACTCACACACAAATTATTAGTGTACTGATGCGGTACCCAAGCCAACCAAAGTTAGTAATTATATCATGCATGGTATCTGAGCCAATCACTAGTATTTCTATACCGGCATGGTATCCGAGTCAACCAGCAATCACAGACAATCATGCACAACTACAATCACAATAAATAATAACAATTGAAACCACAAGTAACATAAACCAGTTCATTGCATGAGATTATCAACATGATATCATTTCATATCCTTCCCTTTATTTTCCCCAACATGCATTGCATAATAATACTATAAAGCAGTAGATATGCATACATACACAATGAAAAACATACCACCATCACCTACCTTAAATATAGTCCCTTGGAAACTCTAAAGAACCCGAGCTTCCCCTTTTGAAGTGTCTTGGCTTGTTCTTGGTCTAAAACAATAAATAAACATAACAATCAATCACAAAGGCCCTAATTATACTGGATTATACTCAAATCCTAACCCCCAAGCCAATTCATGATCATCCCACCCAACCCAAAGTTGTTTCCACCATCAATTCAAGTCAAGGACTTCCCCAAAGAGTAATATCCTAGATTCCAAGGGCTAGGAATCAAATTACAAGATTGGGGAGTAACATACTTACCTTTACCAATGAATTCCGTGGAAAATTGAGTAGGAACTACCCTAAGTCGCCCCTCTTAAATCCAAGAAGAATTATGCACAAGAAACAATGAGGCCAAATTCTAGATCAACAAAACAATGTCATTGAATTTTAGATTTAAAGCTCACCACACAATGCGCATGAAATAATGAGGTCGAATTAATTTTAATCCTAACTTAAAGCAAGAGAATTTCTCAAGTGTCACATAAGTATAATTGAGAGGTACTAAGATAATCTATTGGTCAAAACAAAGTAGGTTCTATTTATCATGCCAAATAGTTTAACAATTTTTCTTTTTCTCATGCACACTCCTAAGTATGTTGGTACCAAATAAGTCAAGAAACTCTTTCTTTATTATTTTTTAATAAGAAATAAAAATCCTTTGTATTAAGGAATGCCACACCTACAGGGGATTGACCATGTATTTCATTGAGGTGATGAGAATCAAGTGTGTAGTTCGCAAAGTTTTTTTAAAAAACATGGTCACCATGGGGCCAGTGACCCATTTTATTAAAAATATAAGAAATCAAAAAGTAGTTCTAACAAAAGTAAAAAGGAAAGTAACTAAAAAGTTAAAAAAATAATAAAATTGGGATCGAGAGAGTTATGGTTATGTCTGAAGATATTCTTTGAACTTTCCTATTCTTACTTCGATCTAGCTTTCGTTATGGCCAACCGTTGGCTGATTCTCCATTCACGTTTGTCTATGCTTTTTCTTCGATGTTGTACTCTCTTCAATTCCCGTGAGTGAACTTCTCTCTTCTTTTTATTCTTTCGATTTGAAATTGTGTGAGCCACAATTAGACTGTTGTTGCCTTTTCTTTCAAGTTTTCACTGAAAAAGATTGATATTTCTACAATAAAATGAGCACCTGAAGGTTCTAATACCACACATTGCCCATCCACCTACCTAATCAGTGGAAAATCAAAATTAGGGTTGTGATGTGTTCTGCATATTGCCTTACTCATTTGGTTCTTGTAGCTGCTTCTTACCTTTTCTCTTTGCTTGTTATGTGTATTTTCTATTGTAAGGGTGTCTGTGTTTGGGTTCATGAGTTCCTATATGATTATATTTTTATGTAGTTGGGTGCACATTTGTATGTTTCCTCTCTATTGACCCATTCCAATTAAGTGTATTGAGTCACTCCAAAAAAATTGAGCGTGTTCTCTTGTCGTTGAAGTCTTACTTTTTCATGGATTTTTGGACAGTGGACTGAGCATCATACGACACTAATACCACACACTATTCAATCATCCATTTATTCAGTATTACCTCAATTGTTTGTGTTGCTTGCTTCAGTATCTGCTTCTTTTTCCCTCATTTTTGGATATTGTTGGTTGTGTTTTTTAACAAGGATAAAAATATTATTTTTAATAAGGATTAAAAACTAATTTTTCCATTTTTTTTAAATTTTTGAATAATGGTTTGAAAGATTTTTATTTTGATTTTAAAAAAATAAGAATCACCAAACCCAAGGAGGGTTGCCTACGTATCACATCAAGGTAAGAATCAGATATGTGTCGCTCGTTAAACTTGAAATATGAAGTAATTAAACTTTTTTTGTATTTGGAATTTTGATGAAGGAAAAAGAAATTATTTTGATTTTTTGAATAGAGATAAAACCTATTTTATTTTATTGAATAAAGATCACCAAACCCGAGAAGGAATGCCTACGTATCTCGTCAAAGTGAGAATAAGGTGAGCGTAGTTCGTGAAACATGAAATATGAAGTAAATAAACAATTTTTTTGAATTGGGAATTTTGTTGAAGGAAAAAGAAATTATTTTGAATTTTTGAATAAAGATAAAAGCTTTTTATTTTAGTTTTTGAATAAACATCACCAAACCTGAGGAGGGATGCCTACGTGTCTTATCAAGGTAAGAAACATGTATGCATAGTTCATGAAACTTTTAGACAAACTACTACTTTTTTTCATTTTGAATTTTGAATAAATAGTAGAAAACTTCTGTTGATTGATTTTTTTTTAATAAGTGCCAAAAACTTCTTTTTTCGAACTTAGATCTCTGAACCCGAGGAGAGCTGCCTACACGTATCTCATCGAGGTGAGAATCAGATGTGCGTAGTTCTCATATCTTTTGTGAATATGTTTGACCTTTTGAAAAACTTCTTTTATTTCGGACATCTTATTGCAAAAATATTAGACCGAACTACTGGGATTTTATCGAAAATCGATATAATTAGTAAAAACTTTAGACCGAACTATTGAGATTTTATCGAAAATCGATATAATTAGTAAAAACGTGAGGAAGATTCTCTCTCTTTTTTGCTTAACTAATTTATTCTAAAGACGGTCAATATTAAAATAAAGTCTTCCAATCAATGTAGCAAGTAGCACATGGTTATGAACATGTTGGTCTAAAAGATGGTTCATGTCCTAGATGGAATCGACCCTTGTACTGAGCCACACTAAGTAAAAAATGCACATGATGCAAATAAATGGATTCTTATTAGGAATAATAATAAATGACTGAGGCTTGTTCTACTATGTTCAAAGACCTGATAGAATAGGTGTCTAGACTGGCTGTAAAACAAGTGGACAACTCGAGCGGAAAGGGACAACTTACTGGTAGCAGAGCTTTCCGGCCTTATTGTTAGTCATCCCCATCCATAAATATGTGTGACTGTAGAATTCTTCTATCGCGCCCATTTTTCGCAAAACGGGTTTGTGCAATGACTTGACTACTCTTTTAGGTTTTATTTTAAAAGAAGAGTCGCCACCTAACGAATTAAAGGCGTGTTAGGAAACCTAGCTAACCTAACTAAATTAAACTAAAGGGTCTGTGAAACCATGGTTTGGGTAAGAGTTCAAGTTACCTTGAGAGGAAGGTGTTAAGCACCCCTCGAGGTCCACAAATGTGGGTCCCGATCGTATCTCATATAATTTATATGGTGGTTAAACAAGTCACAAACAAGGTCTATTTATTCGTTGACTTTAATTACAATAAAACTAAGTGATAGAACAAATAAACATTAACACATTTAATACAGCTAGTTAATATTAAACAATTAAAGAGATAAACGAGGAGACAGAAAATACACAAATAAATAGGAGAAAGATTTTATTAGTTAATTAAACTATCCCAAATAATTACAAGAACAAATAAAAATGGGAAAAGTAAAAGGATAACGAAAACTCCACTAAACTTATACTTCTCGGATCAGCGCTCGGCTTATTAATCGGGAGACAAATCACAGTTTGTCATTTTCAGCTCGAGTCAACTTCCATCATTTCCAACAAGGCCTAACTACCTCTACCCCCTTTCCACATGCATGATCAACATCCTAATAGGTTCCTTCCGCCCCAACTTAATGCCCAAGAGGCATTGAACTTCTATTAAGGTGAGTTTTAGACATAAAAAAAATGTAAGGTTCCTAATTAGGCCCCCTAAACATCAGGCAAAACAAATTGGACGAGCAATTAGCAAGTAAAATCTCAAGTTAGCCTCTACGTTTTATTAACATAGACACAAATAAATAGTGAAAGGCTAATGCAAAAGTGTGTGAGCACACAAACATACAAACAGGCATTATAACAATATTAAACTGATTTTAATAGGGCATAAAATATTATAAGGAGACAAAGGTTGATTTAATTCAGTAATTAATTTGAAACAGAGCAGATTTGAAATCAACATGCAGAAAATAGTTTATTAGTTAATTTTAAGTGGCAAAAAAAAGTTATTCACAATGCAGAATTCATTTATTTTTGGAGCATAATTTAATCAGGAGCGGATCAGTATTTAAACAATTCATATTGATTTTAAAAGGCAGAGAATAGCTTAGATATAAAATTAATTTAGGAACAGAAATTATCATGGCAGGCAGATTAATTTATATTCTTATAAATCTATTAGCATAAAAAAAAACTTATTCCAATAGGCAGGATTTCTATTGACATGCTTAATTTATTATAATCTTATTACTTACCAAGCTGCAATTATTAAAAATTATTACTTAACTAACATACAAAGGTTATTAAAATATGTTTTATTAAACTAAATAATTGACATGCGAAGACACTGATCAAGTCCTAAACACAATGTCTAACCCATGTAACAATGCTGAGATTGAATTGAAAGTGAGCCTAATATCTTGAAGCAATTGATCGGTTGAGCTATCAAATATTATGCTTAAAATTTATTTTTAATTACAAATATCAAGACAAAGCACTGCAGGAATAGATTATAAATTTAAACCTATAGGGATGACATCAATGTGACTAAGCATTCTGAAATTATAATTAGGAATTAAGGTGACAATCAGATTCATTAACATACCACAATGAACTATTGCACATATATTACCTAGCAGATGCACATTTAACTAGCTGAAAATTAATTGGTATCTTATGGCATGATTTCTATATAACAAGAATGCCGAAAATATCAATCAGGTCTTAAACATGATATCAAACCCATATAACATGCTAAGAATAAATTAAAACACCTATAAAACATGATTTCTAGACAAGTTTAAGTATGAAACCCATTTTTTTTTATTATTTAATAACATGATTATTGACAAACAAGACAAGAAATAAATATACAAAGAGTTATAAATTTCGCATGCTAAAAGTGTTTAAGACGTTAGGAATATATGTAACATTTAGTGCACAAAAGTATAAGAATAGGCCACACTCATGATAGAAAATCATAGATTTTTTAAGAATTACAGAGTCTAATAATTGTCCTTAACATTATTTTACAGCATGATGATAATAAAGATTTAATGGTCATTATCTAGCAAGCATACTTATCTAACAGACACACGTAAAATTAAAATAAGAATGAAATCAGTTAGCACGTAGATCCCCTCCCCCCTTAGACAGTCCCCAAGTTATTTCATTCAATATAGAGTGTTAGAGTTATACAAAATATTACAAAATCGAAACGAAATAAGATACATGTATAGTAAGTACAAATCTACTTAAAACTGAAACCATCCAGTATTCCCTCCCTTGGAGACTCTTCAATACTTTGATTTATTAAAGACCTGCTAAACATTCAAGGCAATAGGAGAGATACTACATAATACATATATATATATATATTAAATAACTATCATGACTAATAAAATATTAAAATACAGAACATTATAGACAGAATGAAAATAACATAAAGATCATCCAGAGGCACACACACAAGGCTTTAAAACAGGTCATGGCATAATGATGAATATCGAATTACACACCCATGGAGAAAAGGAGAAGAAAACTGACCAGGATGCTTCCTTTTGAATAATATAAACTTAAAGTAAAGCAAATATAAATGCAAGAACAAAATAATGCTAGCGAAGATCACAAACCGGTTAAGAAGATTAATTAATCAGGCAAATAACTAGATTCCGAATAAATTTGAGGCAGCCAATGTAACACCCCAAAAATTCTAACCAAAAATCAGACCATAAAAATTTTCTCCAGACTAGTGTCACGGAAGGCATCTACGGCCCGTACACTTCTCCACAGATCGTAGATGGACTCGTGGAGTCAAAGTTCAGAATTTAGTAAAGATTATTGGGTTCTACGGACCAGATGAATGGGCCGTATAACTTTATACGACTCGTAGACCTGATCCGTAGGTCAAGTCCTGAAACCCATTCCTCAGTATTCTTTCTACGACCCTTCAGTACGACCCGTAGAAATGTCTATGGACCGTATAAAGGATCCGTAGACCTCAACTTCAGAGATCCAGAAGTTCAACATGTTTTCTACAAGAGGGTCTACGGTCCGTAGACTTTTGTATGGACCATAGATGGCCTTTTGTAGATGACTTCTATCAGTTTTAAAAGGGATTATTTTAGTCTTTTTCCACCCTTTCTAAACCTATAACCCGACATTTTTACACCGAATTAAGGTCACAAGAAACCCCTAGCAAAAAGTTGAGTTGAAAGCTCCCTTACCGATCAAGTTTTGAGAAAAGATTTTACTTAGGTCAACTTCAAATGACTATATCTCTCAACTCATAACGAATTAGGTGGCCCATAAACTATCAAATTAAAGGTCTTTGAGTCCTCTTTCCAACGCCACCAAGTTTGCCTTTTTTGAGTTCGGAGTAAAAGATTATGACCGTTTTATTGAAGCAATTAAGGCAGTCGTAGAACTACGACTGGACCTACGATTGGTAGGTATTTCGACGATTCAAAGACCATTCTGTGAAGGATTTCTGTAATATTTTTTCAGCAACTTCCTGCACACGTTCTAAGGTTATTTTTGTCTTTTTCCAAGCTTTTTAACAATATTCTAAGTCGTTTTTGATGTTTTAACGATGTATATCATTCAAGTAACAAGTTTTCCTCTCAAAATCATTAATCTAAACTTCAAGTATCTGGGATTTCTCTTAAAACTCACCTAGAGTTCCTCTTCCCCATCAAGAGCCCTAAAATTTTCATGCCAAAAATTCAAGATACTAAGAGAATCCTTTCACCAAAGATTTTCCCAAGTTCTTCCACTCTAGAAACTTCATAAAGAAATTTCTTTTCTCAAAATCAAACACCAAGATTCCAAGATCAATTGTTTCCTTCAAGAAAGTTAATGTTCTTCCTCGGGTTCAAGGAAAATCAAATCTCCATCAAAGTTTTAGTCTAATAGCTTCATAATCAGGTATGTAAGGCTATCATAGTGTTGGACTAGTTCGTTCTCACGCCCTACATCTACTTTCAAAATCAGTAAAAGAGAAAATCTAGGTTCTATCCTTAGATTTGAGAATTCTTGAGATGAGTTTGTTGTTGAGTTTTAAGTTCTATTCCTAATGGTTGAGTTGCTATATGTTATGCATTGAAATTCTTGAGTTGATTCATTCATGTCTATATTTCAGCATGAATCTTATTAATTGAGTATTCTTGAGATGAGTAGTATCGTTGAGTTTTGAGTTCTTGAGTTCTGAGTATTCAGTTTTCTATATTGTTATTACGATCTTTGAGTTGAGTTGTACATGTCTATATTTCAGCATGAACCCTATTTTGAGTTACAAATTTTGAGAATCTTTTTAAACAAAACATAATTGTTTTAAACTGAGTTTTGAGAAAGTACAAAGGAGTTTGAGAAAGAATTTTAACCAAGAGTTGAGCAAGAGTATAAGGGAACTAAGTAGTCCCAAATATATCATTTTGTTACATTGAGAAGAGAACTATGATTTGTGATTAGTATGACAGTCGAGTATGTCATCAATGTGTAAGTAGTATGACATCTAGTTATGACATCAATGTTTATGCAGTATGACTTCCCGAGTCATCAATGATCATATCACAATAAACATTTGTTTTAAACTATTTTTAAAAAAAGTAAAGCAAAGTTTGAGTAGAGTCTAATTAAAGAGGATTTTGAGTAAAGTTTAAGGGAACTAATTGATTCCCAAATGTATTAATTTTACATTGAGAAAGAAACTTTGATTTTTAAATGAGTTTATGAGTTCAGAGATATTTAAGAGCAGTTACCTCTTTTAAGAGGATAGTTTGAGCAATTACCTCAAACCTGAGAAAGTGCATGTTTTATACAGTTAAGCATGAGTATATTATTGGGAGTAGTATTGAGCACCGATATTGGGATGAGTTCAGACAACTCAAATTTTGTATAAACCATGTTTGCCAACATGGGTAAAGGATTCATACTTTTTAGATAATTTTCTTATGCCTTCGGGTAGAGCTTAGTGGATCCACTTAGTTGAGGTGTTCTATACCCGGACAAGGTATAGGATAGTTCTGGCAGCGTGGGTGAGACGATGTATCATCACGTAGCTCATAGTGATGGTTGTCAGTTAGAGAATCTCCCAAGTGAGAGTAAAAAGTATTTTATTGTATTTTTATATACATCCTTGAGTTAACATCTTTTATTTATGAAGCTTTAAATATTTTCATCTCTTGTTATTGCTTTGTATTGACTTGAGCTGAGGTAAGTATTCTTTCATCCCTATCAGTTCAGTTATTTATCCATTCAGCTATATTACATACTCGTACATTCAATGTACTGATGTCATTCGACCTACATCTTTTATGATGTAGATACAGGTACTTAGGATCCTCAACAGGAGTTCCGTTGAGATCACTTCATCCGCTTGTCAACTTTTGAGTAAGGCCTCCTTGGTTCCGGAGGACTCCAGTTTTATAAGTTGTTAATAGTAGTTCTCTTGAGGAGTCATGGGTCTTGTCCTGACACTCATCTTTATACAGTAGAGGCTTCATAAATAGTCTGTTTTGGAGAGTCTTTCAGTTTCATAGGTTTTCTTTAAAATATGTTTAATATTCAGTATATTTAGAGAGTTTTGAAATTTAATACACTATTGATTTAGTATTTCTTTCAGTGTGATGCTTGTGCATGCTTGAGTTAGTCTTTCGCTTGTAGTCAGCCAGGATGAGGGTTTGCTTGGGGACTAGCAAATGGTTCTCGAGTGCCGGGCACGTCCAGGGTGTAGGCTCGGATCATAACAAACTTGGTATCAGAGCACAGAGTTCAAGTGTCCTAGGGTTTCTATGAAGCTGTGTCAGTAGAATCTTATTTATGGTTGTGAGGGCCCCACTTCTATAAATAAGGAACTACGGACATTTAAGAAAAGTTTCCTTTTTTCATACTCTAAATCGTGCAATAGAACTGTGTTATAACGAACTTATTCAAACTCGTGCATTTCTCAGATCCATTCGACTACCCCTCATACTCATGGTAGTTGAAAAGTAATGCCCAGATCCTTATAGATGAGTTACTCTCGTCAAAAGTCTTCAGAAAGTCATGAGACTGCAGAGGGGCTTGAGAGAAGCTCATGAGTGAGCTTAAGTTTTGAGATTAGAAGGAATGCACTCTTAATTCATATGAATCGTGCGTTTAAGCTAAAGGCGAGATGTACTCCTAGACTCTCTTCTCTAAATCTCATTTCAGGTGAGACCCTTTTGAGGAAGCATGTTTTAGAGCTTGGATAGTATTTTTCACCCGAAAGATAGTAACAGTTGCTAAGTTAGAAGCTAGTAAGTAGTAGAAGTGCCCAGAGTTAGAAGTATATATTTAGATGTGTAGTAACCTAAGGGATGTGGATAGTTATTGAGTAAAGTGTGTAGTTGTAGCCATGCTCCCTGTAAGTTATTAATGAGGAGTTTTCCCTTATGAGTAGACAAGGAGTGAGGAGTTTGTGTAGATTTCATGATAGAAGGCAGTGGAATAATTTCTAGTCCGGATGAGTTAGAGTATACTTTAATCAGAAAGAAGTTTATGATGAGGTGTTAACCCATTAGTATCGACCAAGTATAAGTGCTGAATAGAAGAGCCGAGTATTTGTGAAGTGATAGATCTAAGCTAGGTTTATGATATGTAAGGGAGAACCCCATGATATTCAGAGGGTTATAGAACTAATTAGACAATGATGTATAGTGAATGAGTAAGTAGTACTTAGGTGGTGAAATGGAAGTGCGGTAGTAATCTGTAAATAGGTAGACTGGGAGATAAAGATTGACTACTTGTCATGAGATCTTAGTGGGTGAGTATTTCTTAAGTTTATCTAGTAGTTATAAGTTAATATAGCATGTGAGCAATCATATTGATGTCCATTTTTAGTACTAGACACTAATCTTGAATTTGAGATGAGTGTCGTGATTAAAACAAATGGCAACATAAGGGTGATGATGTTAGTTTTGAGAATTGATCTGGTAGGTTTGACATAGAGTAGGTGAGGCATTATGGTGTTAGTTTGCAATGAATAGGAGTGGTACAAGTGTGGTATTATGACTCTTAGATGAGAGCTATAAAGTGCGGCTAAGTCATTAGATTAACAAGAGCATTAAGAGGTGTACCTGAGATCGTATGTAGTCAGACGATGTTTCGATTAAGTTAATGATTCTTCATGTGTGCCTAGATAGTAGATTTGAGCTATCAATGTGGAATAGGCTGACGTAAGCATTATTTTTTCCCTTAAGAGTTATGTGAAGTGACCTTATAAGCCAATGGGAAGAGATTAAGAGGAGCATCTTAAAAAGAGGTCTAAGAAGAACCCTAGTACCTTCACATAGAGAGTTCAAAAGCCATGATATAAGTCTTTCCTGAGTATTAGAGCAAAGCAAATGTAGAATAGTTTAGAGATGATGGAATAGATCCATAGCTTTAAAGTATAAGCTTCAGACCTAAGGGTGAGATGATAAGGTGAGTCAAGTGTTAAAAATCATATAATGATGTGTTCAGATAGAGTTATGGTCTTATATCAATCCATTCATACTCTAGTGTATTCCTCAAAGTTAAGTTATTACAATATTTTGTTGATATTTCTAATATCATAATTGTATCCATGACCTATGCCCATACACTTCAGATAGATTCACATCTATGCTCAGTTTCAAGAATGAGGGGCAAAGACTTTAGCCCATTGATCTCAATATTACTCCATCAAAGTTATAAATATCAGTCTCATGATATGAACCTATTCTTATAAGCACTCGTGTCTCATAGTATGCTCAGTCTTGCAAATTCATGACTCACTCTCAATGGCAAGCAACATAAAGTAATGTCATGCATATTCTTATATCAGATTTCTCAAATGAATAGTGCTTATGATCTTTCGCTCTAAGCTATTTCAGTGATCCTTTTTCAGTTGTGTTGGTGATGTTGATAGTAGTAGTTGAGTAATAATAGATGGGAGAGATTTTATGCTTCTATTGAAATTCTTAGAAAGTTCATGTCATGACCTGTAATCTTGAAATCTTATTTGAGCGTTCGTGCCAAGCGTGCTCTAGTCTAGTTTCAAAACTCTTAGTGTGAATCAGCTCCGCCTATATTGGTAGGCAAGCTCAGAAGTCAAGAGAGGTAGTGATAGTGACTCATTTCCCTTCCATTCTCAGTTTAACCATCATTCGAGGACGAATGATCCCAAGGGGAAGATAATGTAACACCCCAAAAATTCTAACCAAAAATCAGACCATAAAATTTTTCTACAGACTGGTGTCATGGAAGGAATCTACGGCCCGTACACTTTTCCACGGATCGTAGATGGACTCGTGGAGTCAAAGTTCATAATTTCGTAAAGAGTATTGAGTTCTACGGACCAGATGTACGGGCCGTAAAACTTTGTACGATTGTAGACCTAATCCGTAGGTTAAGTCCTGAAATCCATTCCTCAGTATTCTTTCTACGACCCTTCAGTACGACCCGTAGAAGGTTTTATGGATAGTATAAAGGATCCGTAGACCCCAACTTCAGAGACCCAAAAGTTCAACAAGTTTTTTTACAAGAGGGTCTACGGTCCGTAGACTTTTATATGGACCGTAGATGACCTTCCATAGATGACTACTATCAGTTTTTAAGAGGGATTATTTTAGTCTTTTTCTGCCCTTTTTAAACCTATACCCCGACATTTTTACACCTAATTAAGGTCACAAGAAACCCCTAGCACAAAGTTGAGTTGAAAGCTCCCTTACCGATCAAGTTTTGAGAAAAGATTTTACTTAGGTCAATTTCAAATGACCATATCTCTCAGCTCATAAAGAATTAGGTGACCCATAAACTATAAACTTAAACGTCTTTGAGTCCTCTTTCCAACGCCACCAAGTTTGCCTTTTTTCGAGTTCAAAGTTAAAGGTTATGACCATTTTAGTGAAGCCCTATCAGGCAGTCGTAGAACTACGACTGGACCTACGACTGGTAGGTATTTCGACGATTGGTAGACCATTCCGTGAAGGATTTCTGCAATATTTTTTCAGCAACTTCCTGCACACGTTCTAGGGTTATTTTGGTCCTTTTCCAAGCTTTTTAACACTATTCTAAGTCATTTTTGAGTGTTTTAACGATGTATATCATTCAAGTAACAAGTTTTCCTCTCAAAATCATTAATCTAAACTTCAAGTATCTGGGATTTCTCTTAAAACTCACCTAGATTTCCTCTTCTCCATCAAGAACCCTAAAACTTTCATGCCAAAAATTCAAGATACTAAGAGAATCCTTCAACCCAAGATTTTCCCAAGTTCTTCCACTCTAGAAACTTCATAAAGGAATTTCTTTTCTCAAGATCAAACACCAAGATTCCAAGATCAAAGGTTTCCTTCAAGAAAGTTAATGTTCTTCCTTGGGCTCAAGGAAAATCAAATCTCCATCAAAGTTTTAGTCTAATAGCTTCATAATTAGGTATGTAAGGCTATCATAGTGTTGAACTAGTTCGTCCTCATGCCCTACATATTCTTTCAAATCAGTAAAAGAGAAAATCTAGGTTCTATCCTTAGATTTGAGAATTCTTGAGATGAGTTTGTTGTTGAGTTGCTATATGTTATGCATTGAGATTCTTGAGTTGATTCGTTCATATCTATATTTCAGCATGAATCCTATTAATTGAGTATTATTGAGATGAGTAGTATCGTTGAGTTTTGAGTTCTTGAGTTCTGAGTATTGAGTTTTCTATATTGTTATTGAGATCCTTGAGTTGAGTTGTTCATGTCTATATTTCAGCATGAACCCTATTTTGAGTTATAAATTTTGAGAATCTTTTTAAACAAAACATAATTGTTTTAAACTGAGTTTTGAGAAAGTAAAGAGGAGTTTGAGAAAGAGTTTAACCAAGAGTTGAGCAAGAGTATAAGGGAGTTAAGTAGTCCCAAATATATCATTTTGTTACATTGAGAAGAGAACTATGATTCATGATTAGTATGACAGTCGAGTATTCCATCAATGTGTAAGTAGTATGACATCTAGATATGCCATCAATGTTTATGCAGTATGACTTCCCGAGTCATCAATGATCATATCACAATAAACATTTGTTTTTAACTATTTTTAAAAAGTAAAGCAGAGTTTGTGTAGAGTTTAACTAAAGAAGATTTTGAGTAAAGTTTAAGGGAACTAATTGATTTCCAAATGTATTAATTTTACATTGAGAAAGAAACTTTGATTTTTAAATGAGTTTATGAGTTCAGAGCAGTTACCTCTTTTAAGAGGATAGTTTGAGCAATTACCTTAAACCCGAGAAAGCGTATGTTTTATACATTTGAGCATGAGTATATTATTGGAAATAGTATTGAGCACCGATATGGGGATGAGTTCAGACAACTCAAATTTCTCATAAACCATGTATGCCAACATGGGTAAAGGATTCATACTTTTTAGATGATTTCCTTATGCCTTCGGGTAGAGCTTAGTGGATCCACTTAGTTGAGGTGTTCTATACCCCGGCAAGGTATAGGACAGTTCTGGCAGCGTGGGTGAGATGGGAAAACTCTAACTATTACATTATAATTAAAGAGAACGAAAACTGAAAATAAACTAAAGGGAAATGGGTTATCATGGGAAAGTAAGTCTACAAAAAAGAAAAACAACTTCAATGATGTTGGTCTCCAATGTTGGGCACAATTTGTTCTCTCATCTTCGGAGTGACCTCATATCCATGGTTTTAACGAACTGCGTGCCCATCTTTTCTTTCTTTCATCACCAAGCCCAGGAAGACCCTCTTCACTTAAATATCTATGCCCAACATCTTCCAAGATCCAAACATAGTATTCAGGCATACAAAAAGGTTGTAGTTCAGGACATTAATGGTTATCAACCTTTCCCACCTTCGTTGTATAATATCAACTTGTGGAATGTCTGGACCAAAGTTATACTCAAAATGGCCCATGTGAGATTGCAAGGGTATCATTTGAATTTGTCCGAATTGACGGAGGACTCGTTAAATTAAACTAAAGGGTCTGCGAAATCATGATTCGGGTAAGGGTTTAAGTTACCTCGAGAGGAAGGTGTTAAATACCCCTCGAGTTCCATAAATATGGGTCCCAGCCGTGTCTCATATAATTTATGTGGGAGTTAAACAAGTGACAAACAAGGTCTATTTATTCGTTGACTTTAATTACAATAAAACTAAGTGATAGAACAAATAAATCTTAAAACATTTAATACAGCTAGTTAATATTAAACAATTAAAGAGATAAGCAAGGAGACAGAAAATACACAAATATATGGGAGACAGATTTTATTAGTTAATTAAACTACCCCAAATAATTACAAGAACAAATAAAAAGGGGAAAAGGAAAAGGATAACGAAAACACGACTAAACTTATACTTCTTGGATCAGAGTTCTGCTTATTCATCAGGAAACAAATTATAGTTCGTCATTTTCTGCTCGAGCCAACTTCTATCATTTCTGACAAGGCCTAACTACCCCTACTTTCCTTTCAACATGCATGGCCAACATCCTAAAAGGTGCCTTGCGCCCCAACTTAATGTCCAAGAGGGATTGGACTTCTATAAAGGTGAGTTTTAGACATAAACAAAATATAAGGTTCCTAATTAGGCCCCCTAAACATTAGGCAAAACAAATTGGACGAGCAATTAGCATGTAAAATCTCAAGTTGGCCTCTAGGTTTTATTAACATAGACACAAATAAATAGTGAAAGGCTGATGCAAAAGTGTGTGAGCACACAAACATACAAACAGGCATTATAACAATATTAAACTGATTTTAATAGGGTAGAAAATATTATAAGGAGACAAAGGTTAATTTAATTCATTAATTAATTTGAAATAGAGCATATTTTAAATCAACATGCAGAGAATAGTTTATTAGTTAATTTTCAGTGGCAAAAAAAGTTATTCACAATGCAAAATTCATTTATTTTTGGAGCATAATTTAATCAGGAGCGGATGAGTATTTAAAACAATTCAGATTGATTTTAAAATGCAGAGGATAGTTCAGATATAAAATTAATTTAGGAACAGAAATTATCATGGCAGGCAGATTAATTTCTATTCTTATAAATCTGTTAGCATGAAAAAAGTTATTTCTATAAGAAGGATTTCTATTGACATGCTTAGCTTATTATAATCTTACTAGTATACTTACCCGCGCGTTGTGCGGTCACTTGATAAACGATCTCCTAAATACTGATTTATTAACAATTTTAAATTTTCATATATTAATAAATAATATTATAAAGTTTATCTGAGATAATGTTAGCATTTATCACCTTGACAAATTATAATAGTATACTTATGTAGATAAATCAATATATAAGTTTACTTCATTGTCTAAATTAGACAATAATAATTTGTAGCATTATTTAATAAGTCAAAATTCAAAAGATAACAACAATTACGCAAATTTAAAAATCAACCCCACTAATAAAAGTAAGTGACTATAATAACATTGAAAAAATATCTCAATTTAAAGATGAATAAATTAATTTAACTCGTGTAGATAAAACTGAGTAAAATAGAGTAAAAATCGTGATTTGATTTCTTGGTGACATCGTTATTTGTGAGTCTGTAATGTTTTATTTTTCAATTTGTTGAATTTCAATTTACAATAAAATACTTGTAATTATGGAGTTTTTAATATGAATAAAAATATTCAAATAAAAATAACTATGAATAGAAAAATATGACACAAATTTAGGTTTGTTTTACTTTTAAAATTTAAATATTACTTTCAGTTATTACGTTATTCTTTTCAGACTCTTTGAAAACATTTTATTTATTTTATATCGTATAAAGAGTTTTTTTTTTAAAAATTGTATGCAAAAATTTTGTAACAGTAAATATATATATATATCTAGTTTAAATAGTTAATATAAAATTTTGATAACTTTAAAAAAAATATTTAGAATAGTTATAAATGTGCATTAATTAATGGTGCACGTTTTTAGGACTCCAACATGGAGAGTTAATGTGCAATAAAAAAAAATTGTTTTTGTTTTTTCATTATTGTTTCACCGCAGTTTAGTAGGAGTAGGTAATGTCCAAACTAATTTTAAATAAAAAAATTTAATTATTTTTATTCTTAATAAAAAATATAATAATTTTATGGCACAGTCATGTGACAAATTCTGCCTCTCCTATTTATATCATTTTGGGAAGTTAAGTTGGTCTGCAAATTTCCTTTCAGGTTTACTTTTCTATTTTTCTATTTTTATGTTTACTTTTTTTAATTATTAAGATAAAATGGAGAAGTTATAACCATTTTCAAAACTGTAAGTACTAAATTCAAATTTTAAATTTTAAATTTTTATTTTTTAATATTTTTATCTTAGTGTTTTTGTATGTTTTAATTTTAAAATTTTAATTTAAATATTTTTAGTGTTTGGTTAAATTTATCTTAGTGTTTGATTAAAATAATAACTCTTTTTAATACTCTTTTTTTAAAATATAATTTAAATATTTTTTAAAAAAATTATCTTAGTGTTTGGCTAAAATAGTAACTCTTTTTAAAAATGTATCTTTGAATTAAACAATTCCTACATATTATGAAAACTCCTGCTTTACGAAATGAATTATTAGGGATATATTCTTTTTTTTCGGTCCCCCCCCGCCCCCCTCCTTTGATTTTATCCCTTTTCCTTTTTATTTTTCTTTATAAATATTTAAAGTGTGCTTATCATCATGTAAATTTCTCAAATCAATATTTAATACTCTTTCTATCGGTCAAAAATAAACTAAATTATAATTTTTATATATAAAAAAATCTATTCATATGTAGGCTGGAATTTTTATCTTGTGCTAAAATTGAAAATCTGCACAAAATAAGAGATACAAATTAATACAGTGAACAAAATTATTAAATTCTAAAAAAATAAAATTATGAAAACTTACCTCTAACCATTACTTTGAAGTAATTTCCATGATGCTTTTCTACTCTAAGGATCTTCCAAATATTAAAATCTCACTTTTTAAATTCAACGACATAAGCATTAAAAAGTATATAAAGATTAACACTTGAATTCAAAAAAAATTGACAAAAATGAAGCACAACAATTACAGAGAAAATAAGATAAAGAAGAGAAGAATAAAGCGAAGTACAAAAGAAAGTTGAGAAAATGATTTGCAATCAATGATGTTTTTTCTTATAGTTTATATAGGTATAATACATAAACATGACCCTTAACTTGGCGTCAGCTGTCAATTATGACCTTTAACTTTGGATGTGCATAAGTAGACACTTAAACTTGTATAAAACTGAACAAATAGACACATTCGTCCTACATGACACCCTACATGGCAATTTTGCGTCTTACGTGGCGTCCTACGTGTATTATGCCATGTAGGACATGTGTGCCTACTTGTTCAATTTTATACAAATTTAAGTGTCTACTTATGCACATTCAAAGTTGGAGGGCATAGTTGTCCACTAAAGTCAAGTTAGAGGTCATGTTTATGTATTATGCCGTTTATATATGAAGCGTTTGAATTATGTAACCGTCTTTTTCTGCCATTGAAGATTTTATTGAAATTTAAAATTTATATTATTTAAGAACTTAAACTCTATTAACCTTAATGTGATGCTCTACCTACTCCTTAAAATTCTCCACCTTTTTTAAAATTTTAAAACTAATAACTCCCCTCACTTCACAATTTGAACTTCAAAATTATAAGGGTAGTTTTGCATCTTATTTTTATTATTATTTTCAGATTTTCAGATTTTATTTAAATTATAAAGGTGTTGACACGTGATATTCTTACTTCCTTTAATTATAGATTATAGATAGAGTTTAAATAAATATTTTAAAATAATTATTATTTTTAATTAGAGTTTAAATAAAGCTTTTATTTTTTTATTTTTTTCGTAGAAGATTTTAAGAGTTTGTATTTTTAGTCTTTTAATTATTTTATTTTATTTTATTTATTTTTATTTAAAATGTGAAATAACAAATGTCCATTAAAAAAAGAAAATAAATCCTAAAGAAACTCCCAAATTTTCCCCACGTCTCATAGTCTATAATTATAGATGTTAGTTTTTTTTTTAAAAAAAGATTTTTCTAAATTCTTTTTTAATAAAAGTAAAAGGTGGTTGTTATAAAGCCGTATTTTTCTATTGGTAATTTTTTTTTTGTCAATTTGTAATTTTTTTAATATTTTAAATAGTAATTTTTAAATACTTATTTATTTTTTATTTTTGGTCAATTGTCATTGTTTTTATATTATTATGTGTTAAATATTCAATTTTTTTTAAAAAAAATTATCCAATTTTAATCCGTTACCTATATTTTAGGAATCACTATTACCATTTTCGTAAATCAAAATTTAAAAGATAACATCATTTACATAAATTTTAAACTGACCTCACTAATTTTAAAATAATTAACTACCATTACACATGTTTTTCTTTTTTTGCAAATGTATATTTTGTAATTTTTATTTTTAAAAAATACTATTTTTTGTGGTGCTGACACGTAAGCACTATCAACTATATATATATATATATATTATCTGCATTTATTTTGCTATAACTAAGGAGAAGTTGTGGAAAGATAGTTAAAATATTTCACATTAAAAATATGATAACTTTCCAAAAAAAAGAAGAAATCACACACGTCCTTATTAAATATTTTTTCTTGAAAAAGTAGTTATATTTATATATAATATCATAGTTCTCGTAAATATAAGTTACTATTTTAA
>JAGDQO010001132.1:0-107500 GCA_018342035.1 Solanum appendiculatum | reverse complement strand
CATAGGCAAGATTAAGAAAAATTAAAGATGTTAGGAGGTAGATAATAATTAAACAAAGACGAACCCGGACGGATCTGTTAAGATCCATCTTCCAGACTTCAAAGCTTCACCGGAACTTGTTAGCATTTCCCAACAATATTTTTTGTTGCTATATATTGGATGTTGTTGCAAAAAGTACTTTTGGCAACAATACAAAAATTATTGCATGTTGTTGCAATAAATGCCGATGCAAAAAGTTTTTGCAACAACAAAATATATTGATGCCAAAAACTAACTTAACGCAGCCAAAAAAATTGTTGCTTTACATTCGTATAATTGTGACTTATAAAAGTTTTCGCAACAAAATCTAATGTTGCCACAAATTAACTTTTTTACCAACAATATTAGTTGTTGCAAAAACCAATATTAGTTGTTGCAAAAAACCTGTCACAAAATTAGTTAGTAATTTGTTGGGAAAGCTTTTAGCAACAACATTTTTTGTTGCAAAGATCACATATTTTCTATACACCTTTAGCAACAATTTGTAAATAGTTGCTACATACACAACACACATTTCTTTTAGAAAATTTACACATATTTAAATTAAGAATTATATAAATTCGCAAAGGTCAATACATAAGTTTGATGCACTAGATATATTTAGTACTTCTAAGAAATTAAATACATCTACATGTTTGTACTGGTAAGAAAAAATAATAAGTAAGGTCATTAATTATATATATTCTAATCTAGTAATTTTGAATAATTCTCTTCTAGTAGTATTTGTCTTGAAGCAGTAGTGTTGAATTATGCACGTTCATCTTGCAAATAAAAGATAAATATAATTATACCTTGACAAAGTTATAAAATACACAAATATAGACTTAAAAATCAGAGAGAATCACATTATAATACACTCTACTAAGTACCAACTCACTATAATGTTATTTAATTTACATATGAAATAAAATTGAAAAAAATAAATGCTTGATATGTAACGTGCAACAACAAACACTAAGTTAACCAGCACTTTGGGTCACAAGTGCAGTACTTCATATGACATTGTTTTTCCTAGTTATAATAAGTACATTGTCCCAAAAATTGTAAGTCCTTGGCCATTTAACCACAAAGCCCCAGAACCATTCTTACATCACTAATTTCAAGATAAAAGTTCTAATTAAGCGATGTTAATCTACGGTATCTACAAATATGCTAATTATGTGTCGAACCACATCTAAGATGACGTCTAGGATTAAGATGTTTATCTAAGCTTTGTACATGAAAATTTAGGTCCTATGAGTAAACAAAAGGTTTGTGACACCTTAGACAATTGGTATAGTCTAACTTTCAGATTCTCACACTAGAATATCAACTGTTAATGTGATATAAGTGAACCATAAATTGCAATCCATTCAAAAAACAATGCCACCAACCCACGACATAAATTTTCTGACCTTCCCCACCTAGCTCTAACTAAGCCTAATCACATCAGCTTCGACTATGAAAACCATTAATAACATCTTGTATACGAAATTGCATTAAGAAACATGAAAAAATAAAACAAATGCATCTTAGAAGACGACAAAATACTAATTATATGATTGCTTGAATCAATTACCTGGAAAAGCGACTTAAATATTGAAGAAATTAGCAGGAAAAGGAAAGGGCTAAAGCAATATTAAGCATTTATTGAAAAACACCAATTCCTCAAAACTAAAAACTTCATTCGACTGAACATATTGAAACTTTGAAGTATTATCATCCAGTTTCAAATTATTCCACATCTTAGTTACTATATAATTTTTTTTGAAAAAAATCGAGAACGAAAGAGAAGCATCAATTGCCCCAAAAGTTAGCAGATAAGCTAACAACTTTACGAAATTAGAGCAGTTAGCCTCTTTTTGATTAACATCTAATTGCATTACTACATAGACTCTATCTTGCTCAATACTACAATAGTACTCCATTTTATACTAAATATATAATTCATGCTAAATAAGAGATATTTAGATAACATACCTCTCTTGATTTCCTCTTCTCCAGCTCTATGATTTTTTTCTGAAGTGATGATTTTTCACTCAAAAGCTTCCTCTTTGTTTCTTCTGCATTACGCAACATAGCACGGGCTTTCACCTCTTCTTGGATCTTTTCTAAGACCTACAAGTGAAAGTCACATGTTTGTGTTTTGTTAATGGTCACTAATCTGGATAAAGAATAAATGCCAAATACAAATTTATAGCTTTACCTGATTATTTGCTTCGACCAATTCTTTCGGAATATTTTTCTTCAAACCTTGAAAACTCAACTTCGAAAGCTGCATTTCTAAGTTTTGCTACTCCATTTGGGCAACCTGTAACAAATGGGGAAATAAAATGAGATGATTGTCACCTTAATAAATTAAATTTAATCGCATTTAACAAATACCTTAAGCTCAGAATCTTTTTCATCGCACAAAAATCTGAATTTATCACAATCATATGCAGCCATTTCTAAATTTTGCTTCTCAAAACTCAAGTTACCTTTCAAGTTGTCCAATTCTTTTTGCATCTCTGATTCTTGTGTTTGCTTTCCATGTAAATCTTCTTGCAACTACTCATCAATATAAAGATCATAAGCTCGAAGAAAATATGTATCCAAAACACATTTCTTACATATTGTGTTTTTCTATTGTAATTAAAATGATAGATGGATGCATAATGGGTAGAGCTAGGTGTCATATACATTTCACCAGAATCACTAGGAACTGATAGCTAACAACTATCGGAAAAAGGGAAGTTAGCTAGTAACTAACTTCCAGAAAGCTAACAAACTGATTGTCCAACGAACTAACAACTTTGATAATCAATTAGAAACAATCAACAGTAGCATTAGTTCAGTATGTAATAATAATACTAATGACTATTAGATGTACTCAATAGAAGACATCATGGACTCCCTTGTATATGCAGATTATGCGAAATACTCATCCAAACAAAAGTTGCACCAATACCTACTAAATACTCCTAGCAATGAACTTTACTAAAAAGAAAATCAATTTAGGAAGTTTACTTACGCAGTTGTCATTCATTAGACTTGCAGAACTTGTCTCATTTGAACTAGTTGAATTTGTAATGATATTGAGAATTGTAGCGGGGAGGCCATTCTATTACATATTGTACAAATAAATAACTTAATATGTGGTATAAAGGAAGGATAGAACGAGCAAGAGGCTAAGATGTACACTGAGAGTGAAAAGAACTATAGTAATGTAGCAATTACTAGCTTAGCAACGTATAATATAAATAAATACCTTGGAATTCTACAAATGAGATGTGAGTGCCATTACGCTCTCTTTTAAAAATTTTTGGTCACGCACTAAAAGCACTTCCATTACTTCTCGATTTTTTCGCTCCTCTTCAAGCTGGTTTTTGACTTCCATTAGCTTGTTTTCTACACTCTGTCGTTTATGACATTCTTCTTCTGCTTCCTTTTGTTGTGCTTGAAGTTGCTCTTGAATTTCATTTCTAGATATCTTACTTCTTGGCTTAATTCCAGATCCTTGACAAAGAATGTACTTTGATTTTTCTCCCATAATTTGCACAAATGCAGCATTGATAATAGGATCCACATCGGTCTCCTCTTCAATTTCTTGAATTTTTTCAGCAATAACATCTTTCACTTTATCTTACAAAAAAAGTTATAATAGCTTTAGCTTTCAATATTTATTTAAACAAACTCATTCTATGAACAAAGATAAGATTTTTCTATCTACATTCACTTCAGCAGAAGCACTAGTAACCCAATCTCCGCTTGGCTTCATGTGAGTTAGTTTCCAAAGTTTTTGAAATTTGGCTCTTTTCCAGTGTTTGTGTCCCTCTAGCAAAATAAATAAAATTATGTTATTGAAGAAAATGTAGTCATAATCTATCTAAAGAAAGACATATCTCACCGCTTCATAAGACACTGCTTGAAAAGATTTTCTGCCGCAAATATGATTTACTTCTTGTTTTGCCTTGTTACTTTTATTTCTTTCACTCATTTTCTGCATTGATTTTGAGTTTAGAGATTTATTTTGATCTAAGCATAGTAAGAAGTCAAATAAGAAAATAAATAATATAAAAGGCCTAATTTTTATCTTTTAACTACTTTAAAATCATCAGAGCTAAAGTAATCCACCAAGAATTTCCATTCAGCTTCATTGACATCTGTTGGTATGTTTTGCAAACTTTCCTCTTTTGTAGCCAATTTCTTGAAATGATCATGATGTATGCTACGACAATATCGATAAATTTTTTTTTTGCTGTTTGAAGAATAGTATCCCGATTGTGTTGTATGTCCGGAAGCTGAAAGGTGTCCTGCACTCAAAATAGCATTTAACTCAAGACAAATTCTGATCCTTTTTTCAAATACACTCATCAATTCTATGATACAAACAAGGTACATTACAATTAGCCAAAAATAACAATTTACCTGACTTTGACAGTAAAGCAAAATAAACAAAAAGACACTTTACATGAAACTTCGTCAACAGATACATCCATTATGGTGATTTAAGAACGATTCCTTCCACAATTTTCCAACCGGAGTTTGCCCAGGACATATAGTACCTAGTTTATAGGTAGTACTGTATGAGTCATTGTGCTCTAGATGGGCTACATCAGTTAAATTAGTTGATTCCTTCAGAGTATCTTCCACAATAGCATGTTGGCCATCAGCTGAGACAGTCACACTGTCAATGTCACGGTTTAAAAGCTTGTACTTCCAAAACCAACCATGCTGGGCAGTTTTTGTTGCATGATCTGTCCAAATCTTCAGCATCTGACCATCCAAAACCTATAACAATCTGTTGAGACAGTGATAGGTTCCAAGAGACTAGGATTTGATATTCTGCCATTTCCTAACTATAGTTTCTACAAGCCTTGCATCCATTCTGTGAACTTCAAGAGGATTTTCAACTAGTGAGGCACCCATATTGATAACATCTACTGATAATGCTAAGTTTTAGCTTATTCTTACTATTATTAAAGAGAGTTAAAGACTGATCCTTTAAAATACACTAAGATGAAGGAGAGACTTGTTGGTGTTTCAGAGGAAACTACCACTGGCGTTAAGAGGCTTTACCAGATGCAGGCTAATGGAACTTTGCTTTTCCCTGCTATTAATGTTAATGACTCTGTCACCAAGAGCAAGTTTAACAATCTGTATAGATGCCACCACTCATTGCCCGATGGTCTCATGAGGGCTACTGATGTTCTATGTTGCTCAGACTTTTCAAAAATGTCAACAGGTGCGTGTTGGATTCTCCAAAAATAGTATATTTTTAGAGAATCCAACACGAGAATGGCATTGAAACTGAAGAGTCCGCGCAACTTAGCTGGTGTTATGATTGCTGGAAAGGTTACCCTTGTTGCTGGCTATGGAGATGTTGGCAAGGGATGTGCTGCTGCCATGAAACAAGCAGGTGTCTGTGTTATAATTGAGATTGCACTAGCCTTAACACTATCAAGCACAGCTATAGCTTTAGCTCCAATCCTTGCAATAGCTGCCGCAGCAGCTAAAGGTGAAGCACCACCTTCCAGCCTTTCCAAATATCTTAATACAGTAGGGTCATCATAATAGTCTCCGAGCTTGAAAGTGACATCTCCTGTCACTCTGAAATTGGGAGAGATCACTTCTATCAACCAGGCCTCTAAAAGCTTACATAGTCCAGGGAGCAGATCAATTTCGTTGTCATCGTTTGAGTGTTCTGCAACAAAAGTCACAATAGATGGATCTCTATAAGGCAAGTCCTCATTGTCTAGGCCCAACCATGAGCGACATCCATCAACTTCGCCAACAAGCAGTGAACAAAGGCCCCTCTCTAAAGCAAAGTCTATTTCACGATTTTCTCTAACAATGTAGACAGAGACAGAGCTTCCGTAAGTTTTTACTTTGGTCTGCTGAAGCTGCTGAAAAAGGTATCAGCATCTTGGATGAGATGAGTTTTTTTTTTTCCAACAAAAGCTTGAGCAACAAGTGCAAGCGCCACCCCGTAAACTTCAAAGCTTTCTGCAGGAATGTTACTTGGCGTTGTGACAAAGAAGTCCACTTGCTCAGCAGTCATCCGTATGAAGGCCTCATTCATGAAATCTTCTTGTGTGAACCCCCCAGAAATTGCAGTTGTTCCTCCTCCTCCAACAGCCCATAAAATATTTTTCACACCTTGTAGACCCTCGACTCTTTTCATTCGGTATTTATCACCAAGAGGAAAAGCTAGAAGTTCATGTATGCAGCGTGGATTTATCTTTTCTAATGTCTCATCTATCTGGGATTGCAGATCAAGGGCAAGACCACTTGCACCTTCTTCCTGCAACAACTTAAGATATCTAAAATATCTATTTTCTTTTCTCTATGATAGCAATTTTAGCTTTCAATTAAATTAATCTCTGACCAGCAAAAGACAAAAAGAACAAATAGAATAAGATATTCCTCCAAACAACATTCCACAGTAGTTTCTTGTTTTACATTTGCTCCAAACTCTTATAAGTCAATGACTATTACGAAGATATTTTACACTAATTTAAAAATAGAGTGTTGGAGGGGTTCAGCAATTAAAAAGTTATCGGCCAAGTTAAACTATGTGTGAAGAAGTGGATGCTTTGATAGCTTCACCAATATTTCAAAGGCCTATATCTAGGGTCATATCCTCAATAAGCTAAGCTGCGATGAGGGTTAAAACATTTACCATTTTAACAACAGCAACAAAAGAGAATGAGAGCTATACAACCTGAAACACCACTACTAACCATTTATCATTTCAACCAAAAAAAAAAGACAGAGAGCTACGATAACCAGAAACTGATTTAGGCAATGTCCATCAACAGTTAGATTTAATTATCAATTTCAAGTTAAATGAATAATTCTAACTCTTCTTAATGGTTATTAGTTGCGAGAAAGGAAAACTACATTGAAATGGGACCATACTGATCAATTTCAAGTAGATTCAACTACTGCAGATCACTATGCATAAGGAGGCTAAGTAGCTAAACTTCTTTTGTGAGATGATGACACATTGAGATATTATTTAGATGACCTATCTTAGACATGAAATGGGATCATACTGATGAAATAGACAATCAGAAATATCACTACTGACCATTTACCATTTCAACGACAAACAAAAAAAAGATAGAGAGCAAAGTAAATTACCAGCATATAAGCAACAATCCTATTTTTTGCTAGATCAGGAACTTCTTTCCAATTCTTGACATCATGTCTAGCATTATGAAGAACTTTCACTAAGAGCTTGGTAATGAAATCTTTAGCTCCAGGGCCTACCGCTACTGTTCGATCTGGTGGGATAATCACCTTCAATTTTTCATTGTCATTTTCCTTGCTTTTCTTTTGGGTTGAAAGCCCTATTGTCTTTCCTCTTCCCTTTCTCTTTTTTTCTTTAACAATACATAATGATATTTAAATGTATATAAATAAAACATATATGATCTAGAGGATTTGAAGAGATACAATTTAATGAATGGATCAACTTACCTGGAGGTGGGATTTCGGTTACATCGGTTGTTTCACTATCACTAGAAATATGCATATTTGTCATCATGATTAACTGCAATATGTTATAGTATTATATAAATGAAGACTAGTTAAGAGTACAAATCATGAAAGGAGAAACTAGAAATTAATAAATGAAATGATGCTAAAAAATTAAGAGAAACAAATAAAGCTTCTAAGAAAAAAGATAAAGAAATAAAGAAAAAGTAGAAAATAGAAATTAATCTCTTCGACAAGGTGATGAAAAACAAAACTTCTATGGCTAATGTGATTCAGGAAATAAATTATCTTGATGACGAGTTGAAAATCACGACCAATCATCATCCTCAAAATCATCATATTCAGTAGTATCTTCATCTATTGCAGAATCACTGAAGTCATCCACATTTTCATGATCGGACTCATCTACAACTACTTATTCTTCTTCTTCCTCATTATTGAGAGAAGGTGCTTCAACACTCGCTCCATCAATATCTTCTCTTTGTATTATGATGTTCTCATTCTCCAGCTCTACTTGTGGATTTGCTTCTCCTCTTTCAACTTAGTCAATCAGCTGATACGGTTCCATTTCATTTATTTGTTCGGGAAGATCATACAAATTATGTGGTCTAACCCTTATCACTGCATGCCATTTCTCACTTTGACCTTGTTTAACATAATAAACTGATTGAGCCTGGGAGCCTAGAATGAATGGATCACTTAGGTAATGGAGTTGTGTTATATCTACACATATGAATCCGTATTCATCTTTTTTGTAACCTAGACTTTGACTAAGACCTTGAGGAGGAACTTCAAACCAGTCACATTGAAATAATATAACTGATTTATTGTTCATATATTGAATCTCTAAAATTCTTCTAATCTTTCCAAAATAATAACGTTTCCTGTGTGTTCATCACCCTTCACAATTACACCACTATTTTGAGTTTTCAAACCTAACTCAGATTCCATTGTTCGAAATCGAAAATCATTCAAGATATATCCGCTATGACAAAAAACTCGAGGATCTAGAGGTCTTGCCAAAATTAGTAATTCTTCAGTAATTCGGTTATCACCATTCTCCTTGTAATTGTACCACCTGTGATGTTTTAATTATATAATAAAAAATTAATGTTATCTTAAAAAATAAATTTACGAACCATCAAATGATAGATTTTACCTTTTTCTCAAACCATAAAGGAAATTCTTCCTTGTGTCTCTTTGCTACATTTCTATTATTCTCCTTTGTTAAAGTTTCTAAATGTTCCCTATAGATTGTGAAAAATTGGAATAAAAATTAAAACACAATTGTTACGTATTCATAAGAAAATAATGTAAAGGTAAAACATATCTTACTCAATCCAAGGTATGACTTCCTCACAATTTTGGAGAATGTAAAAATGAGCTTGATTGATTTCAAAAGTACTCAAATTTGTCCAAGAACCCCTTGCTAGTGGTTTACCATGACAATTAAATATAGATAAGTCATTGTGATCTATGTTAGAAGAATTAGAATTTCTATCTGGACGATTTTCCTTTGTTTCCATATCAGTCAAATATCTAGAGAACAATGTCATGCACTCCCCTGCAATATGACCCTCAGCAATTGATCCTTCTACACGATAGTTGTTGTGTACATAACCTTTCAAGGTTTGCAAAAATCTATAAAGTAAAATATATTAATATTTTAATAAATTTCAATTTAAAGAATAGTTTAGAAAAGTAAGAAGCCAACCTTTCAATGTAATACATCCATCGAAATTGAACAGGACCACCTAACTTCGCCTCATTTGCCAAATGAACCATAACATCAAAGAACGTCAACAAGAACACACGTTCTAATTTACATAATGTCATTCATATGATTTTATCTAGCTGATCTAACTTCTCCACAGATAAATCTTTAGCGCACAAATCATTAAAGAATAATGACAATTCAATTAACGGGTCATGTGCATCTTTTGGCAAAATTTCTTTGATGATAAGTGGTACAATGCACTGAAAAAGAACCGGATGATCATGACTTTTAAGCCCAAAATTTTTAGCTTCCTTGATACAACGACTGATGTTAGAAGCGTACACATCTGGAAACTTGATTTCTTTAATGAGCTGACAAAATTGAATCCTTTCAGCTTTAGACATTGTATAACTTGCTGGAGGAAGTTTGTATTTATTTCCACTTTTTATGGGATGGAGGGACTTTTTAATTTTCATCTCTTGTAAGTCCAATCGAGATTTAAGTGTGTCCTTTGTTTTTCCTTCAATATCCAACAACGTTCCTAACGCACTTTCACTAATATTCTTTTCAATATGCATAACATCCAAATTACGTCTCAACAATAAAGTCTTCCAATATGGAAGTTCAAAGAATATACTTTTCTTTTTCCAATTGTCACATCTTTCAGTATCTCGTTTTCTTTTTCTTGTGTTGTCATCGGCTGACCTTTGTGAAGAGGTATTAAGTTGCACAAGAACATCTTCACCACTCAAAGCTTGTGGTGCAAGTTTTTCTTCCTTTGTGTTATCAAAAGAACTTTTATTCCGACGATAAGGATGATTTATCTCAAAGAACCTATGATGACCCATATAGCATTGCTTTCGACCATGTTTCAAGTAAATGGAACAAGTATGCCCATGACAAACTGGACAAGCTAGTTTACCTTTAGTGTTCCAACCAGATAAAATACCATAAGCAGGAAAATCATTGATTGTCCACAACAAAGAAGCACGTAATTGAAAATTTTGTTTCATAAATGATCATAAGTCTCAATTCCATCCCCCCATAAGGTTTTCAAATCATCAATCAGAGGTTGGAGATACACATCAAAGGACCTTTTGGTCCAGGAATAAGTAAAGACAATAAAAGATTGGACTATTTCATGCATACCCATTGGGGAAGATTATATGGAATCAAGATAACTGGCCACATGCTATATGAATTACTCGTTGAACCAAAGGATTAAAACCATCTGAAACAAGTCCAAGTCATACACTACAAGGATCTTAAGCAAAATTTGGATGTTTTTCATCAAAACTTTTCCATGCCAATGAGTCAGTTGGATGTTGTAACACACCATCATCAACTCGATTATCCTTATGCCACCTCATATCTTTTGCAGTTCCTTTTGTCATAAACAATTGTTGTAATCTAGGTATTAAAGGAAAGTATCTAAGAATCTTTCTAGGAATTCCTTTCTTTTTCTTATTCAAATTACTTGAAGCAACCTCATTGTTGGCATCTTCTCCTTTTCTCATTGTCCATCTTTTTTCACCACATTTAGGACATTGTTCAAGATCCACATATTCCTTTCTATATAAGATGCAATTATTAACACATGCATCTATCTTCACATAATCTAAACCCAAATCTTTTATTATCTTTTGAACTTCATAAAGAGAATTTGGGAGCACATTTTCTTTAGGTAAAGCATCACTCAGTAATTTCAACAAAGAGTCAAATGAAGTATGACTCCACCCATGCATACACTTCATTTGAAAAAGACGGACTATAAAAGAGAGTTTGGAGAACTTTTCACAATTTGGATACAATTGAATTTCTGCATCTTTCATTAACCTATAGAAATTCTTAGCTTCTATATTTGGCTCTTCGTGTCCTAATTCAGTTGTCTCAACAAAGTCATGACTATTATTGGAAACACCATGATATATATCATGCAATATTTCAAAATCTGGAGCATCATCATTTTCTAAATTTGAATCTTCATTAATATTTGTTTCATCATCTGAAGATAAATCTAGCTCACCATGATGAATCCACTTTTTATAAGTTTGATTCATTCCCCACCTACATAAATCTGTCTTCACTTCATCTCGCGTCTTCCAAAGCACATTATTATATTTTATGCACGGACATTGAATTCTTACACCAACTTCAGGATTGGAAAATGCAAAGTTCAAAAATTGTTCCACACCATTTAAGTATTGCGGTAACGCCCTATTCCCAATAAGTGTCCAACTTTTATCCATTATATACTTACCTACATGGAATTTCAAATCAATAAATATAGAATTATATAAAGAAAGAAAATGTTACAGAAAGACTTCATATTATAAAAAGTTAATATAAAAATCAAAAAGTGATATTAAGACCAATAATTCTTTTGTCTACTTTTACATCTCCTTAAACCATTCATATACAACCTCTTATACAAAAGATTATAAAAACGATAACATTAGGATAGGTAAACAATTTTAAAACAAAGTTACACGTGATATTTTTAAATCAATATAAGCAACTTTTTAAAAAATGGTTTAATAAAGAAGAATAACACCATAGATTATTAGCACTGTTCAAGTTTAAAAGAGTGGTCCAACTATAGGAATTATAGGAAATTCAGATCCATCTATCCATATTAGCTGAGATGTTGCAATTCTGAAGACTTAGGACATATCACAGGTACTTTTACTATATAGCACACAATATCATGGAAGGCAATATGCTAAAGACAGTTATGCAGACAAGTTATATGTCACGTCTTAGGTGAATATAATAAATTCATATGCACCAATGGAAACAAGCTGGTCAACTAAATCTTCAGACAAGTTCACACATAATCAAACTGTATTACAGATATATTACTTCACAATGCAAGGGAGACCTGTAATAACAAAGTAAACAATGATCACACCTGTGTATCACTAGAACCAGGCTGCAGTATTGCACCAACACCTACAACTTTAGCTTTAGTAATGGCAATAGATGGAAGACTAGACCTCAGGGCTGATGCAGAACGATAAACAGTACTAAGAATTCTAGTATGCTCAATATGATTCTTAGATCTTTCAACCAAGCAGATGTCACCTGCAACAAGAAAATGACATTCCTCTCTTGAGAGACCATACGTTAAAACTAATGAGATGTTAGAAGCAGAGATGCAATGTTAGTACAAGGAACATGCTTTCTGATGCTATTTAGAAAACTATGCACATAGTAGCAACACAATGTATCCTAAACAGAACCCTTTACTCTGAACCATCAGTGGTGTGTAAATTTGACAATCAAGATTACCATGTCAAACTATACCAATAGATATCAAAGATAATTAATTCAATTTCTACGAAGGTTGAATAGACTAGTTTTTGGTCAAAAACTGAATCCTGTAAATGCTTAGAAAGCAATAGCAGACACTACCTATATGGATCTTACACCTAAAAGCAAAAAATAAGACAAACACATCAATCAATTAATGAATAACAATGTACACATGATATTTTAAGAAAAACACATCAAGCTACACGTGATATCTTAAAATCAATATAAGCAACTTAAAAGAACGATGACTTAATAGAGAAGAATAACAACATAACCGTTACTAGTACTGTTCAAGATTAATAGGTTGACATTAACGAGAGAATGTGATCTATCCGAATAGATTGGCTAATTGAGGTATAGTAATTATTCCCTCTGTTGAGTTAATAAATTTGTTCAAAGTATGACAATTAATACTACACATTCATAGAAGAAAAAGGTTCATTACTTAATCTAAGAATCAAACAGTCCCATCTAGCTTTAAGTAATGTTAAAGGACTCATTCTTTAGTGTGATAATTTTTTAGGGATATGAAGGAACTTCTACATAAAGTACCCAGAAAACAACTATGATATCAACTTTCACTACAATATGAATAAATCAACTAAAACGATAAAATTGAAAAAAAATCTGATCACACTAGAGAAATATTACACACACGCAAACTGATTCTTACAACTTCTTTTTGTAGGAAGAAATATCACTCTAAAAAGCACCGAGGTCCTTTTAAAACAAGAGTCCTAGACCGACACTTCTAAATACCTTTAAAAATGTCAACCAAATTTTTTCATGAACATTCATTAATCTTTTTTCTAAGGGAATATAAAAAGGATTTAAAATGGACTTCAAGAACACCCAATTAGACAAACCAAGAAATAACCAATATCAACCAAACTATTTCTTCGGGAGGGGGGGGGGGGGGGGCGACAACTTTCAGGGAATTATCAAGATGTTGCTTGAACATTGTCTACAAAGGTACAACAGATTGGCATCACTTTTTTTTAATCAAGTAAATGTTTATTCATTCATAAACATAGTCAAAGGCTTGGTTGTAACACCCCAAGTTTTCTAAGAAAGGAAAGTGCAGAATTTAACTGATACCAGTGACCTACGGAGGCCACCTACGGGCCGTAGGTGGGACGACGGGCCGTAGGTAGGGAACCGTCGGTGGCACTGTGTATTTCAGGATTTCCAAGTTTCTGAACCTTGACCTACGGAGCAACAGGACGGGTCGTCATTCAGTTGATGATCCGTAGATAGCTTCCGTAGATGCCTTCCAGACTTAGTCAAAATTTTTCAGTTCTAAAGTCTAACCTACGATGGCCATGTACGGACCATAGGTCCAGCGACGGGCCGTACATGGGTGTCGTCGTTGCAGGGTCCAAACTGATATTCTCTGAATCCAACGACGGAGGGACAAGACGGTCCGTCATTTGACTTATGGACCATAGGTCCCCACCGTCGATTGCCCCCACAGTTATTAATTTAAGGGCTTTTTGGTCTTTTCTCTAATTGATCACCTATTAATCTAAGTCGGTTATACCCTTAACCCATACCCTATAAATACTTTCTACGCCTAATTCTATTCATTCTAACTCATTCCTAAATTCTCCTCTCTCAAATATTTCTCTCTCTAAGAAGAATTTTCTCAAGCTCCAAGGAAGAAGAAAGCTAGGATCCTCCATTGAAGACCATCAATTTCTTTCAATTTCTTGTGGGCTTTGTTGAGGTATGATAGTGTTCACCATTAGGAGTTCTTTCCTCCAATGGGTCCTCCCTTTTCATTCAAGGTTTTCAAGGTTCAATCTCTTCAAATTGAATTTAGGGTTTTTGATCAATTCTTATAGGTTTTTCAATTATGATTTCAATTGTTGATTTTATGATTCCTAGTGCACGATCTAGCATGATAAAGTAAATTAGAGCACGACTTAGCGTGAATTACATGATTTGATGTAAAGATTGCATGAATCCCCATGAACCCATGCTATTTCTCCCCAATTTCCTAATCTATGCTTTGATTGTTGGGTTGAGCTATGAATTGATGAAGTTTATGAAATCACTATGAAGTTATGCATGAATTATGAATGAATTGAGGATGATCTTATGAATTTAGCATGTTCAAGTCAAAAGCATGATTTTTCCTCTATTATGTGAGTTCCTTCAAGTATGGGTAAATTGTCTTAATTATGGCTTTCTAAGCATGAACTTGCATTGAATTGCATGATATGAGTTGAACTTGCATGAGCCCATATGAACTCTATGATCCATGAATTATGAGCATGATGAGCTAAGTAAAGAAGAAGCTAATGAACTTATGCATGTCTCATATAAAGTAAAAGATGAATTAAGGGTGCCTTGAGAGTAAAGTACCAAAGATATGGCATGATGATGCTATGGTTGGGTTGTGAAAGGTTTGCTCACATAATACTCCCAATATGAGTTAAAAAGAACAAAGAGGTGATTACCCATGTTCTTAAGAGCTATTCTAACGACGTAAGCTTGGACTAGTCCATGGAAGATGAAACGTCTATAAACATGATTTTAGCTTGGATTGGTAACCCTAGTTGTACCTTTCCATGGATAATGAAATGAATATGTTAATAACTAATCCGTGGGAATTATGCTTAGCACCGAGTGGATATTGAGATGAAAGCTCTCCCGTAGTAGAGGCCGGGTTTTCAAGGTAGAGCTCTCCCGTAGTAGAGGTCGAGTCTCCAAAAGAAACCTCTATCCCATAACCTATGTGCCACCATAGAGTGATGGTCTATGTTAGACACTAGCTAGTGGATCCACGTAAGCTACAAGTTAAGTTCAGGGTCCTACCTTGGCAAAGTAGGGCGGCCCTCTTTCGGTGTAGGGCAGACACCGGATTCCATGTTGATAGCTCACATGGTCTTATATGTCAGTTAAGGCTATTCCCCACAACTAATGAACTCAAGTGTTCCATGATGATCAATAGTAAAGTAAACAAAGATGATTTAGCTTGCTTTGGTCATGGTGTATGCTTTATTGCTTCATGCTCTTTATGCTTATCATGTTTTAGCTTGGCCATTGCATGTCATGATATGTCTCATTCTAGCATGATTTATATGTTCTATATGCATTGCTATCATACTTGGTACTTAATTGTACTAACACATACTCTTGCCTACATTAACTTCTTTGATATAAGATGTGGCGATTCACCATCCACTCGTGGCTAGAGCTTAGTAGAAGATTGATAGAAGACTTGGTGAGTCCTCATCCATTCGAGGACATAGCCTAGTTGTTCTTATTTTTCATGTATTTCTTTTCAGTTTTGGATTGTATTGGGTTACGTCCCAAACCTTGTTCTTTATATTAGATTGGCTTTGAGACAAGAGATGTAGACTTTCGTTGTTTCTCTTAAAAGCTTTGATATGGAATTCTCTTTTGAACTGTTATTCTCTACTATCTTGTATGTAATGTATGCTAAGTGGCTTGTATGAGGCCTCTCGGGGTCTTGTATGCCATGTTACTCAAAGCCAATCTAATATAAAGAACAAGGTTTGGGACGTAACCCAATACAATTCAAAACTGAAAGGAAATACATGAAAAAGAAATAAGAGCTAGGCTATGTCCTCGGATGGATGAGGACTCACCAAGTCTTCTATCAACTCTCTAATCAAACTCTAGCCACGAGTGGAAGGTGAATCGCCACGTCCTACACCAAAGAAGTTAATGTAGGCAAAAGTATGCGTTAGCACAATTAAATACTAAGTATGATAGCAAATGCACATAAACACATAAATCATGCTAGAGAGACATATAATCATCACATGCAATGGCCAAACTTAAAATGTGATAAACATGAGAAACATGAAACATAAAGCATATATCAAGGCCAAACCAAGCTAAACCATCCTTTCTTTTCTTTATCACGAGAACACTTGTTCATTAACTTGTGGGGAATAGCCTTAACCGACATGTAAGACCATGCGATCTATCAACATGGAATTCGGTGTCTATCCCACACCGAAAAGAGGTGTCCTATTTGCCAAGGTAAGACCATGAACTTCTTAGCTTATGTGGATCCACTAGCTAATGTATACTTAAAGGCAACATCCTACGGTGGCAATATAGTTTATGGGATAGAGATTGCTTTAGGAGACTCGGCCTCAAGTAACATGAGAGCTCCATCTAGAAAACTCGGCCTCTACTAATGGGAGAGCTTTCACTAGAAGACCCGGCCTCTACTAACGGGAGGGCTTCCATCTCAATATCCACTCGATGCTAAGCATAATTCCCACGGATAAGTCATTAACATATTCATATCATTATACATGGAGAGGTACAACTAGGGTTACCAATCCAAGCTAAAATCATGTTTATAGACGTTTCATCTTCCATAGACCTTGTCCAAGCTTACGTCATTAGAATAGCTCCTTAAGAACATGGATAGTCACCTCTTGTTCCTTTAAGTCATATTGAGAGAATTACGTGAGAAAACCTTTCACTACTCAACCATAGCATCATCATATCATAACTTTGGTACATTACTCTCAAAGCACCCTTACTTCATCATTAACTTCATATGAGACATGCATAAGTTCATTAGCTTCTTCTTTACTTAGCTCATCATGCTCATAATTCATAGTTCATAGAGTTCATATGGGTTCATGCAAGTTCAACTCATATCATGCAAATCAATGCAAGCTCATGCTTAGAAAGCCATAATTAAGACAATTTACCCATACTTGAAGGAACTCACGTAATAGAGGAAAATCATGCTTTTGACTTGATCATGCTAAATTCATAAGATTATCCTCAATTCATTCATAATTCATTCTTGATTTCATAGAGAATTCATAAACTTCATCAAATCGTAGCTCAACCCAACAATCAAAGCATAGATTATCAAATTGGGGAGAATTAACTTGGGATCATGGGGGTTCATGTAATCTTTACATCAAATCATGCAATTCACGCTAATTCATGCACTAAGTTACTTTATCACGCTAGATCGTGCACTACAAATCATAAAATCAACAGTTGAAATCTTAATTGAAGAACCCACAATAATTGGTCAAAACCCTAATTCAATTGGGTTAGAGTAAACCTTGAAATTCATGAAGAAAAGAAAGGGCCCATTGGAGGAAATGACTCCTAATGGTGAACACTATCATACCTCAAAGCAATCCACAAGAAATTGGAGAAGATTGAAGGTCTTTAATGGAGGATTCAAGCTTTCTTCTTCTCCCTTGAGAGTTGAGAGAGTTTCTTTTAGAGAGAGAAATATTTGAGAGGAGATAATTGGGAATGAATTAGAATAAAAGGAATTAGGCTTAGAAAGTATTTATAGGTCTTAGACTAAGGGTAAAACCGACTTAGCTTAATAAGTAAACAATTAGGGAAAAGACCAAAAAGTCCTTAATTAATAACTGTCCGGGCCAATTGACGGACAGGATCTACGGTCCAAACATCAATTGACGGACCGTCCTGCTCTTCCATCAATTGATTCAGAAAGTTCATTTTGGGCTGAAAATTTGGCTAAGTCAAGAAGGCATCTATGGAGCCCGTCTACGGCCCGTCAACTGAACTACGAACCGTCCTGCTATTCCGTAGGTCAAAGTTCAGAAACTTGGAAATCCTGAAAGTTCACAGTACCATTGACGGTCCCCATCTACGACCCGTCAATCCATCTACAGCCCATAGGTAGCCTCCGTAGGTCACTGTCTTCAGGTGAGTTCTGCAATTAAAATTCTTTGGAAGCTTGGGGTATTACAATATCTCCCCCTTTGGAACATTAGTCCTTGAATGAGAATCAAGACATCATGAGAAGGGTAATAGACACGGACTAACAACCCAACCTTGCATGAAATCACATAAATGCACATATCTGAGAAGGAAACATGAACTCCAAGCTAAAGCATGATCAACACATAATATCATGAAGACTTTATGCAACTCATACTCAAATGCACATAATCATATAAGACTCTTCATGAACATGCATAATCAAGCAATCATGGAAATCAACTATGACACTTGAGACCAAAAGAATGAACCATGAGGAACTAGATACCTCAAGCTAGAGTAGGATCAGAAAGAAAGAGATGAGGATATCGGGACATCATATCAGCCTCGGCCTCCCAAGTAGCACCCTCAACCAATCGATTCCTCCATAGAACTTTCACGGAAGCAACATCTTTATTTCTTAACTTTCGGACTTGCCAGTCTAAAATCTCAACCGAAACTTCTTCATAAGTAAGACTATCCTTTATGCCAATATTCTCTAATGGCACAATAGAGGTTAGATCACCAACACACTTTTTCAACAAGGAGACATGGAAAACCGGATGCACTGATGCATAATCATTAGGCAAGTCAAGCTCATAAGCAACCTTATCAACACGTCTCAAAATCTTATAGGGGCCTACATAACGGGGACTAAGCTTCCCTTTCTTCCCAAATCTTATTACACCCTTCATGGGTGAGATTTTCAAGTAAACCCAATCATCAACATCGAATTCTAATTCTCTTCTTCTAACATCGGCATAGGACTTTTGTCGACTTTGGGCCGTTTTCGACCTTTCCCTAATAAGTCAAACTTTCTCCATATCTTCATGCACCAACTCTGGGCCTATCAAAGCAACTTCACTAACTTCAAACCAACCTATAGGTGATCTACACCTCCTACCATAGAGAGCCTCAAATGGAGCCATACCAATTCTAGAATGGTAGCTATTATTATAAGCAAACTCAATCAAAGGTAAGTGATCATCCTAAGTACCCTTGAAATCAATTACACATGCTCTCAACATATCCTCCAAAGTCTGAATAGTACGTTCTGCTTGCCCATCGGTTTGGGGATGAAAGGCCGTAATAAGCTTAACACGAGCACCAAGACCTTTTTGGAACGACTTCCAAAATTGAGAAGTAAATTGTGCACCACGATCGTAGATGATGGATATAAAGGCACTCCATGCAGCCTAACCATATCCTTCAAATAAAACATAGCATAATCCTCCGCCGAATAAGAAGTCTTGACGGGAATGAAATGGGCTGATTTTGTCATTCTATCAACAACAACCCAAATCGATTCATATTGTCGCCTCGTGCGAGGCAAACCCACAATAAAATCCATATTCATATCTTCCCACATCTAAGTAGGAATGCTAATGTCACGACCCAGGGTATCCCCTAGATGTAACACGGCGTACAAGACCCAGAGAGGCCTCATACAAGCCCTTAGCATACATAACATACAAGATAATAGGGAAGTAAGAGTTCAGAAGAGCATTTTATATCAAAGCTTTAATCAAAATAACGGAAGTCTACATCTCATGTCTCAAAGCATTCTAACATCATGGAATACGAAGAAAAGTGATAGGGACGCAGCCCAATACAATATCCAACATATGGAAAGACATCAAAGTAAAATCCAACAAGGCTATGTCCTTGGATGGATGAGGACTCACCAAGTCTTCTTCTCAACTCTAGGTCAATGCTCTAGCCATGAGTAGGAGAACTGCCACGTCCTACACCAAAGAAGTCGATGCAGGCAAGAGTATGCGTTAGCACAATAAAGTACTAAGTACGATAGCAATGCATATAAACTCACAAAACATGCTAGCAACTGAGATATAAACATGACATGCAATTGGCCAAGCTAAACATGATAAGACATATAAGCAAATAGCATAAAGCATAAACCATGGCCAAAGCAAACTAAATCATCTTTCTGTTATTCTTCTTTTCTTTACTTTACTCTTAGTAACCCATGCACCATTGTGGAAGCTGAAGCGTGGGAAAAGCCTCAAACCGATCTGTAGACCATGGAATAACTCAACATGGAATCCGGTGTCTGCCCTACACCGAAAAAGGGCCATTCTACTAGCCAAGGTAGAATCCTTAACCATAGCCTACGTGGATCCAGTAGCTAAGCTGATATGGGCCTGTTAAAGACCACCTATGGGGGCACATAGGCATAGGACATATGGGGACTTGTCACCCGTCCACTCGGTTCTACACATAATTCCCACTATACAATCATAAATATGATATCCATGGAAAGGCACAACTGGGGTTGCCAATCCAAGCTAAACATGACTTCACATCCCATGGACTAGTCCAAGCTTACTTCATTGGGTTTTTCTTCTTCCATGGACTTGTCCAAGCTTACGCCCCTATAATAGCTTCTTTAAACTCTTGATTCAATTTTAGTTAAGCAAACTTTTTAACAAGTTATGAATCATTTACAATGTGAGAAAACCTTTCACAAGCTTAAGTTGAGCATTACATGAGAAAACCGTTTCAAGACTCAACATCATCATATCATAGATTTCCTATAAAACATGCGTGATTCTGTAAGCTTCTTTCTTCATGATTCTATCATGCTCTTTCTTCATAGATAATGGGTTCATATTGCCTTTATTTTAAACCATGCAACTCGATGCAAGCTAGCTCTTAAAAGTCATAATCAAGGCAATTTAGTCATACTTGAAGTAACCCACATAAAAGTGGAAAATCGAGCTTTTTACTTGAACATGCTAACTTCATGCAATTAACCCCAATTCATGCTCAATTTCATAGATAATCCATCAATTTCATCAATTCATATCTCAACCCAATAATCAAAGCAGAGATTATCAAATTGGGGAGAATTAGCTTGGGATCATGGGGGTTCATGCAATCTTTACATCAAATCATGTAATTCACGCTAATTCGTGCACCAAGTTACTTTATCATGCTAGATCGTGCACTAGGAATCATAAAATCAATAATTGGAATCATAATTGAAGAATCCACAATGATTGATCACAAACCCTAATTCAATTAGGTTCTGTAAACCTTTGAAACTCATGAAGAAGAGGAAGGGCTCATTGGAGGAAAAAACTCCTAATGGTGAACACTATCATACCTTAAAGCAATCCACAAGAATTGGAGAAGATTGAAGGTCTTCAATGGAGGATTCAAGCTTCTTCTTCTTCCTTGAGAGTTGAGAGAAAAATATTTGAGAGAGGAGAGTTTTGGAATAAATTGGAATTAGGCTTAGAAAGTATTTATAGGTCTAAGATTAAGGGTATAACCGACTTAGCTTAATAGGTAAACAATTAGAAAAAAGACCAAAAAGCCTTTAATTAAAAACTAACGGGGCCCATCTACAGTCAGGACCTACGGTTCGTACATCCATTGACGGACCGTCCTGTTGAACCATCAAAAGATTCAGAGAGTTGGTATCTGGGGACCCTGCAACGCCGCTTCAATCTACGGTTGGTAGGTCCATCTATGGACCGTACACCACCACCGTAGATCACTGCCTGAGGTTCAAGAATTTGGCTAAGTCTGAAGGACTTCTACGGTTACTTTCTACGGACCGTCAACTGAATTACGAACTGTCCTGCTACCCGTAGATCAAACTTCAGAGACTTAGAATTACTGAACTTGACAGAACCATTGACGGCTTCTCACCTACGGCTCGTCAACCTGACTACGGCCCGCAAGTGGCCTCCGTAGGTCACTGCCTACAAGTAAATCCTGCATTTTTCATTCCTTGGAAAGCTGGGGCATTACAATATCTCCCCCTTGGGGACATTCGTTCTCGAATGAGGACCTGGACATCATGAGAAGGGTGATAGACTCTTACTAACAACCCAACCTAACATGCAAGCATATAAATGCACTATCCAAGGAGGAAATATCAACTCCAAGCTAAAGCATGCTCAACACTAAATTCATGAAGACTTATGCAAATCATACTCTATGCACATATATCATACTAGACACTTCATGAACATGCATAAAAATCAAGGAATCATGGAAATCAACTATGACACATGAGACCAAAAGAATGAACCATGAGGAACTAGGTACCTAAAGCTAGAGGAGGATCGAAAGGAAAAAGATGAGGATAGCGGGACATCATATCGGCCTCGGCCTCCCAAGTAGCACCCTCAACTAATTGATTCCTTCAAAGAACTTTCACGGAAGCAACTTCTTTATTTCTCAACTTCCGGACTTGTCGGTCTAAAATCTCAACCGGAACCTCTTCATAGGAAAGACTATCCTTTATGCCAAGAGTCTCTATTGGCACTATAGAGGTCGGTTCACCAACACACTTTTTCAACAATGAGACATGAAAAATCAGATGCACTGATGCCAACTCATTAGGCAAATCAAGCTCATAGGCAACCTTACCAACACGTCTCAAAATCTGATATGGGCCTACATAACGGGGACTAAGCTTCCCTTTCTTCCCAAATCTCATTACACCCTCCATAGGTGAAATTTTCAAGTAAATCCAATCATCAATGTCAAACTCTAATTCTCTTCTTCTAACATCGGCATAAGACTTTTGTCGACTTTGAGCCATTTTTAGCCTTTCTCTAGTAAGTTGAACTTTCTCCATAGCCTCATGCACTAACTCGGGCCTATCAAAGCCGTTTCTCCAATTTCAAACCAACCTATGGGAGATCTACACCTCCTACCATAGAGAGCTTCAAATGGAGCCATACCAATACTAGAATGGTAACTATTATTATAAGCAAACTCAATCAAAGGCAAATGGTCATCCCAAGTACCCTTGAAATCAATCACACATGCTCTCAACATATCTTCTAAAGTCTGAATAGTACGCTCTGCTTACCCATCGGTTTGGGGATGAAAGGCCGTGCTAAGCTTAACACGAGTATCAAGACCTTTTTGGAACGACTTCCAAAATTGAGAAGTAAACTGAGCACCTCGATCGGAGATAATGGATAAAGGCACTCCATACTGCCTAACAATCTCCCTCATGTACAACTCAGCATAATCCTCCTCCGAATAAGAAGTCTTGATGGGAATAAAATGGGCTGACTTGGTCCTCCTGTCAACCACAACCCAAATCGAATCATAGTGTCGCCTTGTGCGGGGTAAACCTACTACGAAATCCATATTCACATCTTCCCACTTCCAAGTAGGAATCTCTATGTCTTGGGTCAAACTTCCAGGTCTCTGATGCTCAACCTTCACTTGTTGGCAATTAGGACACTTAGCCACAAACTTTGCAATGTCTCTCTTCATGCCATTCCACCAATAGATTTCCTGCAATTCACGGTACATCTTGGTAGCTCCTGGGTGGATAGAATATCTAGAACTATGAGTTTTCGACAAAATTTGCCCTCTCAGATCATCAACGTCGGGAACACATAAGCAACCTTGGTAACGAAGTACACCATCTCACCCTTGGGAGAAAACCACTATGGACTTCTTGAAAACCGCTTCTTTCAATTCCACTAAATTAGGATCAAGGTCTTGCTTAGCTTTTACATCATGAACAAAAGAGGATTCGGAACCATTGTGAACGGTAACTCCACCTTTAGCGGAATCAATCAATCGAATGCCCAATCGGGCTAAACTATAAACATCACAAACCAACTCTTTCTTTCCATCCTCAATATGAGTAATACTGCATATAGACAATCTACTTAGAGGATCCGCCACCACATTAGCCTTGCTGGGGTGATGAGAACACTCATATCATAATCTTTCAACAATTCAAGTCATCTTCTTTGGCGGAGATTCAAATCTTTCTGCTTAAATACATACTGGAGACTCTTATGATCGGTGAAGACATCTACATGTACTCCATACAAGTAATGTCGCCATATTTTCAAAGCAAACACCACCGCTGCCAATTCTAAGTCATGAGTGGGATAGTTCTTCTCATGCACCTTTAGTTGCCTTGAAGTATAGGAAATCACCTTTCCGTTTTGCATAAGAACACACCCTAGCCCAATCCTTGAGGCATCACAATACACTACAAAACCATCGGTTCCTTCCGGTAGAGTCAATATCGGGGACGAAGTAAGTCTGTCTTTCAATTCTTGAAAACTTCTTTCACAAGCCTCGGACCACATAAACTTAGCTTTCTTTTGAGTCAAAGCCGTCAACAGAGAAGCAATGGAAGAAAACCCCTCAACAAACCTCCTATAGTAACCGGCTAAACCCAAAAAACTACGAATGTCTGAAGGTGATAAAGGTCTAGGCCAATTCTTGACCGCTTCGGTCTTCTTAGGATCTACCTCAATACCCTTACCGGAAACAATGTGACCAAGAAAAGCCACGGATCTCAACCAAAATTCACATTTGCTAAACTTTGCAAAGAGTTGTTGATCCTTGAGGGCTTGTAACACAACCCTCAAATGACTAGCATGTTCATCCTCATTCCTTGAGTAGATCAAAATATTAGCAATGAACACAATCACCAACATGTCAAGGTATTGCTTAAACACCCTATTCATCAAGTCCATGAATGCGGCCGGAGCATTTTTCAACCCAAACGACATAACCAAGAACTCATAGTGACCATACCTTTTTCGGAAAGCCATTTTCGGAATATCTTCTTCTTTCACCCTCAATTGTGATAACCCGAATGAAGGTCGATTTTAGAAAAGTAACTAGCCCCTAGAAGTTGGTCAAACAATCATCTATCCTTGGCAAATGATACTTATTCTTGATTGTAACCTTATTCAATTGACGATAGTCAATGCACATACGGAGTGAACCATCTTTCTTTCTCACGAACAATACCGAAGCACACCATGGGGAAACACTTGGTCGGATGAAACCCTTATCCAACAAGTCTCTCAGTTGCTCTTTCAACTCTTTAAGTTTTGCTGGAGCCATTCTATACGGAGGAATAGAGATAGGTTGCGTATCTGGGAGAAGGTCAATACCGAAGTCTATTTCCCTTTCGAGATGAATACCGGGCAAGTCATCGGGAAATACTTCTGGAAACCCACTAGCAACGGGGACCGACTCAAGAGTAGGGGTTTCAGAATCTACATCCCTCACCCTAACTAGATGGTAAAAGCAACCCTCAGAGATCATATTTCTAGCTTTTAGATAAGAAATGAATTGACCTCGAAACATAGAATTTTCCCCCTTCCACTCTAGGATAGGCTCATTAGGGAACTGAAACTTGACCACTCTGGTCCTGCAATCAATAGAGGCATAACAAGCATGCAACCAATCCATCCCAAGAATGACATCGAAATCTAGCATATCTAGCTCTATGAGATCGACGAGAGTAACTTTATGGGATACAGAAATGGAGCAACCTCTATAAACCTTCTTAGCTAAGGTAGACTCTCCTATCGGAGTAGAAACAAGGATATGATCTAGCAACATATCCGGCACAATATCAAATCGCATGGCCACATAGGGCGTCACAAAGGAAAATGTAGCACCGGGATCTAACAAGGCATAGACATCAAAATGGAAAACTTTCAATGTATCGGTGACCACATTGGGTGAGCTCTCTTGCTCATGACGAGCCTGAAGTGCATAGAATCTATTTTTCTTAGGAGCACCTGAACTCAAACTACTTGGGGCAGCTTGCTTACCCTCTCTTCCTTTAGCCAAGAGAGATGGGCAATCTCTCATCTTGTGACCAGCCTTACCACAAGTATAGCAACCATCCGAACCAGCTAGGCACTTGCCTTCATGCCTCCTCCCACATCTAGTAAAACTAGGCAAAGAAGATCCACCACAGTTCCCTCCTTGAGGCTTAGGGTTTGGCACCCTATCATTGTTGGATCTCGGAGGAGCCTTGGAAGAACCTTGATTAGAGAAAATTTGGTGAAATCTTGAACGACCTTGTCCATCGGACCTTGCATGAGAAAAGTTTCCATCTCCAATTCTAGCTCGCTTAGTCTCTCTAGATCTTCCATTAAGCTTTTCTTCTTCAATTTTCTCGGCATAAACCATAAGGTGAGAAATATCCAGATCATGCACAAGCATGGATGTGCGAAACTCTTTCACCAACATATCGGACACTTCCAATACAAATTTGCTCATTCTTGCCCTTGGGTCAGCAACTATGGACGGAGCATATCTAGCTAATTGTGTGTCACTTCAATGCATATTCTTTCACACTCATATTCCCTTGACGAAAATTAATAAACTCAAGCACCTTGGCCTCTCTCTTCTCAAGAGGGAAGAATCGATCAAGGAAAGAACTCTTAAACCTCTCCCATCCTATGGGACCTTCATCATGAGCCCTTTCACTCTTCCATTATTTGAACCAAGTTCAGGCAACACCTTTAAGCTGATAAGCGGCCAACTCCGCCTTCGCTTCCGGTGTCACACCCATGATCATCAACACTTTGTACACTTCGTCGATGAATTCTTGAGGATCTTCCTCAAATTTAGAGCCATGAAATTCCGAAGGATTCATCCTTGTAATGTCCCTCACTCTCGACGCAGTCGTACCCACATTTGGGTTCACGCAAGCCACCACCTCTCTATTGGCTTGAGCCGTCACGGCTTGAGCCAACACTTGGAAAGCAGCCCTAAACTCCGTATTAGTAACTTGTCTCGCCAAAGGGTCAGCCAGAACTTAAGGAGCTTGAGGAGGAGCTTCTTGTTCCACATTCTCTCCTATGTTTCTTCTAGCATAAGCTCTTCAGGTCGCCAAATCCTGAAACGCATAAGATAAGGATTAGGAGAGAGTCTTATACAGTTAAACTCTATGGCACGACTTAGGAGTAATGAAAGAAGTGAAATTTCTTAAACGTCTTATAGCCTCTCATTCATAAATGTGGCGCACTTCACACTCATTAACAAGACTCTACTTGACGCAGCTTATGAGACATCCTAGGATCTTTCTAAAACTTTACGCTCTGAATACATAAGTTGTCACGACCCAGGGTAGCCCCTAGATGTAACACGATGTACAAGACCCCGAGAGGCCTCATACAAGCCCTTAGCATACATATCATACAAGATAATAGAGAAGTAAGAGTTCAGAAGAGCATTTTATATCAAAGCATTAACCAAAACAACGGAAGTCTATATCTCGTGTCTCAAAGCCTTCTAACATCATAGAATATGAAGAAAAGTGATAGGGACGCAGCCCAATACAATATCTAACATAAGGAAATACATCAAAGTAAAATCCAACAAGGCTATGTCCTCGGATGGATGAGGACTCACCAAGTCTTCTTCTCAACTCTAGGTCAATGTTGTAGCCATGAGTAGGAGAACTGCCACGTCCTACACCAAAGAAGTTGATGCAGGCAAGAGTTTGCGTTAGTACAATAAAGTACTAAGTACGATAACAATGCATATAAACTCATAAAACATGCTAGGAACTGAGATATAAACATGACATGCAATTGGCCAAGCTAAACATGATAAGGCATATAAGCAAATATCATAAAGCATAAACCATGGCCAAAGCAAGCTAAATCATCTTTATGTTATTCTTATTTTCTTTACTTTACTCTTAGTAACCCATGCACCATTGTGGAAGCTGAAGTGTGGGAAAAGCCTCAAACCGATCTATAGACCATGGAATAACTCAACATGGAATCCGGTGTCTGCCTTACACCGAAAAAGGGCCATTCTACTTGCCAAGGTAGAATCCTGAACCATAGCCTACGTGGATCCAGTAGCTAAGTTGATATGGGCCTGTTAAAGACCACCTATGGGGTCACATAGGCATACGACATATGGGGCCTTGTCACCCATCCACTCGGTTCTACGCATAATTTCCACTATACAATCATAAATATGATATCCATGGAAGGCACATCTGGGGTTGCCAATCCAAGCTAAACATGACTTCACATCCCATGGACTAGTCCAAGCTTACTTCATTGGGTTTTTCTTTTTCCATGGACTTGTCCAAGCTTACGCCCCTATAATAGCTTCTATAAGCTCTTGATTCAATTTTAGTTAAGCAAACCTTTTAACAAGTTATGAATCATTTACAATGTGAGAAAACCTTTCACAAGCTTAAGTTGAGCATTACATGAGAAAACTCTTTCAAGACTTTTCATCATCATATCATAGATTTCCTATAAAAGATGCTTGATTCTCTAAGCTTCTTTCTTCATGATTTTATCATGCTCTTTTTTCATAGCTAATGGGTTCATACTGCCTTTATTTAAAACCATGCAACTCGATGCAAGCTAGCTCTTAAAAGTCATAATCAAGGCAATTTAGTCATACTTGAAGTAACCCACATAAAACAGGAAAAACGAGCTTTTTACTTGAACATGTTAACTTCATGCAATTAACCCCAATTCATGCTCAATTTCGTACATAATCTATCAATTTCATCAATTCATATCTCAACCCAACAATCAAAGCATAGATTATCAAATTAGGGAGAATTATCTAGGGATCATGGGGGCTCATGCAATCTTTACATCAAATCATGTAATTCACGCGAATTTGTGCACTAAGTTACTTTATCACGCTAGATCGTGCACTAGAAATCATTAAATCAATAATTGAAATCATAATAGAAGAACCCACAATGATTGATCACAAACCCTAATTCAATTAGGTTAGAGTAAACCTTTGAAAATCATGAAGAAGAAGAAGGGTCCATTAGTGGAAAAGACTCCTAATGGTGAATACTATCATACCTCAAAGCAATCCACAAGAATTGGAGAAGATTGAAGGTCTTCAATGGAGGATTCAAGCTTCTTCTTCTTCCTTGAGAGTTGAGAGAAAAATATTTTAGAGAGGAGAGTTTTGGAATGAATTGGAATTAGGCTTAGAAAGTATTTATAGGTCTAAGATTAAGGGTATAACCGACTTAGCTTAATAGGTAAACAATTAGGGAAAAGACCAAAAAGCCCTTAATTAAAAACTGACGGGGCCCATCTACGGTCGGGACCTACGGTTCGTACATCCATTGACGGACCGTCCTGTTGAACCATCAAAAGATTCATAGAGTTGGTATCTGGGGACCCTGCAACGCCGCTTCAATCTACGGTTGGTAGGTCCATCTATGGACCATACACCACCACCGTAGATCACTGTCTGAGGTTCAAGAATTTGGCTAAGTCTGAAGAACTTCTACGGTTACTTTCTACGGACCGTCAACTGAATTACGAACCGTCTTGCTACCCGTAGATCAAACTTCAGAGACTGAGAATTACTGAACTTGACTGAGCCATTGACGGCTTCTCACCTACGGCCCGTCAATCTGACTACAGCCCGTAAGTGGCTTCCGTAGGTCACTGCCTATAGGTAAATCCTACATTTTTCATTCCTTGGAAAGCTGCGGCATTACAGCTAATATCTTGGGTCAAACCTCCCGGCTTTTGATGTTCAACTTTCACATGTTGACTGTTAGGGAACTTAGCCACAAACTTCGCAGTATTTTTCTTCATTCTGTTCCACCAATAAATTTCCCACAAATCACGGTACATTTTGGTAGCTCCTGGGTGGATGAAATATCGAGAACTATGGGCTTCCGATAAAATTTGCTCTCTTAAGCCCTCTACATTGGGAACACACAAATGACTTTGATATCGAAGCATATCATCTCCCCCTTAGGAGAAAGCTTCAACGGACTTCTTTAGAACCGCTTCCTTTATTTCAACCAAGTTTGGATCAAGATCTTGTTTAGCCTTCACATCATGCACAAAAGAGGATTCAGAACCATTGTGAACCGTAACACCACCTTCAGTAGAATCAACCAATCTAGTACCCAATCGAGCCAATCTATGGAGATCATGAACCAACTCTTTCTTACTATCCTCAACATGAGCAACACTACCCATAGATAATCGACTAAGAGCATCTGCCACCACGTTAGCTAATACTGGGGTGAGAGAGAACACTCATATCATATTCCTTTAACAACTCAAGCCACCTTCTTTGGCAGAGATTCAAAGCTTTCTGTTTAAACACATATTGCAAACTCTTATGGTCTATGAAGACATCTACATGTACCCCATACAAATAATGTCGCCATATTTTCAAAGCAAACACAACCACCGCTAATTCCAAGTCATGAGTAGGATAGTTCTCTTCGTGCACCTTAAGTTGCCTTGAAGCATAAGCAATGACTTTCCCATTTTGCATAAGAACACATCCTAGCTCAATTCTCGAAGCATCACAATAAACCACAAAACCATCGGATCCTTTCGGTAGAGTCAATATCGGAGCCAAAGTAAGTCTATCCTTCAACTCTTGGGAACTCTTCTCACATGCCTCGGACCATACGAAGTTAACCTTCTTTTGAGTCAAAGCCGTCAATGGAGAAGCAATAGATGAAAACCCTTCAACAAACTTCCTATAATAACCGACTAAGCCTAAGAAGCTACGGATATTCGAAGGTGATAGAGGTCTAGGCCAATTCTTAACCGCATCTGTCTTCTTAGGATCTACCTCAATACCTTTACCGGAGACAATGTGACCAAGAAAAGCCACAGATCTTAACCAAAAATCACATTTACTAAACATTGCAAAGAGTTGTTAGTCCATGAGGACTTGCAATACAATCCTCAAATGGCTAGCATGCTCATACTCATTCCTTGAGTAAATCAATATATCATTAATAAACACAATCACGAACATGTCAAGGTATTGCTTAAACACCCTGTTCATCAAGTCCATAAATGCGGCCGGAGCATTTGTTAACCCGAATGACATAACCAAGAACTCGTAGTGACCATACCTAGTCTGGAAAGCCATTTTTGAAATATCATCATCTTTCACCCTCAATTGGTGGTAGCCCGAATGAAGGTCGATCTTAGAGAAATAACTAGCCCCTTGAAGTTGATCAAACAAGTTGTCTATCCTTGGTAGAGGATACTTATTCTTAATGGTAACATTGTCCAATTGGCGATAGTCGATACACATATGGAGTGAACCATCTTTCTTCCTTACAAACAAGACCGAAGCACCCCATGGAGAAATACTTGGCCGGATGAAACCCTTATCCAATAAATCTCTCAACTACTCTTTTAGTTCCTTAAGTTCCGCCGGAGCCATTCTATAAGGAGGAATAGAAATAGGTTGCGTATCTGGTAGAAGGTCAATACCGAAGTCTATTTGTTTACTTTACTTTTGATCACTGAAAAAAAAAAAAGAGAAGGCCCTAACACTATGATTCTTACTGCTCATATGGTGGAGCAATAAAGATCTCACCAGAAAGTCATATGGAGGGCCCCTTTAAATCCAAGTTGAACTCAATTACAGCTAACCACACTTCAAAAAGCTACTGCTTAATGTCAAAAAATAAGTTTCTCCGTAAAAATTCATAATTTTACTTTCCCAAAACCTCAGAGAACCCCAAATTATAAAAATCAAACAAAGAACCTTGACCCATATCCAAAGTTGAAAAAGTCGCTGCCTTTAATAATGTCTATCAAGTAATTTCTCCATAAAATTGAAATTTAATAAAGTTTATGAAGCATTCTTAAATAAAAAACAAGAATAAAATAATCAAAGAGACTAAATCATACTCAAGAATTCATCAAACTTTTTGAAAAGAGACTAAATCATAAAGAAACCTCACCAGAGATGACTTCAAAAACAACCTGCTTCTCACTGAAATAGTGAAATAGAAAACCTAAGTTTAGTTTTTGGAGAAAACTATAAAGAGGCGCAAAAAATTGTGGAATAGAAAAATAAAAATTTGGGGAACTTCTACATTTTTTTGGCGGAACAAAAAGACCGCTATTTCTTTTGGCGGAAAAACTAAAAGAAAATTCTATTTTAGGCCATAGCTGGCGCATAAGTTGTTGTTAAATTAAGTATATTAGCAACAATAAAAAATTATTGTTACCAAATATTTTCTAATATAAGCAAAATTTAATTAAATTGCTGCCATTTATTAAAGTTGGGCAACAATATCATGGTTGTTGCCAAAACGTTGTAGCAATTTTATTATATTTGAGATTTATTATATTAATTATTATTAATAATATAATATAGCAACAATACTGGAATGTTTGGCAACAACAAAAATATTGTGGTTAAAAATTTAAAGATATACCAACGATTAAATCAAGTTGTTACCATTTATTAATATAAGCCAACAATAATATAGTTGTTCCTAAAACGTTGCTGCTAATTCCATACTTTCTTGTAGAGGTTTAGTTGTCGATTTCACCTGAACTCATGGCCGGAGCAGCTTTTAGTCGCTGATGTTCATCAGAGCATTGTTGTTCTGGTCTTCGCCGGATATGGAGTTCGCCGACGGCTGTTGGTGATCGAAGCTGAGAGAGAGAGAAGAGCAGAGATGCGAGGGTCTCACTACCTCGTTGTTTCACTGGCTAGAGCAGCGAAAGAGAGGAGACAGAGGAGGCGACTAGTGGCTGCTGGCTTGGCCGGAAAAGGATAAAACAGAGAGAGGAAAGGGTTGGAGAGAGTAGCACCGGAGAGGGGAGAGAGGCGAGTGACGTCTGGAATTTCGCCAAATGAGAGGAGAGGAGAAAGGGAGAGAGGGTGGCGCCGGAGATGGCGAAGGTGGTGTCTCTCCGTCTTGCCGGTCGTTGATGGAGAAGCTTGAGGGAGTGCGGCAGTTCTTTTTTAATATGAAGGAATGAATGAAAAATGTTTAGGGCTAGGTCTCTTTGAGTTTAAAATAGGAAAGGATGGATTAACGGATCTAGACCATTTATCATATTGGCATGAACAACTTAGATTCGATCTTAAAAGATCAAGGAAGAATAGATGGTTGTGATTAAAATGGGTGCTTTGAGATTTAGATCATATGGGTTATAATTGAAATGAGTTATAGACAAAATGACTATAATTTAAATAAACAAGTGGCTAAAATTGATATGAAATTGAATAGAGGAGACTAGAATTGAAATGAATTGCATACAAACGGCTACGATTTGAATAATTGGAAGGAAGGTTAAATGAATTACTATTTAATATTACATATTTTAAAATAATTTTCATATAAAGTAGACAAACTTAAATATTAAATACGTTTAAATAAATAAGAAAGCTTGATTATTTCAATTTTAACAATCGATAATAATAATAATAATAATTTGATAAAATAATACTTGCAATAATTTTTGTAAATTAAGAATATTTAAATATATAATTATTTTCATAAAAATTACTTATAATTTTGAAATCGTAATAAGAGAAAAAAGTTTTGCAATACATATTTAATCAAATAGCAATTCGAAAATAACTATAGGTCGGTCAAAATTGGGTGTCAACATCTTCCCAGGACTGTTGCCGCATCTCTGGTATCTCAAGGTTCAAGAGTGTATACCACATCTCCAGATATAAAGTATCTCTAGAAGACTCAGATGGGTGCGCGAGAAAAATAGTTCATATTGCAGGTCAAACCATTCAAGGCAGTAAATAAGCAGACAAATAGCATATTAGGCAAACAAATACAATATCTAAAGAATAATAAAGTCATACACAAGTCAATATTTACAAGCTCAAATTTTAATTATCCCCAATAGAGTCGTCATCTGTCACACCCCTATTTTTTACCACATCTCTCTTAAAAAGAACAATGTATTTTTGAAAAAAGAGTTTTCCCAATTAAAGTAATGTTTTGAAAAGGGATTATTTATTAAATCAGAGTCTCCACTTGAAATTGGATTTTGGTTTTCCAAATCACCTTATTTAGATCCCTAATCACAAAGAAAGTTGACTCTCTATTTATTGATTTGTGAACTAAAAATTTGGATAAGAAATTGTGTTGACAGAAGGGAAGGTATTATGTACCTCTCGAGTCCCGTGGTTCTAGCACGGTCGCATTATTGACTTTTAAATGACTTGAGCTAATTTTTGATATATTATACTTATTAGCTTTAAAAAAGTTTTGTCATGTCTTCTTTGATTTATTTAAAAACTTGTCTAAAACTATCATATTTTATTAGTGTATGATGTATTTGTAGCAGCGCTTTCCAATCTTGCCACAAATTATTAATTTATTTGTATGTCGCACTTAAAATTTGCATAATCCCCTTCAATTGAATAAGATTCATCATTCAAAAAGAATGCAAAAAAGTTGTAGATTTTGATTTGATTTTAATATTTTCTCACAAAAATAAACACAAGTGGATTTTATTAAGTATACAAAGTAGGAAATTAACTTAATTCGTTAGAACTAAATCTCATCCAAATATTATTAATTGCATAGCGTAGAACATTCAGTTTCATAGTTTAATCAAGAACATAATAAAATTGACTTTTAAGCATTCAAGAAATAATTACATGTTATACCAATTTTACTCTAAATTTAATGTCACGACCCAAAGTACACCCTAGACGTGACATGGCGTATAAGACCCCGGGAGGCCCTACACAAGTCACTTAGCATACATCATACAAGGTAATAGAAATTAAGATTTCAAAAGACAATCTTATATCATAAAAGAGTTTGACAAAGAGGAAATCTAACATAAGTCTTATTAAGCCATCTATTACATCAAAAGAAGTGATTGGGACGTAATTCACACATCACATACAAGTCTGAAAACTTAAATGACATAAAGCTGTAAAAGTATCTCGGTCCTCGAAACATGAGGACTCACCATTCCGTGAACGCCCAAAAGATTAACTAGCCACGAGTGTAAAAGGTAGGAGTGTCTGACCCTACATTAGTGAAACAATGTAGGCACAAGTATGCATTATTACATGGAATATACTAAGTATGAGAGCAATGCATAAAGGTTATGAAATCACGCTAAAAAGGACTTTACATGACATGCAATGACCAAGCTAAATCATAAGAAAAGGGGCTAGAAAACCTAAATCATAATCATGGTCAATGAGAGCTAAACTTCTTTAAAACACTTGAAAGATACTTTAGAAGTAACCTTAGTTCATTATTGTGGGAAGTTTATCATGTAGCCGACATAGACCATACATGTGAGCTATGACATGGAATTCGGTGTCTATCCCACATCGAAAAGAGATGTCCTTACTTGCCAAGGTAAGAACCATGATTCTGAGCTAAAGTGGATCCACTAGCTAATGTCTATCTAAGACAATTATCCTATGGTGGCACATAGTTATGGAATAAGGAGATTGCTCGGTGCTAAGTAAAATCCCATGGAATAGTCATTAACCTTATTCATTTCATCATCCATGGAAAGGCACAATTAAGCAAACAATCCAAGCTAAAGTTCAATTAGAATAACTCCTTAATCTTGATTCAACTTAGGTGAGAAAACATTTCAACCTTATGAATCCTTTTGTGAGAAAACCCTTTCACAATCATATTCTTAGTAGTATGTGAGAAAACCTTTCACAACAACAACAACAACATGTTGATGCTTTACTCTCAAAGGCACCTTAAATCATTTATATCAATTTCATAAAAGGACAAACATATCTTCATAAATTCATCTTTCATAGTTTAAAATCTTCATCATTTGATCATAGGCTAAAAATTATGGATCATGCATGGGTTCATGTGAATTCAACTTAAAAACATATAGTTACTTCAATTCATGTATAAAAAGATATAAAGCAATCAATTGAATCACAATTGAAAACAACCCATGAAGATTGAATAGAACCCTAACTTTGATTTTAGAATCTAACTTGCAAAACTTAAAGAATTTAGGAACCCTATGGAGGAAAGGACTCCATACATGAATACTAACATACCTTAGAGTTCAAAGCCCAATTGCTATGGTGAATTAAAGAACTTAATGCTTAAAACCCTAATTTGCTCTTTCTTGAATTTGAGGGAATTTGAAGGGGATGAACTTGGAGAGAATTTAGGAATTAAGGGGAGTGATTTAGAATGGGTAGTTTTTAGGCTTAAAAGACTTATATAGGGCTTAGGATTAGGACCAAAACGACCTAGTTTAGATATTAATCACTTAGAAAAAAATACCTAAAAGCCCCTTAAAATAACTGTCGGCCTCTTTCTACGATTTGGACCTACAGTCCGTAGGACTTTCTATGGACTGTACTGGTCAACCGTAGAAAAGTACAGAAACTTTTGAATTTGAACTAACTTTGATGGAGCTTGTCTATGGCTCGTAGGTCCTCCTATGGTCCGTAGTCACTAAACGTACAAACCTACTTAACCCTCAAAATTTCAGTAGGTCTGGGACTTACCTACGAGATAAAAACTATGACTCCTACAAAGATTGAGGGGCCGTCCTGATCAACCGTCTATTGAGGTACTGAAACTTGATTTTTTTTCAAAAACTCTACCATGGTTCTGCGATTCCTTTCCTACAGCCCGTAGGACTTCCTACGGTCTGTAGGTTGGACTCGTAAAACCAGTCTCAGACAAATTTTCTGCATTATCCTTTTCCTTTCGACTCTACAACTGTCGAGGTGTTACAATATCTCCCCCTAGAGAACATTCATCCTCGAATGGGACTTAAGATGGCATGAATAGAGTAGGAGAGAAACTAACAATCCAACATGAATGCAATCACATAAATGCACATATCCGAGAAGGGAAATCGACTCCAAATAAAGCATATTCAAATATCATTTCATAAGCATACATGCAATTCATGTGTAATGTACATAAACATGAAGAATCACCCTAAGCGAGATCATAACATCAAAAATCAGATTTTTCATGAGCATGGATGCATGAGGAAACATGAGAATGCCTAATACACATGAAACCAAAAGGATAAACCATGAGGAGCTAAATACCTCAAGCTAGAGTAGGAATGGAAGGGAAGAGATGAGGATATCGGGATATCATATCGGCCTCGGCCTTCCAAGTAGCACCATCAACTAACTGATTCCTCCAAAGAACCTTCATGGAAGTAATTTCTTTGCTTCTCAACTTTCAGACTTGCTGGTCTAAAATCTCAACCGGAACTTCCTCATAAGAAAGATTCTCTTTAACTACCAAACCTTCCAAAGGAACAATAGATGTTGTATCTCCAACACACTTCTTCAACAAGGAGACATGGAATACCGTATGTACCCATGCTAAATAATTAGGCAAATCAAGCTCATATAGAAAACTTTACCAATACGACTCAAAATCTGATATGGACCTATATATCGGGGACTAAGTTTCCCATTCTTTCCAAAACTCATGACACTCTTCATAGGTAAAATTTTCAATTAAACTGAATCCTCAACATCAAATTCAAGATTTCTTCTTCTAACATCGGCATAAGACTTTTGTCGACTTTGAGTCGTTTTCAGCCTTTCTCTAATAAGCCAAACTTTCTCCATGGCCTTATGTACCAACTCGGGACCTATCAAAGCAACCTCACCAACTTCTAACCAACCAATAGAAGATCTACACCTCTTGCCATAAAGAGCCTCAAATGGGGTCATGTCAATACTTGAATGATAGCTATTGTTATATGCAAACTCAATCAAAGGCAAGTGATCATCCCAATTACCCTTGACATCAATTACACAAGCTCTCAATATATCTTCCAAAGTCTGAATAGTACGCTCCACTTGCCCGTCGGTTTGAGGATGAAATGTCGTACTAAGCTTGACACGAATACTAAAACCCTTTTGGAAAGATTTCCAAAACTGAGAAGTAAATTGGGTACCACAATCGGAGATAATGGATAGGGGCACTCCATGCAACCTAACCATCTCCCTTAGATACAACTTAGCATAATCTTCCACTGAATAAGAAACCTTGATGGGAATAAAATGAGTCGACTTCGTCGTACGATCTACTATAACCCAAATTGAGTCATGTTGTCACCGAGTGCGGGGTAAACCAACAATAAAGTCCATATTCAGATCTTCCCACTTACAAGTAGGAATGTTACTGTCTTGGGACAAACCTCTCAGCTTTTGATGCTCAACTTTCACTTGTTGAAAATTAGGGCACTTAGCCACAAATTCTGCAATATCCTTCTTCATTCCATTTCACCAATAGACCTCCTGCAAGTCATGATACATCTTGGTTTCTCCCGGGTGAATGAAATATAGAGAATTATGAGCTTCTGATGAAATTTATTATCTCAAATCATCGACATTGGGAACACACAATCGACCTTGATATTTAAGCACACCATCTCCCCCTTGTGAGAAAGCCTCAACGAACTTTTTAAGCATCGCTTCCTTCAACTCAACCAAAATCGAATCAAGACTTTGCTTGGCTTTCACATCTGACACATATGACAATTTCAAACCATTATGAACAATGACACCACCCTCGCTAGAATCAATCAGCCGAACACCTAGCCGAGCTAATCTATGAACATCACGAACCTACTCTTTCTTACCATCCTCGACATATGCAACGCTATTCATGGACAACTGACTTAAGGCATTGGCCACCATATTAGCTTTGCTCGGGTGATAAAGGATATTCATGTCATAGTCCTTCAATAGTTCTAGCCATCTACGTTGGCAAAAATTTAGATCCTTTTGCTTGAACACATATTGCAAACTCTTGTGGTCGGTAAAGACATCAATATGGACACCATACAAATAGTGTCTCCAGATCTTTAAGGCAAAAACCACTACCGCTAGCTCCAAATCATGGGTGGGATAGTTCTTTTCATGAATCTTAAGTTGCCTTGATGCATAAGTAATAATTTTCCTATTTTTCATAAGAACACACCCTAATCCAATCCTTGAAGCATCACAATAAACAACAAACCCATCGGATCCTTCCGATAAACTCAAAATAAGAGTCGAACTGAGTCTATCCTTCAACTCTTGGAAACTCTTCTCACACGCTTTCGGCCATAAGAACTTAACTTTCTTTTAGGTCAATGCAGTCAATAGAGAGGCGATCGAAGAAAACCCTTCCACAAACCTTCTATAATATCCAGTCAAACCCAAGAAACTTCGAATATCCGAAGGGGATAGAGGTATAGGCCAATTCTTAACCGCATCTGTCTTCTTACGATCTACCTCAATACCTTTACCAGAAATAATGTGACCAAGAAAATCCACTGATCTCAACAAAAACTCACATTTATTAAACTTTGCAAATAGTTTTTGTTCCTTGAGGACTTACAACACAATCCTCAAATGATCGGCATGCTCATTCTTACTTCATGAGTAAATCAAGATGTCATCAATAAACACAATTACAAACGTGTCAAGATATTGTCTAAATACTCTATTCATCAAATCCATAAATGCGGCCGGAGCATTAGTCAAACCAAACGACATTACCAAAAATTCATAATGACCATACCGTGTTCGAAAAGTCATCTTCAAAATGTCATCTTCCTTCACCCTCAATTGGTGATAACTCGATCGGAGATCAATCTTGGAGAAATAACTCAGTCCTTGGAGTTGATCAAATAAATCATCTATCATTGGGAGAGGATATTTATTCGTAATGGTATTCTTGTTCAATTACCGGTAATCGATACACATGCGAAGTGAACCATACTTCTTTCGAACAAATAAAACTGGGGCACCCTATGGAGAGATACTCGATCGAATGAAACCCTTATCCAATAAATCTTTCAATTGTTCCTTTAATTCCTTAACCTCTGTCGGAGCCATACGATAAGGAGGAATAGAGATAGGTTGCGTATTTGGGATAAGGTCAATACTGAAGTCTATTTCCCTTTCGAGAGGGATACTGAGTAGATCTCTTAAAACACTTTCGGAAACTCATTCACAATGAGGACTGACTCAAGAATAGGGGTTTCAAAATATGTATCCCTAACCTGAACAAGGTTATATATGCAACCCTTAGAAATCATCTTTCTAGCTTAGAGACAAGAAACAAACTGACCCTTAGACAGAGAATTTCCCCCTTTCCACTCTAGGACGGGTTCATTTGGAAACTTAAACTTGATCACTTGAGTTCTACAATAAAAAAAAAGCATAACAAGAATGGAACCAATCCACATCAAGAATAACATCGAAATCTAAAATATCAAGCTCTACCAGATCAACATGAATGACTCTATAGGGTAAGGAGATGGGACAATTTCTATAGACTCTCTTAGGCATAATAGATTCACCTATAGGAGTAGAGACAAAAAAGGGTCTAATAAGACATTCGGAGAAACGTCAAACCTCATGGCCACATATGGTATCACAAAAGACAAAGTAGCACCGGGATCAAGCAAAGCATAAACATCAAGATGAAATACTTTCAACGTACCGGTAACCACATCGGGAGAACCCTCTTGCTCATGTAGAGTTTGAAACGCATAAAATTTGTTTTGCTTTGGAGCACTTGAACCCGAACCACTAGGCAGAGCGTCTGACTTCTCTTCCATTACTAGTAAGTGATGGACAATCCATTATCTTGTGACCACTCTTACCACAACCAAAGCAACCATCTCTACTGGCTAAGAATTTACTCTCGTACTTCCCTCCACACCTAGCACATGGTGGCACATAGTTATGGGATAAGGAGATTGCTACTAGAAATCCGACCTCTATTAACAGGAGAGTCTCCATCTCAATATCCTCTTGGTGCTAAGCAAAATCCCATGGAATAGTCATTAACCTTATTTATTTCATAACCCATGGAAAGGCACAATTAAGCAACCAATCCAAGCTAAAGTTCATTTAGAATAGCTCCTTAATCTTGAGTCAACGTAGGTGAGAAAATCTTTCAACCTTATGAATCCTTTTGTGAGAAAACCTTTTCATAATCATGTTCTTAGTAGTATGTGAGAAAAACTTTCACAACAACAACAACATGAATGTTTTACTCTCAAAGCAACCTTAAATCATTTATATCAATTTCATAAAACTACATGCATATCTTCATATCTTCATAAATTCATCATTCATAGTTCAAAATCTTCATCATATGATCATAGGCTAAAAATCATGGATCATGCATGGGTTCATGTGAATTCAACTTAAAAACATATAATTACTTCAATTCATGCATAAAAAGATAAAAAACAATCAATTGTATCACAATTGAAAAGAACCCATGAAGATTGAATAAAATCTTAACTTTGATTTGAGAATCTAACTTATAAAACTTGAAGAATTTAGGAACTCTATGTAGAAAAGAACTCCATAGGTGAATACTAACATACCTTAGAGTTCAAAGCCCAATTGTTATGGTGAATTTGAGACCTTAATGCTTGAAACCCTAATTTGCTCTTTCTTGAATTTGAGGGAATTTAAAGGGGATAAACTTGGAGGGAATTTAGGGATTTAGGGGAGTGATTTAGAATGGATAGTTTTTAGGCTTAAAAGCTTATATAGGGCTTAGGATTAGGATCAAAACGACCTAGCTTAGACTTTAATCACTTAGGGAAAAGATCTAAAAGCCCCTTAAAATAACTGTTGGTCCCTTTCTATGGTTTGGACCTACGGTCCGTAGGACTTTCTACGGACCGTACAGGTCAACCGTAGAAAGTTACAGAAACTTTTGAATTTGGACTAACTTTGACGGAACCTGTCTACGGCTCGTAAGTCCTCCTACGGTCTGTAGACACCAACCGTAGAAACCAACTTAACCCTCAAAATTTCACTAAGTCTGGGACTTACCTACGAGACAAAAACTACGACTCATACAAGGAATGATGGGCCGTCCTAGTCAACCGTCTATTGAGGTATTGAAACTTGAGTTTTTTCAAAAACTCTACCCTGGTTCTATGGTTCCCTTCCTACGGTTCGTAGGTTGGACTCGTAAAACCAGTCTCAGACAGATTTTCTCCATTATCCTTTTCCTTTTGACTTTCTAACTTCCGAGGTGTTACATTTAATGATATTAAAAGTTCAAACATATTTTAATATAATAATATCAAGATTAAGCACACATAAATTTGAACAACTTTATAACATTAGAATCATGCCTTATGTAATTTTGAAATTAAATCATACATATTTATCTCCTTTCTGCTATGAATCATCCCAAGTATGTTCTCCATGATTTACATAGGATCTTTGCTAGATTTCTATGGAATTTTAAAGAAACTGGGAGGAACAAGCATTGGGTTGCTTGGACAGATATATGTTGCCCCTAAGGAGGAGGGGGGTTTAGGCTTCAGATCATTGTTTGATGTTTCTAAAGCTTTATTTGCTAAATTGTGATGGAACTTTAGAACTCAAAAATCTATGTGGTCTAATTTTTTATGGAACGAATATTTCAAAAAGTTGGGCCCTAAAATTGTGGAATGGAAAGGTGGTTCTCAAACTTGGAAATTAATGCTAGAAGTTAGAGATGTGGTTGATCAGCAAATATGGTGGGAACCTAAATTGGGTCATTCCAATTTATGGTTTGATAATTGGACTCAATACTTCACTACTACTTGCCATTAAACAGAGATATTAACCATCAGTTGGAGAATGTGAGACAACTGTACAACCAAGGAGAGTGGAATTGGGAGTTAATGAATGATTTGCATAATGAAGAGGTTTGCTTTCATGTTGCTAATCATGTAACATTAGTACCAAATTCTGAAGAATGGGATAGACCATGGTGGATGTTGAATAATACAGGAAAGTTTTCTGTTAAGTCAGCCTGGGACTTTGTTAGGCAAGGCAAAAATTCCAATGAACATTTCAAACATATTTGGCTGAAAGAAGTCCTTTATAAAGTGTCATTCTTTATATGGAGATTGTGGAAGAAAAGGATCCCTATTGGTGAAGTGCAAGTGAAGAACAGAATGTCTGATAATGTGATATGTGTCTGTTGTGGACAAGGGGTCTCAGAGTCTATAGACCATTTATTCATACACTGTAACTTTTCTAGTAGACTATGGTCTATTTTTGCAGCTGCAGCAGGGATTGATGGTCCTTTCATTCAATTGAAAGACACGGTACTGAAGTGGTGGAAGGCAGAGGTGACACCCAAGTTTAAGTACATATACAAGGCATACCACTGTTCATCTTGTGGCAGATTTGGAAAAGAAGAAACATTATCAAACATGATGGGAAGATGGCACAAGCTACTATGACTTTGGAGATTGGGAGAAACTTGCACCTAATGGAAAGATGTTTATATCCTTGGTTGAAGGATATACCAACTTCTTGGCCTATGCTAGTGAAGTATTTGGAAGATTACACTCCAATTTTAGGTTATAAAGTGATGAAATGGATTAAGCCTTTGATTGGTTTTAAATGTAATTCAGATGGTTCTTCTAAAGGAAATCCAAGGCCTAATTCTGGAGCCTTTTGCATTAGGGATGTGGAAGGTAACTTTGTATATGCTGAAGTAAAGAGGCTGGAGGATAATAATAATATAAGGGCAAAGATCTGTGCTATCAAAATGGGACTGGAATTTTGTATTGCAAAAGAATTACTTCTTGTGACTTTTGAAACAGACTCTCTTATAGTGAAGGAGATGATAGATGGAGAATGGGAGATCCCATGGAGTGTTTCAGTTGAGATCAGAAAAATAAGGCACTTGATGAAGGAAAGGGAGATTGTGTTGAACACATTTTCAGAGAAGGCAACAAGGTTGCAGATTTTTTAGCTAACTATGTTCTCTTTTGCAGGTACACAAAGATTTACATTCTCATCTTTTCAGGAACTACCAAATGAGGTGAAAGCTCTAGTAAACATGGATAAAGCAGGGGCTGCAAACTTGAGAATTGGAAAAATGCAAAACATAAATTATGGCTACTGCGATAAGAATTCTAATGCACAATAAAAAAACATCAACAGTAGCTTAAGGAAAAGCACAAAGACAAGGAAAACATAATGGGTTGTTCAAATCATACTAATATGAATCGATGCAATGATTTACAAGAATGGTCTTTTAGCAAAATGGATGGGATTTACCTGGCCTAGGCAGTGGTATTAGTTAGGTTTTCAAGCTCAATCTGCAAGAAAGGGTAAATCTTAGAAATGGAGCTCAATGATCGGGTATCTGCTTAATTGCGAGTTAGGAAGTTGATTGATTCGTACCAGGGTTGCTCAAGCTGTGTTGAAGAGTATTCAATGGGAGTTGTTTCCATGGCATTCGTGAGATTTAGAGTGTACTGAGTGGAAACAATCCAAACTCAGCTAGTTGCAGCCACAGATGAATCGATTGCTCTACAAGTCAGGCGTTGCATCTTCGTCCTCCGTGGCAGGTGGATCTCAAGTTAGAAGAAGCTCAGTTCTATTTTTCCCTTTTCTTTTTTGGTTTTCTTAGCTTTCTTGGAGTTTTCTGGGCCGGGTTTGGCCAAGATTTGTTTGTTGTTTTTTAATAAAGGATCTATATGATCCACCTTTTAAATTAAAAAAAATAAAAAATAAAGATCAAGTGTTAACTTTTGTGAATTTCTTCACAAAAAGAAATGACAGCAATCAGAAACCATGAACTCAAAACTGCGAAAGTAAACCTTGAACTTCACCTTTGCCTTTTCTCCTTTTCTTTTCAATTTTTTCTTTCTCTTTTGTTGTTGCTCTTCTTTTCTTTTTCTTTTTCTTTTTTTGTTTTCTCTTTGGATTGTTTTTTTATTTTCTCTCTCTTCCGTTCTTTTTTTTCCTACTGTGTCTCAATTTTTGTTTATGTGTGCGTGTGTTTTTTTTCTTCTGTGTGTTATATATATATTTTTTTTGGTAGAGTATATATAGGCATATAGTTGCTCGAAATTAGGAATCGTGTAGGAGTGAGACTTTTTGAATTTGAATAAGTTTTGGATTGCACTTTTTAAGTTGGATTTAAAATAGGAGACAAAGTTTTATAGGATTTGGAATTAATTTTCTTGAGTGAAAGTTCTAAAGAAATTAGGACTAATTTTTAGGAAAATTTTCTCCTTTTTCGTCTCCTAGTACCGTGCGTTTTTCTTTCTCCTTTTTATTCTTATTTTTTTCTTTGTTTTTCTCTTCTTTGTTTACATTTCTTTTCTTATTTTTCTTCTTAATTGTTATTTTTTTTCTCTTTTCTTCTTATTCTTTAAAATATAAAATAATTACTATCTGACAATAAAAATATTGAATAATAAAATTTAAACTAAATTAAAACTTCTAGCTTATTTATGAAGATATAATTAAGCAACATATGTTTTTTGGATTCTGTTTCTTTTGGAAAAAATATATTAAAACAAAACTTATTCTTAAATGTGATTCTATTTTTTATAGTTTCCAAATCTTTTTAAAAAAATCCCTAGAAGTAAAATTTTAAACCTACAAGAAATAATTTAAAATGGTGTAACGTCTCCGAATTCGGTTAAAAATTAGGTGTTCGATCTCAACCACATTATTTTTCTCTCTTCTCCTTTTTAGTACACATAAATTCCTAAGATTCCAATGCTTATCGAAAGTAATACAAAGAATATGATGATGGTTGAGGAAAAAATATATTCTTCTAGAGTTCTTGATCAACGAGAACTTTATAATATAGTATTATTGTACTACTTGTTCAATCCTTAATTGTGCCTTGATAGGATCTTGTGTGGAGAAATCAATCCAAGGGATTTGATCCTTGGAAAGATACGAATATACTTTCCAAGAATAAGGTTTGAGCATTTGCTGGTTTTCCTGCCTATGCGTCTTTCCTTAATTGACTTTTCTTCCTTTACTTGACTCATGATTGATCACCAAAACAAGCCTTCTTCATTGATTGCGATTACTGCTTCTTTTGGTTGCTGTTAGATCTTCTTTGTACTTGGTAGTAGATTGTCCTAATTTGTTGATTATGAAAGTAATAACTTATTTTCTTCATTAGGTTGCACGTGGAAATCCTTTTTCACTAATGCTCCTTTTTAGTTCACATCCTTTCAGGTCGTTTGTTAGAGCGTATTAAAAAATAATGTAATGTATGGCTTTGTTATTATTAATATCTTATTTGATACGGTTGGAAATAATAATTCAAAGTTGGAGTAGGAATCCTAAATTATTTAAGATTTGTTATTTATGGTATTTACTTATTTATGTTTAATTAGGATTTGTTAGTTTTATAGTTTCCTAGTCTTAGTTTAATTTGGTTTTTACTTCTATAAATAGGAATGTTACTAGTTAGTTTTAAATATACAAAAAGACACAGAGAAATATACAGAATAGATAGAACTTGAAGTAAGATTCAAGAACTTTTGAATTTATAAATAAAATATTTTCCTTCAAATTGGTATCAGAGCTTCTACGATCCGGGTAGAAAATCTAAGAGTTTCCGCTGCCGGCGGGCGGCTATGACCAATATATGCCGTCCGTCTGGCCAATGATTATGTCGACAAACGTCGAACGAATGATATATGATGATATATGCATGAAAAACATGCTAGGAGCAAAGACTTACAAAAATATTGCAGGTTTAAAAAAGTGTAACCAAGCACAAGAGGGAGAAACTCTTCTCTAGATTAAAAATTAGAGAAAAACAAAAAAAACACAAAAAGAAAAGGAGTTGATGGGAAGGGCATCAACAAGAGTTGGAGAGAGAGTGCTCCAACACCAAAAACAAAAAAATAACAAAAATAAAAGGCGTTGATGGGAAGGGCATCAACCTTGGAAGTTGGAGAGAAGTGTTCAAATACAACCAAGAGAAAAAAATAATCGTAAGTTGGAGAAAAGCGCAACAACACCAAAAACAAAAAAAAAGCGTTGGTGGGAAGGGCATCAACCTTGGAAGTTGGAGAGAAGTGCTCCAACACAACCAAGAAAAAAAATATCGTGAGTTGGAGAGAAAGTGCTCCAACACTTGGAAGTTGGAGAGAAGTGCTCCAACACAACCAAGAAAAAAAATATTGTGAGTTAGAGAGAGTGTTCTAACACTTGGAAGTTCGAGAGAAAGTACTCCGACACAACCAAGAAAAAAAATAAATGAGAATTGAAGAGAACAACTCCAAAAATTGAAGATTGAAGAGAAGTTCTCCAATACAACAACAATAACAAGAATGAAACTGAAGATCGAAGAGAAGTCTTTTTTAATACAACAACAATGACAAGAAGAAAAAGGCAAGAGTATATAACTTTGAATTACGAGAGAATGCTGGAAATAATAATTCAAAGTTGGAGTAGGAATCCTAAATTATTTAGAATTTGTAATTTATGGTATTACTTTTTTATTTTTAATTAGGATTTGTTCGTTTTATAGTTTTATAGTTTCCTAGTCTTAGTTTAATTTAGTTTTTACTTCTATAAATAGGAATGTTATTAGTTAGTTTTTAATATACAAAAAGACACAGAGAAATATACAAAATAGATAGAACTTGAAGTAAGATTCAAGAACTTTTGAATTTATAAAAAAATATTTTCCTTCAGATACACTTTTTTAACCTATGTAAAACTAATATTTACATTATATACTTATACACTTTATTGTCTATTGAAATGTGTATTATTAATATCATAAATTTCCATGTATTAGTAATACAAAGGATTTCACCCCATGCATTAGATTGATTATTGATATGAGATTACTATCCATCAAATCTCTCTCAAGACACTTTCTATTTCCCAAAGATAAAGAGTGTAGAGGGTATTTTTGTTATCAAACATTTTTTTATAGAAGTTATGCAATACATTTCATTTTTAATATATCCAATTAAACACTGCATAACAAAATAATTTTAGTATAATTAATGCAAGTAGTACTACTATATGCATTACTAATACACTTTATTCAACATTATTCTTATACTCTCTACCAAACACTCGATAGTTCACCATCTTTTGTGAAGAGACACTTAACCATTTTTTTACTAAAAAAAAAATAGGGATAGGGTAAGGGAATGAAATATAAAGTGGAAAATCAAAATTCTAATCCTCATAAAATTTATATAATCAATCCACTAAAATAGATAACATGTACATTTCATGTTGCATTCAGGGTTCCGTTCATGAGCGTCTACTTACTCTTGGTTTCAGAAAAACAAAAAAAAAGTTCTTACTGCCTAAAATCTAACAAGAGTCAATTGGAATTCATAAAATACAATTATCCCTAATAATTGGCCGTGGTTAGTGTACCAATTCTCACTAGTAATGTCTCTCTCAAAAACCCGTAGTTAAGAGTTAAATATCATTAGTGTGATATAACGTTGGTAACCTATAATTAGTAAAAAGGGATTATTTTATGATTTATCATCCAAAGAGGGTGCTATCTTCAAAGTTTCTGTGCGTATATAAAATTCACTTTGTAATAAGAAAATTTGTGGTTGATCAACCAAAGAAGGAGCTCTTCTATTCTTGTATTTGGTGATCAGCTTCCCAATTTTTTACATAAAACTATTATGGCATCTATAACCAATCGAGATATTTTTACTGTTTCTAATTATGTAACAAATTAAAGAGTCATCGCATGTGATATGCAATTAATTAATTTTAGTCGGCATTCAAATTTAAGAATATCAAAGTAACTATTCTCCTAGCTACTATTTATCGGTCACCATACAAAATTTAGCAATTGTCGGGACTTTTTTTTTTTTTTTAATATAGTACTAGATTGATATTATAGATTTAAAATTCAACACAACTGTTAAGACTTTTTTTTTTTTAATATTTACTCTTCATGTTAATGAGGTTCTTAACTATTTTACATTTTCTACGAGAATAGTCTGAGAATAATAAAAAGGCATAATATAAAAATGTGTCATTTAATTTGGCTTCAACTGACATTTATGTCCTCTAACTTTGGGTGTGCACAAGTAAGCACTTAAATTTATATGAAATTGAACAAGTGGACACACGTCCTACGTGGCATAATACATGCATGATGCCACATATGACACAAAATTGTCATGTAGGACGCCATGTAGAACGAATGTGTTTATTTGTTCAATTTTATACAAGTTTTATTGTCTACGTATGCACACTCTAAGTTGGAGGGCATAGATGTCAGCTGAAATCAAGTTAAAGGACATATTTATGTATTATGCCTAATAAAAAGGGTAATAGTGGAGAATAGCATCTAATTATGTCCTAAAATCTTTTTCTTTAAAGGGGTTCGTTTCCTAGAGGGAGTATTTCCTCCGTTTTAATTTGTTTGACATATTTTGACTAGATACTGAATTTAAGAAAGTAAAGAAGACTTTTGAATCTTGTATTATGAAATTAAGGAGTATCAAAATAGATTTTAATTTTATGGTCTTAAACATGTCATACGAAAGTTAGAATTAAAGAATTATCAAAAAAAAAAATAGTCATTCTTTTTTAAACAGAATAAAAAATAGATCAAACAAATTAAAATACAAAAAATAATACATTAGCAGTTCAACCGAATTCAAATACAACAAAGTAAAGCTCTAATATTTTTTTTCTTTTGGTCTATATTACCGTCCACTAAATAAAAGTGATATTTTCCCATGAAATTTGTCGATTAAATGTTACTCCCTCTGTCCAAATTACTTGTCAATTTTCTCTTTACATATCCCTTAAAAAATTTATAAATAAAAACGACATTTTCACTAAATTATCCTTTTAACTATTTTTGGTACTATAATGGATAGGTTACAAAAGTGGGAAATACTAATGGCAAAAAAGTGTGCTCTATGTGAGACATATGAAAGAGCATTTGAATCACTTATTCTTCTAATGCCCTTATTCTCAGTTCTTCAGCACTCTAATTATGTGGACTGGACTCAATAGAACAATTGTCACCTGAGATTACGAATGGCAACCGAGTGGGTCAAATTGAATATGAGTCGATCAAAAATAGTTAAATAAAAATAAATAAAATACTCAATTTGACTTATACTTAACGGGTAAAAACAAGTTACTCAATAGATAAGTTGATAAATATGAATATTCATATTATGGTAGGAATCATGTTAAAAACTTTAAAAACAAAATCTTTTACCCCACTCCTCAACCCCAATCCCCATAAAAAAAATTAAATTTGTTTTTTAAAAAAATTAAAATTTTTTTATCAGCCCCATATCCTGTAAGCACACCCTCTCCCCACACCCCAACCCAAAAAAAAATATTTTTTTATTACAAATAAATCAAATTTGTTTTTTACTACCCTTACCTCGACCCCTAACCCCCACCCTGAGCCGCCCCCTCCCCCCACAGCCCCACTGCTACCCTCAAAATAGAGTAAAAAAATTTAATTTGCTTTTTTTATCACCCCAGCCCTACCCCTTCCATCCCCCTCCCAAAAAAATTAATTTGTTTTTTCGAAAAATTTCAAAATATTCTCCTTACGCTACCCTCCCCCCGCCCTACCAGCCCCGCCTCCCCCTTCCATCCCCCTCCCAAAAAATATTAATTTGTTTTTTTGAAAAGTTTCAAATTTTTTTCCTTACCCTACTCTCTCTCTCCCCCCCCCCCCCCCCCTCCCTTTCTTGATCATCTACACCCAAAAAAATATATTAAGGTCGCTTTTTTTTTTTATGAATGTACTTTTTTTTAAATCCATTTTACCTAATAAACTATCCACTTTTGAATGTGTAATATGAGTTATTTTTTACCCATTTTAAATGAATTGGGTATATCCAATTCATTTAAGATGAATTAATTTAAATAGGTATTCATATAAATTATTTATTTTGCCACTTCTACCTGTGATGCTTGACTAGCTTAGAAGACTAGGTACAAGCAAACAATCCATTTATATTGTCGTTGATATTGCTTTTGCAGGTGCTATCTACCACGCATGGAATAAGAGATATGCAAGAAAATTTCAACAAAAGAAAAGAATTGAGGATATAATTTTAATGTTACTGATAAGTTGCCCAAAAAAGTAAATGGAGAGGAGTATTAATTAGACACTCTAAATATAGTTCCACGTGTTAGAATTTAATGAGTACCAAGTGTAAATATTTCTAGTTGGTTGATTATAAAATCTTTCCATTTCGACTAACAAAAAAAGAACACTTATGAACAAAATTGAAAAAAATCAACGTTTTCTAATTTTGAAATAAAATAAAAAGATAAAAATATCATTTATTTTGATAACTTATTTATGTTGGATAAAGAAGTTTGAGAAGATTGGTAAATAGAGAAGAATGACGAGTAGGAAATAGTTACTTTTCATTTTTTTTAATTAATGAAATCAAAGTTTGTCACCTAATATACCAAACATAGAGTTTTCTCAATTTAAGCGCCTATAAATTGCTCATCATTTGCATTAAGCTAATTAGAAATTGCAAGAGAGAGAAACAATAATGGCTACTACTCCTGGATTTCTCACTGATTGGCCTTGGAAGCACCTCGGTAGCTTTAAGGTATCAATCATGCAATTTTCTTTTTTTCTTTATCATTATTTTCAGGTAATCATGTAACTACTAAGTAAGTATATGTTTATTGTCAGAAAATAATATTATTTAAATTTATTGTTTTGGGGAACTGGAGTCTTCGCCAGCACGTACGGTGGGCTGTTCAGACAAAGATTTAGCTTAATTATATACTTACAACTAAAGCATTTTTAATGTCGATAAATAAGATCTGATCACTATGACAAAGCCAACTTTTTTGTTAGTTAAATTTGTATAGTCCGAGAAGAATTTAATTCCCTATTTTAGCAGTTTTTTGGAGAGATTGACAGCAACCAATCTCGTGGTAATGAAGTAGTGTATATATATATGTAGGCGATAGCGTATTAATCAATGATGCAAATGCAATGTATGGAAGAGTTAACTGGTTGTTTTTTTTTCTTCTTCTCTATATTTCATTTGAGTTATATATGATACATCATCAGAATACTAACAAGAATGTTTCTCTGATGATGAAACTAAAGTACGTGATTTTGGGTCCATGGATTGGTGAGAGCGTGTATTGTTTTATAAGGAATGAGGAATATGAGAGAGATTGGACAAACTTTCTCATATTCCCTTTTTTACTATCAAGAATGGTTCACAATCAGCTGTGGATTAGCTTCTCCCGTTATCGAACTGCCAAAGGCAATAACCGCATTCTTGACAAAGGCATTGAGTTTGATCAAGTTGACCGAGAAACCAACTGGTCTATTTTCTCTCTTACTTCTTTTATTTATCTCTTTCAAATCATCACTCATATCTCAACATTTTGCTCTTAACAACTTATTATCTTTATTTTATAATCATATATATCCTCTATCTCTATTTATATTAAGCTGTTTGAATGATTACCATGTTTAAGAATTAAAGAATGAAAAGTAGGGGAATATCTACTTTTAACTTTTAACTTTTTTAAATTCATCTTTAACTTATTTTTGACTTTGTCAAATACTTCCAAAAGTTAAAAATGACTTAAAAGTAGGTTTGATCAACTTTTAAGTTAATCCAACTAGGCTCTATAAATCATCGATCTTATTAAAGTTAAAGTGAAAAAATTTAAAGTTAAATTATAACTAAATATATAAATGTGTCGTATTTTTAACTGATTAAAAAGAAAAGACTGCCACATATATATCTGAATTGAGACGGAGAAAACAAATGTTATCTTATGTTTAAAACTACAAATTCTAAGGACATTTTCATATGTGCCCAAAGAATTTCTTTCATTGGGACAAACACCTTCATATAAAAAGAATCATAAAAGAAAGTCTTAATAAGTTAAACTTAATTTTATGGATGTTACCTTTTCCCCACATTTAATTAGGGATAAGATTAAATAAGGATTTATTATCTGATATGCACACGTAGTGTAAATATTTTGTGATATATAACATGTTATTTTAGTGTAGTTTTAGGCAATTAAATTAGCATTACAATAGACAAATTAAATGATTGATTATGTAAGTATTTGATAAGAAGAAGTTAAATTGATAAGTGATGATGTATGATTTGTTGGCAGGGACGATCAGATTATATTGAGCGGGATTTTGTTATATGTGTTCAATAGATTGACTTATGCAGCTTCAAATTTACCATTGTGGAGATCAGATGGTGTGTTAATGTCAATATTCCTCCATGCGGGTCCTGTAGAATTTCTCTATTATTGGCTTCACAGAGCATTGCACCATCATTATCTCTATTCTCGCTATCATTCTCATCATCACTCTTCCATTGTTACCGAGCCCATCACATGTAATGTAACATCTCTCTCTACCGTTTCACATAAATTGGGACAGACGTGAGCATAAAACTTAATTCTTACTTTATATATATATCTCTTCTTTTCAGCTGTGATTCATCCATTTGCTGAGCATATAGCATATTTCCTCCTATTTGCTATTCCAACCTTAACAACAGTGTTTACTCGGACTGCTTCTCTGGTTTCTCTCTTTGGATACATTACTTATATTGATCTCATGAATAACATGGGACACTGCAACTTTGAGTTCATTCCCAACTCAATTTTCTCCATCTTTCCTCCTCTCAAATATTTGATGTATACACCCTCGTAAGTCACTTCTTCTTCATACGCATGCAGAAAATATATATGTTTTTCATAATTGTTGCCATGCCACATCGAGGGGATGGATTTTATAAGTCTTGAGCTTGAGACGTACGTGTCTAGAAAAACTTGTTTTGATTTGAACTATTTGCTAATTATATATTTTACTCGGATCCTCAAATAAAACATCGTACATGTGTAGGATCTTCCGTATTTTTATAGAAGTCCGATATGTAACGGATCTGCGCTAGCAAGACATATATAAAATTAGATTGTTAGAACAATCTATACAAAAAAAAAAAAATGCCCATACAAGAGAAAGTCCCCTAAAAAAGAAGCAACATAATAGTATATTCACTCTAAGCATGTTAGCATCTTATAATTGACAATTGCATTTTGACTTTGAATTATCAGGTTTCACTCCTTGCATCATACTCAATTTCGTACAAATTATTCGCTATTTATGCCAATTTATGACTATATCTATGGGACGATGGACAAGTCTACTGATTCGTTATATGAAAAGTCACTAAAGAGACAAGAAGATTCACCTGATGTGGTACATTTGACACATTTGACTACCCCAGAATCTATCTACCATCTCAGGCTAGGATTTTCGTCATTGGCTTCAATGCCTGAAACCCATAAATGGTACATTTGGTTCATGTGGCCATTGACTCTTTGGACTATGATCACCAATTGTATCTACGGACGCACTTTCATTTTGGAGAGAAATAGCTTCGAAAAGTTTAATTTCCAATCTTGGGCCATACCAAGATACAATTTACAGGTTATAATAACAAGATTTCCAACTTCAGATTATTTATTTTTTTAATATTAATTCATTTAAAATAGTGCTGATTTATTTTAATGTGCAGTACTTGTTGAAATGGCAATCACAAGCTATTAATAACTTCATAGAGGATGCTATACTACAAGCAGAAGAAAAAGGTTCCAAGGTCTTGAGTCTTGGCCTTTTAAACCAGGCAAGTACTTAATTGGCGAGTTGATTAGTAGAATGAGTATAGTCACGGGTAATTTGTTAATTTCTATATAGGAATTGACAGCTTAAAAGTTTATTCAGTATCAGTTCACACGAAAAATAATCACGGGTAACAATTCGTGATAAGAGATATTAGCATGTTGTGGGAGTGTAAAACTTTTTTTTTTTTGCTTAATTTACAGGATGAGGAACTTAACAGAAATGGAGAAGTTTACATAGAAAGGCACCCTAAAATAAAGATGAAGGTGGTGGATGGAAGCAGCTTGGCAGTTGCTGTTGTGCTAAACAGCATTCCAAAAGGAACGACACAAGTTCTTCTCAGAGGAAATCTGACTAAAGTTGCCTTGTCTCTTGCCTCTGCTCTGTCTCAAAGGGGCATCCAGGTTTACTTACGCTTTTAACCATTTTCTCTTGGCATACTATATAAATGTACCCTGACTTTATCTATCATTTACGCTTTTCAATTTTGAGTGTGTACAAGTTGACACTTAACTTATATTAAATTGAATAAGTAAACATATGCTTCCTATGTGGGGTTCTAAGTGTATTATGTCAAAGTTGGAGAACATAATGTTAACTAAGACCGAGTTAAAGTGAGCATTTTTCTCTTCAGACTGGGTGGCCTGGTTCACTTAAAAGCTCATGAGTTGGCTAACCAATTCTTGATTGAAGAATTTTTATATTGAGTTGGCTAACCAATTTTTGTATTCTATGATCAATAAAATGTTAATCAATTCTTGCTTGATAATTTATACACTAATTCTTACTTATTAGGAGATTAAATTATACTTGAGTTGCTTTCCCAATTAAAATATTCTGTTCTTATATCTATTTTGATCTTTTTATTCTTAAAATTTCAGGTAGCTACTTTGTACAAAAGTGAATACGAGAAACTAAAACTTGCTACTACTACTTCTCAGAGTAATTTCGTGTTGTCAAACACATTCGATCAAAAGGTAAAATTTCCCTTTTCATTCTTGTTTCCTTTTCTTCTTCATGAGTTTGAACTTATACTTTAAGCCATCAATTTCTTGAAAGAGAAAAAAAAGGATTAGTTTAATCTCTTCTTATTTTACATATTAAGAATTGTTGGTAATAGATATGGGTAGTTGGAGATGGATTAACAGAAGAAGAACAAATAAAGGCAGGAAAAGGGACACTTTTCTTCCCATTCTCACAGTTGCCTCCTAAGAAAGCTCGTCATGACTGCTTCTACCATCACCCTCCTGCAATGCTAGCTCCACCTTCTCTTCAAAACTTGCATGCTTGCGAGGTTTGTCTAACATTTCTACTTTTTTATCTATTTATTCTTCTATATTACTCTCAGGTGAGGCAAACCCGTGGATCGAGTAGGATATGAGTTTGTTAAAAATAAGTCAAGTGAAAATAGAAATATGAATATTCATATTATCCATTATTTCTTATTATGTAAAGAAATAACTCCTTCCAAATAAGAAGATTTTATTTTTCTTATTCTTTTTCCTTTTAGGGTGGGTTTGGTAGGAAATAAAATAATTTTTTTTTAAGTATTGAGTCTTCTATATCACTCTCAACATTTTAATAGGTTTGATTTTTTTGTTTTAAGCGATAGTTTCACGTATAGTTATTGAAAAATATAAAGTAAAATAAACTAATTGTTTATATTAGACACCGGAAATTTTACATTCCGGTCCTCTATATTTTCTGAACCAAACACATAATTTAGTTACTTTAATTTAGTGTAAATATTTTTTTTTTGTAATGTTACTCTTATTGTGGGTGAACTTCACATACTTTAATCATTTTGTGACTATACTATTATAATGGTAAAAGTAACTATGTTCATATAATAAAATAATTTTATAAAATTATTGTTAAAATAAATCTAGTAAACACAGCTGAATTCAACCCCTTTACTTTAATAACATTTGACGTTTGATTATATGTGGACAGAATTGGCTTCCAAGAAGAGCAATGAGTGCGCCAAGAGTGGCAGGAATTGTGCATGCCCTAGAAGGATGGAATGTACATGAGTGTGGAGATAAAATGATTGATACTGACAAGATTTGGGAAGCCAGCATCAACCATGGATTCAAACCTTTAGCTTTTGCTGAATGAGATAAACTACAAATATATAATGCCCTTAATTAATTAGAAATCATCCAAAATTAAGACCTAAGGCCTTGTGAATTATATTGCATATGTCTTTGGCCAATTATATGATTACACAATCAAATTTACTTTGACTACTCCTTTTTTATAGCTCAAATTGGATGGTGATTTCGTGTTGAAAAGCATTTGTTGAATGTTGGCCTTAAGAATATTTGGTTTATTGTTTGCCATAAATGAGCAAAAGCATGTTACTGTAATTTCAGGAGAATATATTAGTGAATGAAGGAAATTAACTAAGTCAATATATATAAGAAAATAACATTAGATGCATCAAGTCTGTCGGAACTTGGCAGCAAAACTTATTTTAGCATTTTAACTGCATGAACATTTAAATACCCCCTTAACATTTTTCAAGTGATTTTAATATCACCCTAATGGGTCGTTTGGTGTGATAGATAAGAGTAGTTAATCCCATGATAATTTTTGAGTGTCATTTACTCCGTTGTTTGGTGGCAAAAGTTGGGATAACTTATCTCAACATTAACAATTAGTATTGAGATAAGTTATCCCTCCTTGGGGTGGAATAGTAATCCTAGGATAACTTATCCGGGGATAAAGTATGTAAAATAACAAAAATACCCCCTTAAACTCTCTTTTATACACCACTTTTACATTCATGTATATTAACATAATTTTTAACAACATTTATAATAACATTCACAACCTTAATTATTCGTTGTTTTTATGATAATATATTTTTCTATTAAAAATTACATCTTATAAATACAATTTTTATTTATGAATATATTATAAGTTGAATTTAGTTTCCTAACTAATTCCTATGTTAATTTTTATTTTGATTTCTCTTAAAATGTTCACTCCACTACTAAATTACACATTTTTAATTAAATAGCTTATTACTCACTTAAAAACCATATTTTATATATCAAGTAAAATGTAGATTACTTTAATGATAAAATTTCTTTTACTTTAATAAACTTAAAATAGAAGTTTTATTTTTAAACTAAATAAGATGGAAGTTTTATTTTTTAACTAAATAAGATGAAAGTTTTATTTTTAAGCTAAATAAGATGGAAATTTTATTTTAAAGCTAAATAAGATGGAAGTTTTATTTTAAAGTTAAATAAGATGAAAGTTTAATTTTAAAAACACACGGCACAATCATGGAAATGCACACACAAAAATTTTTATGCTAAATAAGATGGAAATTTTATTTTTAAGATTGAATAACTAAAGTTTGCAAAGAATATGTAAAAAATAAAAAACCAAATAAGGTGGAGGGTATTTTTATAAACAAATAACTTATTCTTAGAAATTATGCAATGAGTATAAGTTTGAATATGACAAACCAAACAAGCAATAAAAACTACTCCCAGCATAACTTATCTCATCATAACTAATCCCAACATAGTTTGTATTCAAACCAAACGACCCCTAAGATTATAATACAAGTCTCAATGTGGCAAGTGTATTCCACATGCGTCATGTCATCAACACATCAGTGTCACATTGAAAATGATTTAATTTTGATTTTTTAAATTCTTTTTTAGTTTGTTTTTATTTATTCACAATTTTAGAAAGAAAAAAAATTAGAAAAAAATTTAGGATTAATCTAAGATTAAAAAAAGAACCAAACTTCATAGTTGATTCTCAAAATAATTCTCACAAAAAAACTTTCAATCTTTAAGACACTGTCGTAGACACATAAATCTTATTGGATTAAAAACTCATATGAAATTTGAATTAAATCCAAGTGCATTTGGGTTGAATGAATAATTTGGACTTTACAAATGATTAAGTCCACTTTATTAAATTCAAGTGCAAGGTCCATTTCACCTTAAAATTCAAACCCATGCCACATTTCACGATGGCTAGACATCCAGACCAACAAGATGATGCCACGTATCCAAATGATGTGGTAGTCCCAGTCAAATTCAAGAATCAATTGTAATCCACCAAAGTGCCAAAATGACATCTTTTGGTCAATCATAAGCAACCTTGTCCACCCCCTACAACTATAAATAGAGGATAGCCATGACATTCAAAAGACATTCGAAAAACAAGTCTGAAAAGACTCCAACAAACATTCAACAAGCATTGGAGAAAGTCACAACATCAACTGCATAGTTCTTCAAAGAAGTGGTCAACAGAGTTCTTTTCGGAGATCAACTTGAAACTATGAAGTGCTTCCCGGCGTTCCTGGAGATCAAATACATCTCAAGAAGGTTTACATCATCCTACATTCAAGAAATACACTACTGAAGGCCCTCGAATCATGGAGAAGTTAAGGAGAGAAGAATCAGAGAGTAATAGAATTGTACTCACAAATTCATCAATAAAAATCATATTTTTCTTTTATTAATTTTGGTTGCAATTAATTTTCAGCGCTACGAAAAATTTTTGCGAACAAATTTGGCATGCCCAGTGGGCCTACTTCAGCTCTTCATCTATTTCTCTTGCTAATCAGAAACTGCAAAGTCAACTATTGCAATGGCCTTCAGAAAGACCAATGATCTTTCATGTAAGGATTCTACTGATATCTTATCTGCTGATCTCAGTCATGTTGGCGCGATTACTCGATGTAAGTTCAAGATCAGTGGGTTAGATAGATCTGAATACTTCACTTCTTTGGAGATAATGAAAAATAACAACTTTCATACGATGGTCGTAACTCCAACACTTGGGGGAAATCTTGCAACTGTGTTCTTTGAAGAATTTTCTCAAACTGGCTCCAACTTTGGTGAATATGATGATTCAATGGATTCTCTAGCTCCAATGAATGTCAATGACTTGATGGCTAACTCAATTGACATGGACAAGAGGTTTGTAATGATGGAGCAAACTATTGAAGCCTTGAAGAAATCCATCAATGATAAAAAGCTTCATATTTCTCAACTTATGAACAAGTTGGAGGCCTTTGCACCTGAAAAGTCAAGTCACGTCCCCACTTGCCCACCTGGTTTTGATCCACAAAACAAAGGCGTTGAGGAATCTCTAGCTATGTCCAAATTTCAAAAGGAGAAACAATCTATTTTAGTTGCAGCGTTATCTGTCTAACAGTTACATGACATGATAACAAACACTATCAGGGTTCAATATGGCGGAACACTACCTAACTTAATGCACACTGCAAAATTTAGTGGAATTTTACAATAAATTGCACTAAATTATTAATCAATATCTAACTTCATTTGCACACCCCTAGAATCAGGATTTTAGCTAATCATGCTGAAATTAATAGAAATTATACCAAAAACATTCCCAGCCATCTGAATTGTTGGATTACAACTTCAAATCTAGAAACCCAGCTCCAAATTCACAAAAGAAATGAATTACAAGCTTGCTTAACACATAAAATATTGGAATGTTCTTTTGTACTCTAATTTCAGAAAGTGTTAGACGAGTTTTCTTTTTCTTTTAAGCTATTTATACTTTCCCTAAAACTCAGCCAAAATTTCACATTGTGACTTAATCAGTGAGGTTAGTCGGGCTCGCCGGCTCACTTGGTGAGTCGCCGACTTGTACTTCTTCTTGCCCTTTCTTTCTTGGCTTCAGACTTTAGGTGTTTGAACCACGTTGGTGAGCCCGATGGATCTCGTTGTTCATATTCGGTGAGTCACCGACTATCATCTTTGCTCACCTTTTTGGCCTTCATTTTAGTCCAGCTATTTTATCAATTTTGGCGAGTAGAATTCATCTCGCCGATAGAGTTTGACGGATCACTGTTTGTTCCTTCTTCTCGCCGACCTACCTTTAGATTTTAAGTAGAAGACTCTGTCATTTTCGGCGAGGTTTGGTCACTTTTGGCAAGTTGCCAAGTGCCTTCAGCGAGCATCAACTTCATATTTTTATTATTTTTCTATGTTTTTGGCCTCTTTTTACATGAATTTGTCCTTGCCTTGTCCTTAAGCCTTCATAGCTGCAAAACAAAAATTAACCATCAGATATGAACATAAAAAGGATTTAAGAATGCTATTTGTTGACCTAAAAGGCCTCAAATGAGTCAAAATCTCTGACTCATCAAGGTCCAAGAATGTGGGCAACTAAAGTGATTCGTATTCCAAGAGTTCCATTTTAGATGTTTATTCAGCTCGTCCGATTCTGTCGACTATGCCTGCTTCTACGGGTGATTATTTAGGGGTTCCACAACACTCTAACTTAGGGTGGTCAAGGAGTTTCTTATGCATCAGCCAGTAGGCCCTCACTTGACTACATATGCTTTAATTGTGGTGAGTTGAGACACTTCAAGAGGGAATGCCCTCACAGGCAGACTGTTGCCCAGGTTCAACAACATATTAGAGTAGTGGTTCCAGTGGGTGGAGGTAATAATGACAGAGGATGTCCACATGGTAGGCAAGAAGGTAATCAGAGAGGCCGTGGAGACCGAGGAAATGGTAATGCAGGGACAGGAGCGATGCAGACCGATAAGGGGGTTGCTCATAATAATGATAGAGCTCAGTGTTACACTTTTCCGAACAGACTAGAACCTGGAACATCAGACGCTGTGATAACAAGTACTATTCTTGTCTATGACCGGATGGCTATAGTGTTATTTTATCCGGGTTCTACTTATTCTTATATATTTGTTAGTTTTGCTTTGGGACTTGATTTGATTTGTGATACCCTTGGTTCCCCTATCTATGTTGCTACCCCAATTGGAGAGTCTACAGTAGTAATCCACATGTATCGTGATTGTTCTGTGATGTTTATGGGTCTACAGACTAGGGTAGATTTAGTCATATTGGATATGTTAGACTTTGATGTGATCTTGGGTATGAATTGGTTTTCTCCTCATTTTCTTGTGCTAAACAGTAATGCTAAGACAATGACTCTAGAGATCCCAAGTACGAAAAAATTAGAATGGGAAGGGGTGTACAAACCTAAGCCATTAAAGATCATATCCTTCCTTCGGGCTAGCAAACTATTAGGGCAAGGTTGTTTGGCCTATTTGGCTCATCTTCGGGATGTTAGTGCAGATTCCCCTTCCATTGAGTCTATCCCCGTGGTTTTGGAGTTTCTGGATGTGTTCCCTACAAATATGCCTAGTATGCCTCCAGATAGAGACATAGACTTTTATATCGATTTGGAGCTGAGTACTCACTCGATTTATATTCCTCCCTATCGCATGGCTCCGACAGAGTTGAGAGAACTCAAGACTCAGCTTGTGATCCATCTTGCCACAGCCAAAATTTCACATTGTTTGAGATCCGTGGTTTTTCTTGGTGACATTGTTTCTTGCAAAGGTATTGAGGTAGATCTTAGAAAGACGGATGCGGTTAAGAATTTACATAGACCTCTATCACCTTTGGATATTCGAAGCTTTTTGGGTTTTGCTGGTTATTATAGGAAGGTTTGTTGAAGCATTTTCTTTGATTGCTTCTCCATTGACAGCGTTTACTCAAAATAAGGTTAAGTTCATATGGTCCGAAGCGTGTGAGAAGAGTTTCCAAGAGTTGAAAGTTAGACTTACTTCGGCTCTAGTGTTGACCTTACCAGAAGGGTCCGATGGTGATTTCTTATGCAAAATGGGAAGGTGGTTGCCTATGCTTCAAGGCAACTTAAGATTATAAAAAGAACTACCCCACTCATGACTTAGAATTGGCGGCGGTTGTGTTTGCTCTAAACATATGGAGGCATTATTTGTATGGTGAGCAAGTTGATGTCTTCACCAACCACAAGAGCTTACAATATGTATTCAAAAAGAAAGATCTAAAATCTTCGCCAAAGGAGGTGGCTTGAGTTGTTAAAGGACTATGACATGAGTGTCCTCTATCACCCTGGCAGGGCGAATGTGGTGGCAGATGCCCTTAGTCGAGTGTCAATGGGTAGTGTTGCTCATATTGAGGATGGTCAAAAGGAATTGGTTTGAGATGTTCATAGACTGGCCTGATTGGGTGTTCGGTTGATTGATTCTAGTAAGGGTGGTGTTGTTATTCATGATGGTGCACAATCGTCCTTTGTGTCGGATGTGAAAGCAAAACAAGGTCTTGATCCAATCTTGATGGAGTTGAAAGAAGCGGTGCTCAAGAAGTCCATTGAGGCTTTCTCCCAAAGGGGAGATGGAGTGCTTCGACATCAAGGTTGGTTGTGCATTCCCGATGTAGATGACTTGAGAGGAAAAATTTTATCAGAAGCCCATAGTTGTCGATATTCCATTCACTCGGGAGCCACCAAGATGTACCGTGATTTGCGGGAGGTCTATTGGTGGAATGGGATAAAGCACGATATTGCGAAATTTTTGGCTATGTGTCCTAATTGTTAACAAGTGAAAATTGAGCATCAAAAGCCCGGAGGTTTGTCCCAAGATATTAGTATTCCTACTTGGAAGTGGGAAGATTTGAATATGGACTTTATTGTTGGTTTAACACGCACCCGGCGGTAACATGACTCGATTTGGGTTATTATGGATCGTATGAAGAAATCATCTCATTTCATTGCTGTCAAGGTTTCTTATTCGGTGGAGGATTATGCTAAGTTGTACTTGAGATAAATGGTTAGTTGCATGGAGTGCCTTTATCCATTAACTCCGATTGTGGTACCCAATTTACTTCTCAATTTTTGAAGTCTTTCAAAAATGGCCTTGGAACTCGTGTTAAGCTTAGCACGACCTTTCATCCTCAAACTGATGGGCAAGCGGAGCGTACTATCCAAACCTTAAAAATATGTTCAGAGCTTGTTTGATTGATTTCAAGGGTAATTGGGATGATCACTTGCCTTTGAATGAGTTCGCTTACAATAATAGCTACCATTCTAGTATTGGTATGGCTCCATTTGAGGCTCTCTATGGTAGGAGGTGTAGATCTCCTATAGGTTGGTTTGAAGTTGGTGAAGTTACTTTGATGGGTCCTGAGTTAGTACATGAGGCTATGGAGAAAGTTTGGCTTATTAGAAAGAGGTTGAAAATGGCTCAAAGTCGACAAAAGTCCTATGCCGATGTTAGAAGGAGAGATTTAGAATTCGATGTTGATGATTTGGTCTACTTAAAAATTTCACCCATGAAGGGTGTAATGAGGTTTGGAAAAAAGGGAAGCTTAGTCCCTGTTATGTGGGCCCATATAAAATTTTGAGGTGTGTTGGTAAGGTTGCGTATGAACTTGACTTACCAAATGACTTGGCATCGGTGCATCTGGTTTTCCATGTCACATTGTTGAAGAAATGTGTTGGTGATCCAGCATCTATAGTGCTGTTACAGAATCTCGGTATAAAAGATAGCCTTTCTTATGAAGAAGTCCCGGTTGAGATTCTAAACCCGCAAGTCCAGAAGTTAAGTAATAAAGAAATTGCTTACCTAAAGGTTCTTTGGAGGAATCAATTGGTAGAGGGTGCTACTTCGGAGGCCGAGGCCGATATGATGTCCCGTTATCCTCATCTCTTTTCCTCAGATCCTACTCTAGATTGAGGTATTTAGTTCCTTATGGTTTATTCTTTGAGTCTCATGTGTGTCTTAGTCATTCCATGATTCATCATTTATGCATGTTCATGAAAAGCTTAAATTTTTAGAAAATGAGTCAACTTGATTGATTACTTGATGATTATGTGAATTAGAGTATGAGTGGCATGTGGACTTGATGAAATGTTGATTTGAACATGCTTTATCTTGGAGTTGATGTTTCCTCCTCGGATATGTGCATTTATGTGATTGCATTCTTGTTGAGCTGTTAGATCTTAATCTTACCCTCCTTATGATGTCTTGAATCTCATTCGAGAACGAATGTTCCAAAGGGGGATATAATGTAACACCTCAGATTCTAAAAGAGTGAAAAATACAATTTTCTGAAAATTTCAATCTCACAACGGCCACCACCAACGGTGAGTGGTTTGACCTACCAACCGTAGGTGGCTGTCGTGGATGGCACTGTTTTGGGGTAAAATTTGGGAATTTTCTTTTTGACCAACCAGTGTGACCTACGACTTGACCTACGACTCGTTGGTCCACCTACCAACCGTAGGTCAAGTAGTAGGTTGGGGTCGTTGGATAATTTTAAAAAGGGGGTCTTTTTGTCTTCCCTAATGGTTTAATTCCTAAGTAAAGTCGGTTACCCTCTAATCTTAAGCACTATATAAGTCATTTAAGCCTAAATTCTACCCTTCCTAATAACTTTTCAATTACTCTCAAAACCTCTCCGAATATTTCTTTCTCTTGAAGCAAGGAAGAAGAAGAAGAAGAAGGCTAGGGTTTGAAGGTCAAGTCTCCGAAACCTCCAATGATTCCTATTTTTTTGCATTGAGGTATGATAGCTTACACCTATGGAGTCCTTTCCTCCATAGGGTTCCCAAATTCCCAAATTTTCAAAGTAAGAATTCTCTATTGAATTTAGGGTTTTCTTCTATCATGTGGGTTCTTTCAAATTATGGTCTAAGTGATTGAAATACGTTTAATTATGCATGAATTGAGTTGAATTGCATGATTTAAATTGAATCCCCATGAACCAATGTGAATTTTCATGATTTCTAGACTATGATCATAATATGATTTTTTGAACTAAGAAAGATGAATTGGGGAAAGTGAATGATTTTGAAATGAAGATACATGGGCCCATGCATGATATATGTCTTCTAAGCTATGAATTTCATGATGAAGTTATGAATGACCAAAAGATGGGTTTTATGAAAGTATGCATGTTCAATTATGAAATTGATGATGATTTATGATTTGCTTTGAGATTGAAGCATAATGATGTTGTTGTTGAGTTGTGAAAGGGTTTCTCACATATTACTCAAACCATGAATGTGAAAGGATTTTTTTCACATAAAGGATTCATTACTCGTTGAAAGGTTTTCTCAACTAAACTGGAATCAATGATTAAGGAGCTACTCTAATGAAGGGAAAAGAGGACATTACCCTTGTTCCCTAATGTAGACAAGAAGCGATTACCCATGTCTACAAATAATGAATTACGACAAATCCGTGGGGATTATGCTTAGCACCGAGTGGACAAGTGGCGATTACCCATGTCCCATTAATTATGTGCCACCATAGGATGATTGTCTAGATAGACATTAGCTAGTGGATCCACGTAAGCTAGAAGTTCATGGTCTTACCTATGCAAGTAGGACACCTCTTTTCGGTGTGGGGTAGACACCGGATTCCATGTTGATAGCTCACATGGTCTTACATGTCGGTTAAAGGTAACTTCCCGCAATAATGAACCTAAGTAACTTATGAAGATGTTTCAAAGATTTTGAAGATGTTTTAGCTTTCATATTTAAATCACTTTGCGAGATACTCAGATGTAACCTAGTTCATTATTGTGGGATGTTTACCATTAACCGATATAGGCCATGTGAGCTAAAACATGGAATTCAGTGTCTATCCCACACCGAAAAGAGATGTCATTGCTTTCCAAGGAAGCAACCTTACACTTCTAGCTTACGTGGATCCACTAGCTAAGAAATCCTACGGCGGCATGTAGTTAGGGACAAGGAGATTGCTACTATAGACCCGACCTCTAATAACGGAGGAGCCTCCATCTCAATATCCTCTCGGTGCTAAGTAAAATCCCATGGAATAGTCATTAAGCATATTCATTTCATCATCCATGGAAAGGCACAAATAAGCTACCAATCAAAGCTAGAGCCATTTAAGATAGCTCCTTAAATCTTGATTCAACTTAAGTGAGAATACCTTTCAAACTTATGAATACTTATGTCAGAAATCCTTTCACAATTTCCTTGACCCTTTCATCTAAAAGCATCCTCGAGTCATAAACATCAATCTCATAAAAGCATGCATATCTTCAAAAAATCATATTTCATAGTTCATAAGATTTATCATGTGTTCATAGAAAAGAATAATGGAACATGCATGGGCTCATATGAATTCAACTCAAAATCATGAAAATACTTCAATTCATGCATTAGAAGATAGAAAATAGGAAATTGAATTATAATTGCAAAGAACCCATGAAGATTAGAGAAAACCCTATCTTTGATCAATTGAATTTAACTTGGAGAATTGGGATCTTTGGGAACCCATTGGAGGAAAGGACTCCATTGTTAAATACTAACATACCTTGATGATCGAATCCCAAAAGCTATGGTGAAATCGATACTTGACTTTGAAACCCTAGCTTCTTCTTCCTTAGATTGAGAAAGAATTGGAGAGGTTGAATGTAGTTGGAATTTTTGAATTAGGAGAACGATTTTAAAATGAGTAATTTTAGGACTTAAAATACATATATAGGTCTTATAATAAGGGTAAAAATGATATAGCTTTAGTGTTAAACACATAGGGAAAAGACCCAAAAAACCCTTAAAATAACTTCCGGACCCTTCTACGATTTGGACCTACGGTCCATACTAGTCTTCCATAGATAATTTCAGAAGCCCCAAATTCAAGAAAACTTTCCGAGACTGGATTACGGCACGTAGAACATTCTACAATTCGTAGACCCCAACCGTAGAACTCAACTTTGAGCTTAAAATTTCTCTATGGCTGGGACCTTTCTGCGAGACCTATCTACAACCCATAGAACATTTGACAGACCATCCTGGTCAATCAAAACTTCAGAAACATGATTTTTTTCCAAAACTATACCAACTTTCTATGGATGCCTTCTACCGTCCATAGACTGGACTCTACGAGTCCAACTAGTAGCCCAAAAATTATTCTTTTCCTTTTCCAAATTTGAGAAGTTACAATATCTCTCCCTTGGGAACATTCATTCTCGAAAGGACTCAAGCTAGCATGAAAAGATAGGGGAAAGAAATCTACCAACCCAACATGAAACCGACCGAGTTGGGCTGGGCATCCATGTCACAAAACCTTTCTCTAGCCAAGAATCCCATTATTGATCGAATCGGGGTGGATCCAATTCACTGGCAAATGAAAAATCTATCGTTTTAACACTCAGAAAAAAAACCTAGAAAATCACATAAATGCACATAACCAAGGATGAAAATCGACTCCAAGCTAAAACATACTCAAAACATCATTTCATAAAACAAATATGCATGCATATGGAAATATGAGAATGACTAAGAAACATGAATCTCAATAATGAAACATAAGGAGCTGAGTACCTCAAGCTAAAGTATGATCGAAGAGAAAGAGATGAGGATATCGGGACATCATATCGGCCTCAGCCTCCCAAGTAGCACCCTCAACAATTTGATTCCTCCACAACATCTTTATGGATGCAACTTCCATGTTCCTCAACCTTCGAACTTGCCGATCTAAAATCTCAATCGGAACCGCTTCATAAGAAAGATTCTCCTTTATACAAAGATTCTCTAATGATACAATTGATGTCGGATCTCCAACAGACTTCTTCGACAAAGAGACATGAAATACCCGATGTACCATTGCCAAATCATTAGGCAACTCAAGTTCATAAGCAACCTTGCCAATCTGCCTCAACACTTGATAAGGACAAACATAACGGGGACTAAGTTTCCCTTTCTTACCAAACCTCATTACACCCTTCATAGGTGAAGTCTTCAAGTGAACTCAATCCTCAACATCAAACTCAAGATCCATTCTTCTAACAACGGCATAAGACTTTTGTCGGCTTTCAGCCATTTTCAACCTTTCTCTAATGAGTCGAACTTTTTTCATAAACTCATGGACCAATTCGGGCCCTATCAAAGTAATCTCACCAACCTCAAACAAACCTATAGGAGATCTACACATCCTACCATAAAGAACCTCAAATGGAGCCATACCAATGCTTGAATGGTAGTTATTATTATACGCAAACTCAATCAAAGGCAAACGATCATCCCAATTACCCTTGAAATCAATCACACAAGCTCTCAATATATCTTCCAAAGTTTGTATAGTACTCTCCACTTGCCCACCGATTTGAGGATGAAAGGTGGTACTAAGCTTAACATGCGTACCAACACCTTTTTGGAAAGACTTCAAAAATTAAGAAGTAAATTGGGTACCACGATCGAAGATAATGGATAGGGGCACTCCATGCAACCTAACCATTTCCTTTTGAATTCAAAAATTTCCTTCGAATTTCCTTTTGAATTCAAAAATAACATTTTATTACACTCATGCCAAAAAAACTAGAATTATATTTTGCATCATAAATTCATGACACTACTAACTAAACATGTATTTTCATGCAAAATTGATCGAGGTCCATATGCATAGCCTGTCGGAGTAACCTACTGATTGTGTCTTCTATTATCATAAAGCATTTTTATATGAATGGGTAAATTTGACCTATAATATTAGGTAATTAACTCTCCATATCAAAATAGAGATTATTACTTGAAAAATAAAGCAATAACCTATTATAACTAATTAAGTTAAACACAAAACACACATAGACAGTACTATAATACGATTTATAACTCATATATGCATGAAGACATTGAAATTTTTCTGAACAAATCCATATCAAAATCTAGATTAAATGTTAAATTCGTGATATGTCGATCAAGTCAAATTATTTGTTAATAAAGTTTCATTAATATTTAAGTTAATATTATATCATTTAAATGTTGTTCTTTTTCATTTGAGTCAGTCCGTTAAGTTAACAAGATGAGCTCAACCCATGCTATTCAAGCCCACGGTCTACTAGAACTACATGGAGAAAAAAATACCCCCTAACCCCAGCTCGTGCCCACATAAATGGGTCATATGACCAAAACTATTCTTCAATGACGATCTACATGTCTTCCACAAATAATGAAGTCTTTAATTTGATGTAGTGAGCCATAAATTTTTATACCTCCACGGTTGGGATCAAAGCTAGGCTCTGCATTCGTTGTGAAATCCCAATAGATATTCTATCTGTTCAAAACAAAACAAAGCTCTTGAGTTGAAGACCATTGCAACAAGTAATAATATTTTATTTCAATAAGCTATGTAGGGGTTACCAATTGTGATCAAAGAATGGTTCCAGACTATATGATATGTTTTCCTCATGTAATAGTCTGATTCTATTTGAAGTTGATACATTTAGGATTTATTGTATTTTCAATTTGATATCTTGAGCACACCAATTCAAACCACACCCAAGTCTATAAATTCGTGTGGTAGTATAATCCTAGTTTTTGATTACTGAAATTCAAATCAATCTAAATTGGTAACCATGACTAAGTTGGTTACCAATTTTCAGCTAGCTTACTTATTGTTACCAATTTCTATTGATTAGATTTTGGGTAATCAACAAGTATGACTATATTACCCCAACTATATATCTGTAGACTCTGGATATGTTATTAATTAGTGTGGTTTAGTTATCCGATTAAAATCACAATATACCCTAAATTCAGAGAGAATCAGACCAATACATGATGGAAAGATATCATCTAGTGGGGAGCCAAGCTTTGATAAGAATTTGTAACCCCTACATAAATTATTAAAATGAAATCATATTACTCATCATGGTGATCGTTAACTCATGATCTTTACTTTATTCTTGAATCGATGGAATAATTGTTAGAACTTTACCACGAATGCAGAACTAAGCTTTCATCACAATTGTAGAGGAATGGAAACTTAGCTCACCAAATGGAGTCGAAGAGTTCTTTGTATATAGAAGACATAGCAGATCACCAATGAAGAGCAAAGCTGATGTATGTGTTTCTTTTTTCTCTCTTTGGTATTATGAATACCCCTTTATATTGGCACGAGCTAGGGATTGGGGTATTTTGGTCTCATAGTAATTCTAGAGGGCCTTGGTTTTGAAGAGCATGGATTGGGCTCATTTTGTAACCTTCACAGAATTCCATAAAATGAGGAGGGTAAATCTCAAAGTTAGAAAATGACTAAAGAATAAAAAAGACAAACCTATAATAATGAGAATGAAACACGGAGTAGAGTTCAAAAACATGGTTGTTCTTCTATAAATTAAGTGAAGTTAATGTAAATGGTGTACTTTGGTGTTAGGTGCAAGAGGATTTCTATAGTGTAGCTTTTCTAGATTTTGGTCAATTATAATTGAAAGTAAAAAGAGATTCATTTATTTGTTTTGTCCTTACATTCTTTTCTGGTTGAAAAGTTATGGAAAGCAATTTAAAAATTTGACTAGGATGAGATCTTATATGATTTAAAAGGTGAAAAAAATATTATATTATAATTCAGAATTATATATGGGTCTATACACAGTATGTTAGAGTAATATGGTTAATGAAATCCCAATATGTATTCTATCGGTTCAAGAACAAAACAAAGCTCTTCAGTTGAAGATCATTGCAAGAAGAAGTAATATCTTATTTTAATAAGTTATGTAAGCGGCTACTGATGGAGATCAAAGCATGGTTCCACATAACATGATGTTTTTACCTCATGTAATCGTCTGATTTTATTTGAATTTGAAAATTTTAGTATTTATTGTATTTTAAATTTGATAACTGGTGCACGCCAATTGATAGCATACCAAAGTCTACAAATATGTGTTGTAGTGTAGGCCTAGTTATTAATTATACAAATTCAAATCAACATAAATGGGTAACCCCATTTTCAGTCAGTGTGCTGATGGTTACCAATTTATATTATTTTGAATCTGGGTAAATCATCAACTATGCCTATATTACCCCACATATTTGTAGATATTGGGTATGTTATCAATTGGTGTATTTTAGTTATTGGGTAATCATCAACTATGCCTATATTACCCCACATAATAAACCCTAAAAATTTCAAATTCACATGGAATCAAACAATTATATGAGGCAAAGATCTTATTTAATGCAGACCAAGCTTTGACCAAAATTCAATGTCTAGGATTTCATAAAATGACGAGGGTCAATCCCAAAAGTAAAAAATTACTAAAGAATATAAAAGAAAAAAATTAAAATAATAAGATTGAAATAAGGAGCAGAGTTCAAAATCATGGTTATTCTTACTGAAATTTAACTAAAATTAATGTGAATGATGTACTTTGGTGGTAGGTGCAAGAGGCTTTTTATAGCTTTGTTTTATTAGATTTTTAAAATTATAATGGATAGTAAAAAAACACTCATTTATTGTTTTGTCCATACATAATTTCTTTCCCTGTTGAAAAGTTATGGAAAACAATTAAAAATTTTGACTAGGATGAGATCTTATAAGATTTATAAGGTTACAAAAATATTATATTGTTATTCAGAATTATTTACATGGTCTATATATAATATGTTAAAATAATATGGAAAATGTAGAAACCCCAACAGATATTCCATTGGTTCTAGAACAAAACAAAGTTCTTGAAATGAAGATCATTGCAACAAATAATAATATTTGATTTCAATTAGTCATACAGGGGTTACCAATTGTGATTAAATTCCACATTACATGATATATTTGACTCATGTAATGGTCTGATTATATTTGAATTAGACAAATTTATGATTTAGTGTATTTTCAATTTGATAACTAGAGCACGCCAATTGATACCATACCCAAAGTCAACAAATATGTGTAGTAGTATAGGCCTAGTTGTTGATTAACCAAGTTCAAAACAATATAAATTTGTAATCATCAATAAGCTAGTTGCCGGGTTTTAGCCAGATGATTAACAATTTTTATAGATTTGAATTTGGGTAATTAACAACTATGCCTAGATTTCCCCCACATATTTGTAGACTCTAGGTATGTTATCAATTGGTATGCTTCAGTTATCAGGATAAAAACACAATAAATCGTAAAATTATATAATTCAAAGAGAATAAGACTAATACAAGAGGCAAAGATCTTATCTAATGCAGAACTAAGTTTTGACCAAAATTCAATGTCTAGAATCCCATAAAATGAGGAGGGTAAATGTCAAATTAAAAAAATGACTAAAGAATATAAAAGACAAATCGGAAATATTGAGAATGAAATATGAAGCAGAGTTATAAAAAACATAGCTATTCTTATTGAAATAAAACGAAAATTAACGTCAATGGTGTAATTTGGAGCTAGGTGCAAGAGGCTTCTTATATCTTAGTTTTACTAGATTTTGGTAAATTATAATGGAAAGTAAAAAAAGATTTATTATATGATCAAAGTATGGTTCTACATTACAAGATATTTTTCCTCATGTAATGGTCTTATTCTATTTAAATTAAACTAATTTAGGATTTATTATATTTCAATTAGATAATTGGAGCACACGAATTGATACCATATCCAAAGTCTACAAATATGTGTGGTAGTATAGGCTTAATTGTTGCTTACCCAAGTTCAAAGCAATATAAATTGGTAACCATCAGTAAGTTGGTTACAATTTTTAGCCAGCTTACTGATGGTTACCAATTTATATTGATTTGAATTTGGGTTATCAACAACAATGCCTAAATTTCACCACATATTTGTAGACTCTAGATATGTTATCAATTGATATGCTTCAGTTATCAGGTTAAAAACACAATAAACCCTAAATTTGTCTAATTTTTAGAGAAACCAAGCTCTGACAAAAATTCAATCTCTAGAATTTCATAAAATGAGGAGGGTAAACATCAAATTAAAAAAATGACTAAAGAATATAAAAGACAAACCAGAAATACTACGATTGAAATAAGGAGCAAAGTTAAAAAAAAACATGGCTATTCTTATTGAAATAAAACTAAAATTAATGTCAATAGTGTACTTTAGTGCTAGGTGCAAGAGGCTTTTTATAGATTAATTTTACTAGATTTTTATAAATTATAATGGAAAGTTAAGGAAAGATTTTTTTTTGCCCATACATAATTTCTTTCCTTGGTGAAAAGTTTTGGAAAGCAATTCAAAAATTTGACTATTATGAGATCTAATAAGATTTATAAGATTACAAAAATATTATATTATAATTTAGAATTATTTATATGGTATATATATAATAGGCCAGAATAATATGGTAAATGTAGAAACACCAACAAGAATTCCATTACTTCAAGAACAAAACAAAGCTCTTGAGTTGAAGATCATTGAAACAAGAAATAATATTTGATTTCAATAAGTTACGTAGGGGTTACAAATTTTGATCAAAGCATGGTTCTGCATTGCATGATATTTTTTGCTCATTTAATGGACTGATTTTGTAATTACCTTCAAGTTACTTCTGTGTTTATGCCTCCTGTTCGTGTTTTAGAGCTTTTATGTAGTGACCCCAAGTAATTTATGACTTGCTGGGACTAAAATTTCGGTCACCTGATCGTTCGTTTAGTTTTTATGTGAGTTTTAGAGTTTTGGAGCTTTTGAACCTTGAACAATCATTTTCCATCAAAAGTTCAAGAACATGACATCTGAATCCAATTCAGACGATTCCATTAGCTCTGAAAGGGTCATTTCACGCTTGTAGCATGGTCTTCATGACTCCAAAGGTTTTCAGTGTGATTCGGTGCAATTAGGCATTTTAACTTTAAAGTTTAAGCCTAAGTTTGACACTGGTCAACATTCTGAGTAAACGCACTCGAGAGAGAATTCCATCAGCGCGGTTAGCTCCAAAATGTCGAGTTTGGTCTAGATTGACGCTTCATTCGTGTCCTGAGGCTTCTGAGCTAATTTCTAGCCCCTTTGTGAATTTTGACATAAAATGGTGGTTGGGTGTGGAACCCGCTTTTTGTCAGCATGACTTCGTATAGAAATTTTTACTGTGCCATTGATTCTGATATATTGAATTTGGTATGGTTACATATCTCGTTTGCATGCACGGGGTTCCAAATGAGTTCGGAACACCCCGTCGGAGTTTTTAAGTTTCCAAAAAAATGCTGAAATCTGGTGCATATATAGCAGAAACCCCACATCTCTCTCATTTCTTGGCCAAATGAGGTGTTTCAAAGTGTAGAAGCTTTGTTTTGATGGTGGCTTCAGTGTAGAGTGATCGGAAGTTATTGGGTTCACGTCATATGAGGTGAAATCATGATAAACCAGACTGTTATAGCTCTTTTTGAGTTCTTCATTTTGGCTATATTGATTTGGTGATATTTTGTTCATTTATCTCGGTTTTGGGTGATTCAAAGTCCTACGTGTCGAGAATTATCGAGGCTACATTGTGGCGTTCTCAACGAGTGCTCGACATCCTTTGATTCTTGTAAATTATGAGTTTTACCTGTACATGTTTTTAATTTTTTTTATTAAAGTGTGATTTAGTTGCATGTTGGGTTTTCTATGCGTTTCGAGCCCCGAATTGTGTTCCATTTTGGAACATAAGTTTGGGGTACTGTTTTGGGTCTTTTGGCAGAGTCAAATCAAGAAAATCTGGTGTGGGTCCCACATTTCTCGTTTGACTCTAAAATTGGTCCGGCTCCATTTTTGATGATTTTGGTGTCTAAACTATCGTATTGACGTTGTAATCGTATTTTTGATAGTGTTGCTTCGTTCGGAGGATGTTCGAAAGGGAAAAGATCTGGCCTTGTGATTTCAAGCCCGCGCGGTTAGCCTACAGGTAGGCTACGACTTTCATTCTATCTAGGTTGAGCCTGAATGTGTGAACTCATGTTGATTAGTGTGAATTTGGGATGGGGACCTAGAATTCTTACCTATCTTCTTTGATACTATGTTTTTGGTTTGATCGACATTATTTTGCGCATAGTACCTTGCTAATTGGGTAGTTTGGGTTTATGCATACTATGTGAATTACTTGAATGTACTTGCTTTCTGATGCATGCCAAGCCTTAGTCTAGGATAGACCAGTGTTGCCTTAGACTCTCAAGCTTTGAGTTTTACTTTATCTCCAACTTCAATTCGGATAGAGTAGATCCTTGTAGACTGGAATAGCAGACTAGTGTCTAATAGTATGAGCCTTAGTTTAGGCAAATTCGTGGCTTATTAGATCTTTATCCTCTCTCTTCCTAGTTCTGTGGTTCAGACGTGTTACCGGATGTTTATGCTATCGCGACGATTGGAGATTGAGTTGTACTAGGCTAGGAGCCTTCTGTTGATACCTTTGGGTGGGCAGCGTCCCACACTGACTTGACTTGACATGGGATTCTCCTTGGAATTGACACACCCTTGGCACTCTTATTGGTAAGGTTATGAGTTGGTTGGTTGTAGTGATTATTTACGGTTCAAGACTGTTATTTCCTGTTTGAGGCTTACATTTTATGGTTTGAGGCCGTTATTTCCAGTTCGAGGCTAACGTTTTATGGTTCAAGGCTGTTATTTCCAGCTTGAGACTGATGCTTTATGTTCGAGGCCTAGATTCTATCATTTTGGGTACAAGGCCTAGATTCTACAACTTTGGTTTCGAGGCGCAAATCCTATCACTGCGGGTACGAGGCCCGCTTGACTTCTTTTGTACTTGGGTTTGAGTATCTTGTTCTTGTAGTCTTAGCTATTCTATGTACCTATCAGGATTATGGGGGTCCATTCGAGTTTTATTTAAACTTGAGCACGAGTGCACCTTCTAGGCTTATGGGGTCTAGTTAGGTTTAGTTTAGCCATACTTAGATTTACTTTCAGTATTCTGGTATGCATTCTTTCTTTTTCTTGCTTTGATCTTTGTGTGTGTTTAGATTCTCTCTTTTCAGCTTGTTTTTACCTTTCTTGCTCAGTCGGCCTTTGATCCCTACTGAGTACCGGTTGTTTTGGTACTCATACTACACTCTACATATATTTTGTGATGCAGGTCCCAGTACCAGTTACCAGCAGTGATCAGTTCCTACCATTTTTTGTAGCTGTGGTTCGGAGACGAGGGTGAGCACTTGGCATTTTGGGTTTATCCTGTCTGCTTCTTTTGTTTAAGCTAGTCTCATTGCTTTTTGAGAAACGCTTTGTTGTGGTCCACTATTGGGACTTGTACTCTTTATTAGCCAGTTCTTTACTAGTGACTTCTAGGTTCTAAGAGGGATTTCTATATATATTTATTTTGGTTTGCTTCCGTCTTTTTGTCCTTTGTTTAGATTATTATTTTTGATAGTTTCTACCCCTTATGCTTATTACTTTATATTCTGGGTTACAGGTTGGCTTTCCTACTTTTGTGGTATAGTAGGTGCCACCATGACTCAAGAAATTGGATTGTGACAAGTTTGTATCTGAGCCCCAGGTTCACCGGTCATATTTGTAAAGAGCTAATACCCAGTAGTATCCTATGAATCGGTACGGAGACGTCTGTATCCAATCTTTGGGAGGTCACAGCGTTGTCCTTAGAAATTTTTCTCTCTTATATCTTGTTCGTGCAGTGTGTGTGTTATTGCTTTCTTGGAATCTTATTAGTTTTGCTCTTTTCAAACGATGGCTCATACGCGTCGTGTGGCGGATCAGGGTAGGGGTCGACCTCCATTGCATATAGGGGTGCAGCACAACCCCAAGATAGAGAGTGGGGTCTGGGGCCCGCAGTAAACCCTTCAGCAGCCTGTGTTCCTGATTAACTGGTGGGGCTGGAACCAGCCCAACCATCCTCACGATCAACAATAACACTGGATCTTCAGGCACCTATTGCCAAACTTTTGAATATGCTCGATTGCATGCAACAGGCTCCATCACCAGCACCTGCATCTCCTCTAGCACCAGCACTGGCACCTGCGCCAACACCAGTTTTGCAGGATCAGCCTACCGCAGAGGCACCTAGGGCCTATGTACCACCTGGGGTGCCCAGCCCGTGATCGCAGCCGGAGCAATGCTACTAGAGGAACATAAGCTCAAAGTGTTCCTGAGGCTTTCACCTCCGAGGTTTTCTGGGCTATGGGTGAGTATGCCCGCGAGTTTCTGACCACGTGCAAGGAGCAGCTGTGCACTTTTGGTTTTATGGAGTAAAGAGGGGCCGACTTTACTGCATTTTGGATGAGCCAACTAGACAGTGGTGGGGTACATTAATCAACACCAGGCTAGCTGGTTCACCTCCGATCACCTGGACTAAGTTTTTTGAGGCTTTCTTGGCCTAATGTATCCCTCACAGCATTAGATATTGCCTCTAAGATTAGTTCTTCAGGTTGGAGCACGGCTACATGCCAGTGTCAAAGTATGAGGTGGGGTTTTATGAGCTCTCTCGTCATGCCACCATGATTCTACCTACTGAGGAGGAGAGAGTTTGGTGTTTTGTTCATGGGTTGAGGCTTCAGCATCGGATTGAGACTCAGTCCATGGTCTCTACGGGTCGTTCATTTTTTGATATTGTTGATCACGCTCGCACTATTGAAGAGCTCCTTTGTGAGGCCCAATAGGGCAGCGACAAGAGAGCCATATATGAGGGTAGCTACAGTGGGTCCCGTTCCAAGCATAATGGCTCCTATGACTAGCGAAGGAAGCAGTATTAGCAGGGCCAATCCAGCCGGCAAGTGCAGGCCTCATTGCAGGCTTCAAAGGGAGACCGTTATAGTCGGAGTTAGATTGGCTCCAGTCAAAGCCATGTGTCCCAGTCTTGTGCTTTAGGCCGTGGTGGCCGTTCTGTTGGGGGAAGATAATCATCGAGTTGCTTTAATTTTTGTGAGTTGTGTCATTATTCTTGAGATTTTCCTATGCGTAGGCAGATTTCTCTTACTCCACAGACAGCTCCCCCAGCTCTATCAGCTCAAACAGCTCTATTAGCTCAACCAGCAGTACCTCTAGCTATGGGATGAGGTCAGGGTTAGGACCATCGTGATTGTTATTAGGGTATTCAGGGTTGTCCCGAGGAGGCATGTCAGGCTGTAGGACTAATGGCCAAGGCAGAGGAGGACATGTCCATTTCTATGCAGCTCCAGCGAGGGTGGTGGCTGAGGCATCGAATGATGTGATCACAGGTATGATTCTATTATTCCATTAGCCTGCTTTGACCTTATTTTACCCTGGTTCTACTTAATCTTATGTGTTTGTATATTATGCTTCTCGTTTGGATATTAGTTATGAGCCTATGGCAGCACCGTGGCATGTGTCGACCCTTGTGGGTGAGTCTTTAGTAGTGAATCAAGTGTTACGGTCTTGCTTAGTTACTATCAAGGAGAGTGACACACGGGCTGACCTTATTGTGCAAGATATCCTTGATTTTGATGTGATTCTTTGCATGGACTAGTTATCCCCCTATCGTTCGATTTTAGATTGTTTCTCTAAGACAGTTACCTTAGTTATGCCTTGTATCCTCAAGTGGTGTCACAGGGCTCCATTAGTAGCACACCGATTGGAGTGATCATTTTTATTCAAGCTCAGAGGCTAATGGCTAGCGTATGTCTTTCCTATTTGGCATATGTGCGGAATGTGAGAAAGGAGGTCTCTTCAGTTGAGTCTGTGCCGGTTGTCTAAGATTTTATATATATGTTCCCTACCAACCTACCTGGACTACCCCAGAGTGTGATATTAATTTTCAAATTCAGCTCGAGTCAGGTTCTCGACTTATTTCTATTCCGCCATATCGGATAGCTCTTGTAGAGCTAAAGGAGCTCAGTGTTAAGCTTCAGGACCTCTTGGGTAAGGGGTTCATTAGGCCTACTGTATTAACTTGGGGTGCTCCTGTTCTATTTTAGTAAAAGAAGGACGGTTCGATGCGAATGTGTATTGAATATAGGTTGTTGAATAAGGTAACAGTGAAGAACCGTTACCCCATGCCTAGGATTGATGATCTGTTCAACCAACTTATGGGTGCCGCATTGTTCTCAAAGATTAATCTGAGGTTTTGTTACCATCAGTTGAGGATTAGGGCAACGAATATCCCAAAGACTGTATTTAGGACTCGATACTGCCACTATGCGTTTCTAGTGATGTCTTTTGGGTTGACTAATGCCCCTGCTGCCTTCATGGATGATGACGCGGGTTTTCTAGCTGTATCTTGATTTTTTTTTCATTGTGTTCATATATGATATTCTGGTATATTCGTGGAGCAGGAGTGAGCATAAGCAACATCTGAGGATTGTGCTCCAAACTTTGAAAGATCAGCGGCTATATGCCAAGTTCTGAAAGTGCAAGTTTTGGCTTGAGTCTGTAGCATTATTAAGGCACGTGGTGTCCAATGATGGCATAATGGTAGATCCGGCAAAGAATGAGGCTATTCGTGATTGGGCTAGGCCCACTTCAGTTACTGAGGTTCGAAGCTTCGTCGATTTGGAAGGCTACTACAGATGGTTTCTCCACCATTGTTGTACCTTTGACATAGTTGACTCACCTCGATGTTCCTTTTGAGTGTTCTGAGGGGTGTGAGTTAATATTTTGGAAGCTCAAGGAGTAGCTGACTACTGCTCCTGTATTGACTCTTTAAGTTGAGGGTGAAGGCTTCACGGTCTAATGTGATGCATTCGGTTTTTGTTTGAGTTGTGTTTTGACGCAGCGGAGCTGAGTCATTCCTTATGCGTCGGGATAGCGTGGGTTACATGAGCAAAACTACCCCACTCATGATTTGGAGTTGGCAGCGGTAGCTTTCGCACTTAAGATCTAGAGGCATTACCTGTATGGAGTTTGTTGTGAAATCTACACGGATCATAAGAGTCTTCAGTATATTATGAGCCAGAGGGATCTTAATTCAAGGCAGCGTTGCTTGATTGAGCCTCTGAAGGACTATGACCTCTCTATTCTCTACAATCCGGGAAAGGTGAATGTAGTAACGGATGCCTTTAGTTGGAAGGCATTAAGTATGGAAGTCTAGCCATTCTATCTTTGGTGGAGCTACCTTTAGCTTTGTACATTTAGTCCTTAGCTAATCAAATGGTACTGTTAGATGTTTCAGATTCTAGCTGTGTTCTAGCCTATGTGGGAGTTCAGTCCTCTTTACTTCATCAAATCCGTAGCCGTTAGTTTGAGGATGAGGCCTATGTGGCACGTCGAGATCGTGTGTTAGTAGGTGATACGGGTTAGGTTACCTTGGATTTAGATGGGGTTTTGAGGTTTGCAGGTCGTATTTGTGTTCCGAGAGTTTGGGGTTTGACACAGTTGATACTCGAGAGGCCCATGATTCTAGATATTCTATCCATATGGAGCACCACAAAGATGTACTATGATGTAAGACATCATCACTAGTGGAGTGGTATGAGGAGAGATATTGTAGACTATGTATTTCGTTGTCGTAGTTGCCAGCAGTTGAAGGCTGAGCCTTTGAGACCTGGTGGTGAGTTTCAGAGATTACCCATTCCAAAGTGGAAGTTGGATCGCATCACCATGGATTTTGTAGCAGGTCTGCCTCAAACTTCTAGAGATGTTTATAGCATTTGGGTCATTGTTGATCGGTTGTCCAAGTCAGCACACTTCCTCCATGTTCAGTCTTCATTTAGCAATGTGATGTTAGCCCGTATCTACATTCATGAGGTTGTTCATCTTTATGGTGTGCTGATCTCTATTATATCAGATCGGGATGCACAGTTTGCTTCTAGCTTTTGGAGGAGTTTTCAGGATAAGTTGGGCACTCGTGTTGACCTTAGCAAAGCCTTCCACCCACAGATAGATGGTCAGTCGTAGCGTATTATTCAGGTTCTTGAGGACATTTTTCGGGCTAGTGTATTAGAGTTTGGAGGTCAGTGGGACCAGTTTTTGCCTTTGGCGGAGTTTGCGTACAACAACAACTACCATTCTAGCATTTAGATGGTTTTGTTTGAGGCCTTATATGGTAGGCGTTGTCGCTCTCCAGTTGGTTGGTTTGAGAGTATAGAGCCTAGACCGTGTGACACAGACTTGACTTAATATTCTTTAGAGAAGGTGGGAGTGATTCAGAATAGGCTTCGGACAACTCAGAGTAGGCACAGAAGTTATGCGGATCGTAGGCGGCAACCTTTGAGATTCTCAGGTTGTGATAGAGCTTTTCATCGCGTGTCGCCCATGAAGGGCGTGATGAGATTTGGGAAGTGGGGAAAGCTTAGCCCCAGGTATATTGGGCTTTTGAGATCCTCCCGATGGTTGGGGATATTGCATATGAGATAGCTTTGCCTCCGATGTTCTCAGCTATCCACCTAGTCATTCATGTATTGATGCTACACCTGTATGTTCCAGACGAGTCTCATGTGCTCTAGAATGATGCAGTATAGTTTGATGATCGCTTGACCTCTGTGGAGGAGCCGGTTGCTATTCTTGGCAGAGATGTGCGGCGGTTGTGCTCCAGAGCCATTCCTGTGGTTAAGGTCAATTGGAGGCATCGTCCAGTTGAGGAGGCTACCTGGGAGACCGAGCTTGATATGCAAGAGTAGTTTCCTTGCTTATTTTAGTCTTCAGGTACTTTTTCACTCTTACTTTTGCGGACGAATGACCCTTTTAGTAGTGGACGAATAACCGGGTCATTACATTATAATAGGACATATAAAATGATAAGAAACTACACAATAACTAAATAATATTACTAAATCCCCAAAGTATACAAATATGTGTGATAGTATAGGCTTAGTTGTTGATTACCCAAGCTTAAAATGATATAAACTGGTAACCATCAGTAAGCTGGTTACTAATTTTTATTGATTTGAATTTGGGTTATGAAAAACTATGCCTTGATTTCTTCACATATTTGTAGACTCTAGTTATGTTATCAATTGGTATATGCTTTAGTTATCAGATTAAAACATATTAAACCCTAAATTTATCTAATTCAAAGAGAATCAGACTAATAGTTGAGGCAGAGATCTAATCAAATGTGGAACCAAACTTTGAAAAAACTTCAATATCTAGAATTCCATAAAATAAGGAGGGTAAATGTCAAAATTAAAAAATGACTAAAGAATATGTCACGCGCTGAACCTACATCCTGGACATGGCCGGCACTCGAGAACCATTCCTGATTCCCAAGCGAACCCTTGTCCTGGCTGACTACTAAGTGGAAGACTAACTCAAGCATACACAAGCATCAAAGCTAAAGAATTTTTTAAAAACTCTCTATTAAATCTCAAAACTTCTTGAAAATATTGAATGTTAGACATAAGTTTTTAACTAAAACATCTAAAACTGAATACGAAAAGATTGACCAAGACTGTGTATCTATGAAGCCTCTACTGTATAAAGATAGGTGTCAGGAATATACCCACGACACCTCAAAATGCTACTACTAACAATTCACAAAAATTGAGTCCTCTGAAAGCAAGGAGGTCTCACCAAAAGCTGACGAGCGGATGATGTGATCTCAACAGAACTATTGTTGATGACCCTATGTACCTGAATCTGCATAGTAAACTGATGCAGGTCGAATGACATCACTACATTGAATATATTACTATGTAATACGGCTGAATAAAATAAATAACTGAACTTAAAGGCTGAAAGTAACTCAAGTGAAATATATATATAAATCACGATGGAAATCATTAAAGTTCTTATTGTAAGAATGCAATAATAGTAAATATTAAACTGAAATATATATATATATATATATATATATATATATATATATATGTACACATAAAAGTACACTTTACTTTACGTTACTTAGGGAGTTTATTTAACCGACAACCATCACTATGAGCCTCGTGATGATATATCATCTTTCCTACGTTGCTAGAGTCATCCTATACCTTGCCAGAGTATAGAACGCAACTGACCTGATGGATCCACTAAAAACCCTTCTTGAGGCAGGTTAGGAGTCGTCTGTCTTGTGGTACGATTTTATCTACGCTTGCTACATAGTTTATGGGGCTGTAAGATTTCTGAACTCTCCCCCACATCGGTGCTCAATACTACTCCAATAATATAAAATTATATGCTCATGTAAAATACTCACTGGGTTGAGATAATTACTCAAGAAGGCCTCTTTAAGAGAAAACTGAATTGTACTAAATCTTTCTGAAATACTCTGAAAACTCTTTATACTTTTTTTAATATAGTATTCTCTTTTTAATGTGAAAAATAATACTTTCTTTAAAAGGTAACTAAACTTCTCTTTATCTGGCTGAACTGCTTTTGAAAACTATTTATGCTCTCCTTAAAAATAGTAGTTCTTTTCTCAATGTGAAAATAGCATTTTTGGAACAACTTGTGCTCCCTTAAACTCTTCTCAAAAGATACCTTAAAATACTCTTGAACTCACTTTAAAATTCAAAAATCAATACATAGACACAAATGAACAAAGGCTTTACATAAAAATCTCATCAACTAGGGTTCATGTTAAATATAAGCATGAACAACAACTCAAGGATATCAATGCATGTAATATTGCGTTCTCATAATATAAGAATTAAGAATTCGGAAGAAGAACATAACTCATATCAAGAATTTCATAAAATTAAGGGTAGAACCCTAGATTCGACTAGCTACTGACTATATTGAGATGTATGGTGTGAGGATGAACTAGTACAACACTATGAATGGCCTTACATACCTTATACGCTCAAATATTTTTAGAAAGGTGAGATCTTTGAATGAAATGATGGCAAGAATTTATTTCTTGAACCTTAGAGGTGGATTTTCTTGAAAACCTTTGGATTCCAAGGGTAGAAGATATTAATTGGTGTTAATAAGATGCAGAAATTATGAAATTTTATTGTCAAATTTTACCTTGGATGATGGGTGAACCTTTGAGGAAATGAGTTTATTGAAAACTTTTCTTTCTAGGGTAAGTTTATTAACTAGGGAGGTGAACTACATATTTGGGGGGTTTTTAAAAGACGCAGACGTCAGCGTGCCCGTGCGGAAAATGTGTCAAGAACGCAGCCAACCACGGAGGAAGGTAGTTGATGCTGCCTTGGCGCATGCCCGCAATGAAAATCCTCGGACGTGCGGCCGGCGCGTGGCAAGATAGTGTCATGTAAAATAGGTATAACTTTTTACTCCGAACTCCAATTGATGTAAACTTTGTGGTGTTGGAAATAATACTCAAATACCTTTAATTTGATAGGTTATGGTCCACGTAACGCTTCATATTATGAGATATATAGTCGTTTGAAATTGACCCAAGTAGAATCTTGTATCAAAACTTAATCGGTACGGAAGCTTTCAACTCAACTTTTTGCTAGGGGATTCTTGTACCCTTAATTCATCTCAAAATTTATTCACACACTAAAGAATTGACCTAAACACCTAAGCACAATTTAGGAATAACCTGATATGATCTCTTACCCAAACGAAGAATGGTCCAGATTTTAGCTTTGAAATTCTTGGAGTGTTACAAAATCTCCCCTTTGGGATCATTCATTCACGAATGACGGCTAAACTGAGCATGGAAAGGAAAATATTTACTCCTACTATCTTTCTGACTTCTGAACTTGCCTTCTAACATAGGCGGAACTGATTCGTAGTAAGAGTTTGGAACTGTCTTTAGAACATAATTCATGAACGATATGAGTTTTAAAAATAGCCACGCTCCAGCTGAAGCTATTCAACATGAAACAAGGGTATCTGGACACGAAGTAAGAATAGGATAGGACAATTATGCCTTAAGCGATATGACAGCTAGCTTTCACGCCTGTCAACATCTTTGAACCATGCCCTCTTTTCTACATCTCATTAGCTGTAACTCATAGCCCCTACAAGGATATATGACTACTCTTACAAGATCTAAGTCTAATTGCATGCTCGCTCTTACTGTACTGTCTTCAAGCCTAACTCTAAATCACAAGGTGCTACACATAAGATGATCATATTAATCTAAATCATGTAATCATGATCTATACATGTCGACACTTTCAATCCAAGAATACTACTTCTTTTTACCACCTCATTCAACAAACCTCAAGTTCTAATCAAGAATTCATTAGTCTCATAATGCAATTATCCACTTATTTTCAACATCTTAATCAAGCTTATTACTATACCCACTTCATGGAATAATAGGTAACCAACTCCTCTCAGAGGTTCCCACCTTCCTATCATCTCTACCAACTGAAATTTTGCAAACTACTAAGAACTGACTAATTTCTCTGATCTAACTATTACTTATAGTAAAACTACATCTCATTCTTCCATCACATTTATAACCATAGATGGTATAAGCACACTGCCACTATCACAATAAGAAACATCAACTCTCTCCTATCTATCATCACACAACTACTATCAGCAACATCACTCTCAAAACTAAAAAGGATCACTGAATGAGCTTTAGGGCAAAAAATCATAAGCACAATTCATTTGATTAATATAATATAAGAATATGCATGACATAACATTACTTTGTTTTCCATTAAGGGTAAATCATGAATTCGTGAGACTTAGCATATTATGAGACATGAGTGCTTATTTGAATAGGTTCATACCATGAGGCTGATATCCATAACTTTATGGTGTAATATTGAGATAAATGGGCAAAAATATTTGCCCCTCTTTCTGTGAACTAAGTGTAGATGTGAATCCGTCTAGAGTGTACGAGCATAGGCAATGGACGCAATACTAATATTAGAAACATCAACAGGATGTAGTAATGACTGAAATTTGAGGAATACGCTAGAGTTTGAATGGATTGATATAATACTATAATTCTCTCTAAACACATCACTATCTTATTCTTAACACTTGACTTGGTTTCTCATCTTATCATCTCCCCCTTAGGTCTGAAGCTGATACTTTAAAGCGGTGGATTTATTCCTTCTTTCCTAAAATAGTCTATATTCTATTTACTCTAGTACTCGGGAAATGCCAATCTCATGGCTAATAAATTCTCCACGTGTAGATACTAAGATTCCTTCTAGGGTTTCTTCTTGAGATATTTCTCTTAACCTCTTCCAAGTTCTATAGAAGTCTTTCTATAATCATTACCTGCATTGCTTCATCAAGTTGCTTTATCTAACTCTTAATAGTTTGACTTCTCCTTCTAGGCCCACTAGTACCATCCTTCTAAGTAAATATCTACCTAACTAGAGGAAAGTTGAACTATATTTAAGAGTCTCATAATTTGATGTATATAATCCCTTTGACCAAACTCTTAAGGGCAATAAATAATGCTTGCATCAGCCTACGCCATATTAACATCTCACATATATTATCAAGGCACACATGAAAATCATAAACCTAATTAGAGCCTCATCTGACTATACATGATATTGGGTACACCGCTTTATGCTTTTATCTATCTAATGACTTAGCCTTACTTCACTGCTCTCATCTAAGGGTCATAATACTACACTTGTATCACTCACATTTATTGCAAAGTAACACCTATATTCCTCACCTACTTTATGTCAAACCTACTAGATGAGATCTCAAAACTAACATCATCACCCTTATGTTGCCATCTTTTTTTATCACAACACTCATCTCAAAATTCAAGTTTATTGTCTAGTACAAACCCTAGATATCAATATAATTGTTCACATACTATACTAACTTACAACTACTTGATAAAATAAAGAAACACTTGCCCACTAAGACCACGTGACAAGTAATCAATCTTTATCTCCTAGTGTACCTATTTAAAGATTACTGTCACATTCTCTTTCACAACTTTAGTACTATTTACCCAGTCACTATACATCATTGCCTAATTAGTTCAATAACCCTCTGAATATCATGGGGTTCTCTCTAAAAAAAACTATAAGACTATCTTAGGCCTATTACATCATGATTACTATGGTCTTCTATTCAACACCTATACTTGGTCTTCACTAACACAATGGCAATCAACATAAACTTCTTTCTAATTAAAGTACACTCTAACTCATCCAAACTAGTAACTATTCCTCTACCTTCTATCATGAAATTCACAAAAACAACTATCACTCCTAACCTACACATAAAGGAAAATCTCCTCATTAATTACTTACTAGGTACATGACTACAACTAAAAACTTTACTCAATAATTAACCCCATTCTCAGGTACTACACTGCGAAATGCTTACTTCTAACTCTAAACACTTCTACTAGTACTGGTTCATAAGTCATAATATCGCAACTCATGTTATCTTACGGGTTAAGATACTACCCAAGCATTCTAAAACAGACTTCCCTCATAAAGGATATGACATGAAAAAAGGTTTAGAAAAGAGAGTCTGGAGTACATCTTGCTTTTAGCTCGAACACATGATTCCTATGAATAAGGGTACATTCTTTCGGATCAATAAACATAAGCACACTAATGGGTTTCTCTCAAGCCCTTCTGTAGTCTCTTGATTTTTTAAAGACTTTATCTGAGAGTAACTCATCGATAACGATCTGGGCTTTGCTATTTCAACAATCTTAGATTTGAAAAATGCACGAGTCTGAATAGCTTTCCTATGACACAATTCTATTGCACGATTTAGAGTATGAAAGAAGGGAAACTATTCTTTAAATGCATGTAGTCCCTCATTTATAGAAGTGTATCCCTCACAACCATAAATAAGATCGAACTGACACGGCTTCATAGACACCCTAGGATACTTGAACTCTGTGCTATGATACAAAGCTTTTCACGCCCCTAGCCTACACCCTGGACGTGGCCGCCACTCTAGAACCATTGTTCGTTCCTAAGCGAGCTCTTGTCTTGGCTGACTACTAAGCAGTAGACTAACTCAAGCATACACAAGCATCATAACTGAAGAACTGTTTTAAAATAGTTTATTAAATCTCAAAACTATCTGAAAATACTTAATGTTAAACATAAAGTTTCAACTAAAACATCAGAAACTTAATACAAAAAGACTTTCCCAGACTGTCTATCTATGAAGCCTCTATGGTATAAAGATAGGTGTCGGGACAATACCCACCACACCTCAAAATGCTACTACTAACAAATCATAAAACTAGAGTCCTCCTAAAGCAAGGAGGTCTCACCAAAAGCTGACGAGCGGATGATGTGATCTCAACGAAACTTCAGTTGATGTTCCTATGTACATGAATCTGCATCATGAATGTATGAGTACGTAATAGGGATGAATAAAACAAATAACTGAACTGAAAGGATGAAAGTAACTCAAGTGAAATATATATATAAATCATGATGGAAATCAATAAAGCTCTTACTGTAAGAATTCAATAATACTAAATATTGAACTGAAATATAAGTATAAAAATACAATTTACTTTACTTTACTTGGGGAGTTTCTCTAACAACAACCATCACTATGAGCCTCCTTATGATACAACATCTCACCCATAGTGCCAGAGCCGTACCTTGCCGGAGTATAGAACAGAACTGAACTGATGGATCAACTAAAAAGCCTTCTTGAGGCAGGTGCGGAGTCGTCCATCTTACGGTATGATCCTATCTACACCGGATACAAAGTTTATGGGGGATGTGAGTTTTCTAAAATCTCCCACATATCGGTGCTCAATACTACTCCAAAATTATATAACTGTATGCTCATGTAAAATACTCATTGGGTTGAGATAATTACTCAAAAAGTCCTCTTTAAAAGAAAACTGAATTGTACTAAATCTTTCTGAAATACACTGAAAACTCTTTAAACTTTTCTGAAAATAGTACTCTCTTTTCAATGTGAAAAATAATACTTTCTTAAAAGGGTAACTTAACTTCTCTTTATCTAGCTGAACTGCTTTTGAAAACTAATTATGCTCTTCTTAAAAATAGTAGTTCTTTTCTCAATGTGAAAAAGCAGTTTTGGAACTATTTGTATTCCCTTAATCTATTCTTAGAAGATAGTTGAAAATACTTCTGAACTCACTTTTAAATTCCAAAATCAATGCATACAAATATATGCACAAAGTATCTCAACAAAAATATCATCAACTACGGTTCATGTGAAATATAAGCATGAAGAACATCTCAAGGATATCAATTCACGTAATATTGCGATCTCATGGTATACGAATATAGAATTCGAAACAAGAACATAACTCATATAAAGAATTTCATAAAACTGAGGGTAGAATTCTACATTCAACTTGCTACTAATTGAATTGAGATGTAGGGCGTGAGGACGAACTAGTCCAATACTATGAATGGCTTTACATACCTTATACGCTGCAATTTCTTGAGAAAGGTGAGTTCTTTGGATGAAAAGATGGCAAGAATTTATTTCTTGAACCTTAGAGATGGAATTTCTTGAAAACCTATGGATTCCATGGGTAGAAGATATTAATTGGTGTTTAGATGAAGAAATTATGAAATTTTCTGGTCAAATCTTACCTTGGATAATGGGTGAACCTTTGAGGAAGTTAGTTTCTTGAAAAGTTTTCTTTCTAGGGTAAGTTTATGAACAAGGGAGGTAAACTATGTATTTGGGGGGTTTTTAAAATACTCAGACGCCCATAGAGAATACCACTCAGGCGCGCAACCAACCGCGCAGGAAGGCAATAGATGCTGCCTTGGCGCGCACCAACGCAGAAAATCCTCTGTCGTGCAGCTGGTGCTTTGCAAGATAGTGTATAGTAAAATAGGTATTACAATTTACTTCAAAGTCCAATTGATGTAAACTTGGTGGCGTTTGAAAGAAGATTCAAATACCTTTAATTTGATAGGTTATGGGCCACGTAACTCTTCATATTGTGAGAGATATGGTCGTTTGAACTTGACCCATGTAGAATCATTTATTATAACTTAATCGGTAAGGAAGCTTTCAACTCAACTTTGAGCTAGGGGATTCTTGTGACCTTAATTCATCTCAAAATTTATTCACACACTAAAGAATTGATCATAACACCTAAGCACAATTTAAGAATCACTCGATACTACCTTATGCTTAAAAGAAGAATGATCCGGATTTTAGTTTAGAAATTTTTGGGGTGTTACAGAATATAAAACACAAACCTGAAATACTAAGAATGAAATAAGCGGCAGAGTTAAAAAACATGGATATTCTTATTGAAATAAAACTAAAATTATCTTCAATGGTGTATTTTTGTGCGAGGTGCTAGATGCTCTTTATAGTGTAGTTTTGCTAGATTTTGATAAATTATATTAGAAAGTTAATACAGATTTATTTAATTTTTTTTGTCATATGTAATTTCTTTCTTTGTTAAAAAGTTATTGAAAGCAATTTAAAATTTTTACTAGGATGAAATCTTATAAGATTTATAAGGTTATAGAAATATTATATTGTAATAACCTCCAGGTCATTTCTATGTCTATGACTCCTGTTCGTTATTTAGAGATTTCTTATAGCGTCCCCAAGTCATTTCTGACTTGCTGGGTCTGACAGTTTGGTCACATGGTGGTTTGTTTAGTTTTTGTGCAACTTTCTATATTTTGGAGCATTTGGAACTTGAACGGATGACTTCAGTCAAAAGTTCAGGAAAACGACCTTGGAATGCAATTCTGACGGGTTAATCAGCTCCGGAAGGGCCAATTTAGGCTAGGGGCACGATTGGTTCGGGCCCCGAGACTTCTGTTGTGAGTTTGTGTGGTCAGGCGTTTTAACTTTGAAGCTTAAACAACAAGTTGACTTTGGTCAACATTCTTAGTAAACATGTTTGGATGAGAATTTTGTCAGCGCGGTTAGCTCCAAAATGTCAAGTTTGATCTAGAACGAGCTTTCATGCGGTTCCCTAGGCTTCCAGTCTCATTTTGAGCCTTCTTGTGGTTTTAGCCTAAAAAAGAACTCAGGTGTGGGACCCGCTTTTCATCTAAACGACATCAAATGGAAGTTTTGATGGTTCTGTTGAGTTCGGAACACCGAATTTGATGGGGTTGCATATTTTCTTTGTGCGCAGGGGTTCTGAACTAATCTTGGACACCCTGTCGCAGAATTCAGAGTTGTAGCAAATCAGCTGAAGTACTGATAATTCGTGCAGGCTTTTAGCAAGCAGATTTTTGTTTTTAGCGACCAATTTTGCGTATTTATACCCAGAAATTTCAGCTTAGCCCTCATTCTTCCAAATGCAATTTCTTGAGCTTGGGAGCTACGATTTAAGTGATTCAAAGTCGTGGGTGATCATTGGGAGCACGGCTATGCGTTGAAGTCATCGGGAGCTGCCTAAGGACCTCTGTTTGAGGTGAATTTCATGATTGAGCTGCTGCCCCATCATTCTTTGTTGCTTCCCTTGTTGATTTTTTTTTGCATGTGTTGTTGTGGGCTGTTTTAGGCCTCGAATTGTGTTTATCTTTGGGACACAAGTTTGAGGCATAGTTTAGGACCTCTTGACGGAGTTAATTCTTGAAATTCCGGCTCAGATCCCATGATTCCTATTTGATTCTAAGAATTGGCTCGTCTCTGTTTTGGGCCCAGTATACTTGTTTCCTGTTTGGGCCCCCGGTTTATGGGGGCTGGGGGTATGTTTTTTACCTTCCAGGGGTATGGGCGTCCGGCCGGTTATTATCTTATTATATGTGCTCTTATCTTGTGTGGCATTTGTAGCTGGTTTTCAGGGTTTCTTTGTGTGGATTTGTGATTGGTTCTTCCTGTTAGACTCAATTTTGTTAGCTCTTAGATGTTTAGTGGAGGTGATTTTGGTTTCTAAACGTCTGTATTGTCGTTGTGATCCTATTTTTGATAGCGTAGCAGCATTCAGAGGCCCTTCAAAAGAGCAAAGCTCCAATCTTGAGATTTGGAGCTCGCGCGATAAGCCTATGGGTAGGCTACGACTTCCTTTCTAATTAGATTGAGCATGAATGTGTTAATTTATGATGATGAGTGTGAATTTGGGGCGGGTACCTAGTTATTCCTTCTTTTCTTACTAGAGACCATGATTTAGGGTTGATTACTACAGTTTTGAGGGTAGTACCATGCTAGTAGAGGGTTGTATGTGTGTTGAGGCATGTTATACATTTTACTTGTTTAACAATGTGGTTCTTGGAGCATGATTTGGCCTTAGTCTAGGATAGACTAGTGCTGCCTTAGACATATGCTCCTTATGACTATGGTATGTCTCCGACTTTGTTTCGGATGAACTAGGTCCTTTGTCGATTGGAATAACAGACTTAGGTCTTATAGAATGAGCCTTAATTTAGGCATTTGCATAGTTTGTTGTCCCTTTCTATCTCCTCCCCCTTATTCTGCTGCTTTGATGTGTTTTCAGAGATTGTGTTCTTTTTCGGGATTAGAGTGCTTCTGGCTTGGATCCTTTTATGATATAATTGAGGGTCTACGCCGATCCACGGTGGCTTGGAGCCTACTTGAGATCCTCTTCATATTGTTCTTGAGGCTTTCAGCTACGAGGTTTTTTTGTGCTATAGGTGAGGATGCCCACGGGTTTCTTACTACTTGCCGTGAGCGGCTGCATACCCTGGGTCTCGTGGACTCGAGAGGAGCCAACTTCATTGAGTATCAACTTGATTGGCTAGCCAAATAATGGTGGTATAAATTTCTATAGAATAGGCCAGCTAGGTCTCCTCCGATCACCTGAACACAGTTTTCTGAGGCCTTCTTTGCTAGGTTCATCCCTCACAGCGTCAGAGATCATCTACAGGATTAGTTCTTCAGGTTGGAGCAGGGCTCCACAACTGTGTCAGAGTATGAGGCTAGGTTTCATTAGCTCTCCTACCATGCCACCATTATTCTACATATAGAAGAGGAGGGAGTTTGGTGCTTTATTCATGGGTTGAGACTGCAGCTACGAATTGAGGCTAAGTCTATGGTCTCAATGGGTCGCTCCCTTCTAGATTTTGTTGATCATGCCCACACTATTGAGAAGCTCTGTCGTGAGGCCCAAGGGGGCAACAAAAAGAGAGCTAGATATGAGGGGTAGCTATAGTGGATCTTATTGCAGGTCCAAAGGTACACATGATAGGGCTGAACAACGGTTTTAGTAGGGTCAGCCTAGTCAGCCTATGCAGGCCTCATTGGAGAGTTCAGAGGGTGATCGGTATAGCCAGTGTAAGATTGGCTCTAGCGAGAGTAATGGGTCCCTGACTAGTACATCATGCCATGGTGGTCGTTCTTTTGGGACCAGATCATCATCGGGTTATTTTGACTATGGTGAGTTAGGTCACTAGGCCAGAGATTGCCATTTACATAGACGGATCGTTCAAGTTCCATAGGCAGCTCTACTAGATGAACCTCCTGCTAGAGTTTGAGGTCAGGGTCAGGACTATCGTGGTGTACATCAGGGTACTCAGGATGGTCCCAGGGGAGGCAGGTCAGGTGGTAGGATTGATGGCCAGGGCAGAGGTGGACATGGGTATTTTTATGCAGCTCCAGTGAGGGCTGAGGCTGAGGCATCAGATGATGTGATCACAGGTATGATTCTTTTATGTCATCAGCCCTCCTCAGCTTTATTTGTCCTTGGTTCTACAGATCTTACATTTCTATGTATTATGCTTATCATTTGGGTATGAGTTCTGAACCTATGGAAGTGCCGCTGCATGTGTCGACCCCCATGGATGAGTCTGTAGAAGTGGATCAGGTGTTTCGATCATGCTTAGTTTCTATCCAGGGGCGTGACACCTCGACTGACCTTATATTGTTAGATATGCTTGATTTCAATGTGATTCTTGGCATGGACTCGTTATCCCCTTATTGTACGGTTTTAAATTGTTTCTCTAAGACTGTTACCTTAGCCATGCCTGGTATTCCACCGGTGGTGTGGCAGGGCTCAATTTGTAGCACACCAGTATGAGTTATCTCTTTTGTTTAGGTTCGGAGGCTAGTGGCTAGCGGGTGTTTACCTTATTTGGCATATGTGCTCTATGTGAGTAAGTAGGTTCTTTTAATTAAGTCTGTGCCTATTTTTTTAGATTTTGTACATGTGTTTCCTACTGACCTACCTAGCCTACCCCCAGATCATGATATTGTCTTTCTTATCGAGCTTGAGTTGGGTACTCGGCCTATTTCTATTCCACCATATCGGATGGCCCCTATAAAGCTTAGGGAACTCAGTGTTTAGCTTCAAGACCTCTTGGGTAAGGGGTTCATCAGACCTTGTGTGTCGCCTTGGGGCACTCTTGTTCTGTTTGTGTAGAAGAAGGATGGTACGATGCGAATGTATATTGATTATAGGAAACTGAATAAGATGACGGTTAAGAATCGTTACTCCATGCCTAGGATTGATGATCTATTCGACCAACTTCAGGGGGCCACAGTGTATTAGAAGATTCATTAGAGATATGGTTACCATCAACTAAGGATTAGGGCAGTGAACATCCCTTAGACCGCATTTAGGACTAGATATGGCCACTATGAGTTCCTAATGATGCCTTTTGGGTTGACTAATTCCCCTGCCACCTTCATGGACTTGATGACTGTCACGACCCAAGGTACCCCTTAGACGTGACATGGCGTACAAGACCCTGAGATGGCCTCATACAGGCCCTTAGCATACATAACATACAAGATAATAGAGAAGTAAGAGTTCAGAAGAGCATCTTATATCAAAGCTTTAAGCAAACCAACGGAAGTCTACATCTCATATCTCAAAGCCTTCTAACATCATAGAATACGAAGAAAAGTGATAGGGACGCAGCCCAGTACAATATCCAACATAAGGAAAGACATCAAAGTAAAATCCAACAAGGCTATGTCCTCGGATGGATGAGGACTCACCAAGTCTTCTTCTCAACTCTAGGTCAATTCTATAGCCACGAGTAGGAGAACTGCCACTTCCTTCACCAAAGAAGTAGATGCAAGCAAGAGTATGCATTAGCACAATAAAGTACTAAGTATGATAGCAATGCATATAAACTCATAAAACATGCTAGCAACAAAGATATAAACATGACATGCAATTGGCCAAGCTAAACATGATAAGGCATATAAGCAAATAGCATAAGGCATATAAGCAAATCAAGCTAAATCATATTTCTGTTATTCTTCTTTTCTTTACTTTACTCTTAGTAATCCATGCACCATTGTGCAAGCTGAAGTGTTGGAAAAGCCTCGAACCGATCTTTACACCATGGAATAACTCAACATGGAATCCGGTGTCTGCCCTACACCGAAATGGGGCTACGTGGACCCATTAGCTAAGCTTATATGGGCCTGTTAAAGATCACCTATGGAGGCACATAGGCATAGGACATATGGGGACTTGTCACCCGTCCACTCGGTTCTACGCATAATTCCCACTATACAATCATAAATATGATATCCATGGAAAGGCACAACTGGGGTTGCCAATCCAAGCTAAACATGACTTCACTTCCCATGGACTTGTCCAAGCTTACTTCATTTGGTGTTTCTTCTTCCATGGACTTGTCCAACCTTACACCCCTAGAATAGCTTCTTTAAGCTCTGGATTCAATTTTAGTTAAGCAAACCTTTTAACAAGTTATGAATAATTAAAATGTGAGAAAACCTTTCACAAGCTTAGGTTGAGCATTATATGAGAAAACCCTTTCAAGACTCAACATCATCATATCATAGATTTCATATAAAACATACTTGATTCTATAAGCTTCTTTCTTCATAGCAAATGGGTTCATATTGCCTTTATTTTAAACCATGCAACTCGATGCACGCTAGCTCTTAAAAGTCATAATCAAGGCAATTTAGTCATACTTGAAGTAATTCACATAAAAGAGGAAAATCGAGCTTTTTACTTGAACATGCTAAGTTCATGCAATTAACCCCAATTCATGCTCAATTTCATAGATGATCCATCAATTTCATCAATTCATATCTCAACCCAACAATCAAAGCATAGATTATCAAATTGGGGAGAATTAGCTTGAGATCATGGGGATTCATGCAATCTTTACATTAAATCATGTAATTCACGCTAATTCGTGCACTAAGTTACTTTATCACGCTAAATCGTGCACTAGGAATCATAAAATCAATAATTGGAATCATAATTGAAGAACCCACAATGATTGATCACAAACCCTAATTCAATTAGGTTAGAGTGAACCTTTGAAAATCATGAAGAAGAGAAAGGGCCCATCGGAGGAAAAGACTCTTAATTGTGAACACTATCATACCTCAAAGCAATCCTCAAGAATTTGAGAAGATTGAAGGTCTTCAATGGAGGATTCAAGCTTCTTCTTCTTCCTTGAGAGTTGTGAGACAAATATTTGAGAGAGAACAGTTTTGGAATGAAAAGAATTAGGCTTAGAAAGTATTTATAGGTCAAAGATTAAGGGTATAACCGACTTAGCTTAATAGGTAAACAATTAGGGAAAAGACTAAAACGCTCTTAATTAAAAACTGATGGGGCCCATCTATGGTCAGGACCTACGGTCCGTACATTCATTGACGGACCGTCCTGTTGAATCGTCAAAAGATTCAGAGAGTTGGTATTTGGGGACCCTGCAACGACGCTTCAATCTACGGTTGCTAGGTCCATCTACGGACCGTACACCACCACCGTAGATCACTGCCTAAGGTTCAAGAATTTGGCCAAGTCTGAAGGACTTCTACGGTTACTTTCTACGGACCGTCTACTGAATTACGAACCGTCCTGCTACCCGCAGATCAAACTTCAGAGACTAAGAATTACTGAACTTGACAGAGCCATTGACGGCTCCTCACGTACAACCCGTCAATCCTGACTACGGCCCGTAAGTGGCCTCCGTAGGTAGTGCCTATAGGTAAATCCTGCACTTTTCATTCCATGAAAAGCTGTGGCATTACAATGATATGGGTGTTCAGACCGTATCTTGATTTGTTCATCATCGTGTTCATAGATGATATTTTGGTATACTTGCGGAGTAGAAGTGATCATGAGCAGCATTTTAGGATTGCGCTCCAGACTTTGAAAGATCAGTGGCTTTATGCCAAGTTCTCAAAGTGTGAGTTTCGGCTTGAGTCTGTAATATTCTTGGGGAATGTGGTGTCTATGGATGGTATCATGGTAGATCCGGTGAAGATTAAGGCTATTCGTGATTGGGCCAAGCCCACTTCAGTTACTGAGGTTCAGAGTTTCGTCAGTTTAACATGCTACTACAGACATTTATGGAGGGCTTCTCCACTATTGCAGCACCTTTGACCCGGTTTACCTACCTTGATGTTGCTTTTGAGTGGTCTGAGGAGTGTGTGTTGAGATTTTCGAAGCTCAAGGAGTTGCTGACTACTGTTCCTATATGGACTCTTCCAATTGAGGGCGAGGGCTTCACGGTTTATTATGATCCATCTAGCATCAATTTGGGTTGTATATTGAAGCAGCGGGGCTAGGTTCTTATGGGTTGAGGCAACTTAGGCTACATGAGCGCAACTACCCCACTTATGACTTGGAGTTGGCAGCAGTAGTTTTTGCGCTTAAGATCTAGAGGCACTACCTGTAAGAAGTTCATTGTGTGATCTACACTGATCACAGGAGCCTTCGGTATATTATGAGACATAGAGACCTTAATTCGAGGCAACGTCGCTGGATGGAGCTTTTGCAAGACTATGACATCTCTATTCTCTACCATCCAAGCAAGTCGAATATGGTGGCGGACACCTTGAGTCATAAGGCAGTGAATATGGGTAGTCTGGCCTTTTTAGATACTGTGGAGCAACCTTTAGCTTTGGACATTCACTCCTTAGCTAAACAGATGGTTCAGTTAGATGTTTCAAATTCTAGGCGTGTTCTAACCTATGTGGGAGTTTAGTCCTCTCTTCTTGATCAGACCCATAGCCGTCTGTTTGAGGATGAGGTCTTGGTGGCACTTCGAGATCGAGTGTTAACGGGTGATACTTGTCATGTTACCTTAGACTCAGATGAGATTTTAAGGTTTGTAGGTAGTTTTATGTCCCGAGAGTTGAGGGTTTGATTCAGTTGATACTTCGGGAGGCTTATGATTTTTGTATGATTCTAGATATTCTATTTAACTAGGCACTGTGAAGATTTATCGTGACATGAGGCAGCATTACTGGTGCGCCGGCGTGAGGAGAGATATTGCATACTATGTGTCCCATTGCCTGAGTTGTCAGCATGTGAAGTCTGAGCATTTGAAACCTGGTGGTGATTTCTAGAGAATACCCATTCCTGACTGGAAGTGGGATCGCATCAGTATGGACTTTGCGGCAGGTTTGGCACATACTTCTAGAGATGTTGATAGCATTTAGGTAATCATTGATCGATTGACCAAATAAGCACATTTCCTGCCTATTTAGTCTTCATTAACAACCGAGAGGTTAGCCCATATCTACATACATGAGGTGGTTAGTCTTTATGGCGTGCCGGTCTCCATTATATCATATTGGGGTGCTTAGTTTACTTCTAGCTTTTGGAGGACTTTTCAGAATGACGTGGGCACCCGCGTTGATCTTAGAACAACATTTCACCAGCAGACTGATGGTCAGTCAGAGCGTATTATTCAGGTGCATGAGGACATGTTGACGACTTGTGTATTAGAAATTGGTGGTCAGTGGGATGAGTTCTTACCTTCGGTGGAGTTTGCATACAACAACATCTACCATTTAAGCATCCAAATGGCCTCATTTGAGGCCTTATGTGGTAGTTCTTGTATCTCTCCAGTTGTTTTGTTTGAGTCTACAGAGCCTAGACCGCGTGGCACAGTCTTGATTCTTGAGGCTTTGGAGAAGGTGAGGGTGATTCAGGACAAATTTTGAATAGCTCAGAATAGGCACATGAGTTATGCTGATCGGAGGCGAAGGCTTTTGAGGTTTTCACTTTGTGATAGAGTTTTCCTCTATGTGTCGCCCATGAAGGCCGTGATGAGAGTTGGGAGGCAGGGAAAGATTATCCCCTGGTATATTGGGCCTTTTGAGATCATTCAGACAATTGGAAAAGTTGCTTATGAGTTAGCTTTGCCCCCGATGTTCTCAGCTATCCACCCAGTCTTTCTTGTTTCGATGTTGCACTGTTATGTTCCTGATGAGTCTTATGTGCTTCAATATGATGCAGAAGAGTTAAATGATTGCTTGTCCTTCGTAGACGAGCCAATTGCCATTCTTGGCAGAGATGTGCGGCGGTTGTGTTCCAGAGCCATTCGTCTAGTTAAGGTCCGTTCGAGACATCGTCCAGTTCAGGAGGCTACCTCAGAAACCAAGCATGATATGCGGGAGCAATTTCCAGACTTGTTTGAGCCTTCAGGTACTTCTTCACTCTAACTTTCATGGACAAAAGTCTTTTTAAGTAGTGGATCACTACTACAAAACATGATTTTTGCGGCAATTATTGAGCGACAATTAATCATTTGGCGTTAATTAATTATTTAAGCTGAAATATTAGCGGCATATGAATAATAGCCGCTAAAATATATTTTTTAGTGACAATAAAATTAATTTTCCTGAAAAACGCTATTTTTTAACTTTTCCTGAAAATAGCCTTTTTTCCTTTTGTTTTCCCTCTAATATTTTAAGCTACAATAAAATTTTCCCTGCAATTCATTAATAAGGAAAATTTTAGAAATTAAAAGAAAACCCTATTCCCTCTATTGCTGCCCATAACATCGATGAATCGAGGACATGTACGCCGCTGTAGTTTAAATTCCTAAGTTTTCTGATTTCAAATCGTTTCACAAGTATTGATCTAAGTTTAAATTCCTTACAGTTTTCTGATTTCAAATTCCGTTTTAAATTTTATTGATTCTAGCTTTCATTTATGCATGAATTGATGTAATTACATGTATTTGAGTTAAATTCATATGGATCCATGCATGATTCATGATTTTAAACAATGAACCCATGATGAAGCCTATGAACTATGATCCATGAATTTATGAATATTTACATGCTTTTATGAAATTGTTGTAAATGAATTTGAGGATGCTTTATGAATATATTTTAAGAAATTATGCATATTTTATGAAAGTAATGTTTATGAATCAAGTAAGCTTATAGATGAAGGTATCTATATGTTCTATGAAGCTTGGTCGCATGACATGAATGACATCTAGATTTTCCATCAATGCTTTTGGGCTATTTTCCGAAATTAGGTCTTGATTAATATGGTAGCCGGTTATTCCATCATTGATCATAGATCACATTTTAAAAACTATTTCCATAAGTAGTAAGGCTCCTTTAGTATGAAGATTTAATGACTATGGGCCTTATAAAGCTATTATGAAAAGATCATGTACGGTGAAAGGTTTTCTCACGCATGGTCTAAGGAGCTACTTTATGACGTTTCTAGCTTGGATTAGTATCTTAATTGTACATTTCCATGGATAATAATATGAATATTATTAATGACTAATTTCATGGGATTTATGCTTAGTACCGAGTGGACAAGCAGCGATTACCCATGTCCCATAAACAATGTGCCACCATAGGATGATTGTCTTAGAGAGACATTAGCTAGTGGATCCACATATAGCATATGATACGATGTGTACGGGTCCTACCTTGGCAAATATGATTCCTCTTCTTTTGGTATGAGGGATATACCAGATTTCATGTTATAGCTCACATGGTCTATGTTGGTTAATGGTAAACTTCCCACAATAATAAACTAAGTTACTTTCAAAGTATCTCGCAAGTGTTTTAAATACGTTAAGCTTGCATTGCATTGATATTGATTATGATTTAATCTTTCTAACCACTTTTTATCTTATGATTTAGTTGGTCATTGCATGTCCTATAAAGTCTTTTTTAGTATGATTTCATAACTCTTATACATTGTTATCATACTTAGTACATTCCATGTACTAACGCATACTCTTGCCTATATTATTTCATGAATTTAGGGTCCGACGTTCCTACCTCGCATTCTCGTGGCTTAGTGGTTCTATATACCTTTGAAAATTGGTGATTCCTCATGTTCCGAGGACCAAGTCTCTTTTATTGTTTTATGTCATTTCCATTTCAGACTTTGTATGTGATGTATGGGTTACGTCCCAATCACTTTCCTTATGATGTATTAGATGGCTTTGAGACTTATGTTAGACATCCATTTTTGCCACACTCTTTTATATGAATGCTTTCTTTGAACTCTCTTTAAATTCTATTATCTGGTATGATATATGCTAAGTGGCTTGTGTGGGGCCTCTTGGGTTCCTATATGCCATGTCAAGTCTAGGGTGTACTTTAGGTTGTGACAAACTTGGTATTCAGAGCACAAGGTTTTAGAAAGATCCTAGGACGTCTCATAAGCCGCATCGAGTAAATTTTTCTTCATGAAAGTGAAGCGCACCACATTTTATGAATAAGAGGCTATAAGATATTTAGGAAACACTTCTTTCATTACTCTAAAGTCGTGCCATAGATTTTATCTCTATAGAGGTCCTCCTCTCCTAACCCCTGTTTATGCTTTTCATAATATGCCTCCATGAAGGAATCCTGTGAGAAGGAATGTTTGTGAAAATGTGACACAAGAGGTTCCTCTAGTACCAGTCAACCCTTTGGCCGAGCAAGTGAATAATGATGAGTTTCGATTTGCATTTCACGCATTGTCCCAAGCTATGACGGCTCAAGAAAATAGGAAGGTTGTGTCTCCTGTGAACCCAAGGGTGGGTACGGCAGCAACAAGGATAAGGGGCTTTACTAGATTGAATCCCCTGGAGTTTTATGGTTCTAAGGTTGAGGACGATCCTCAAGAAGTCATCGATGAGATTCATAAGGTTGTAGAGATTATGGGTATCACTCTGGTAGAGAAGGTAGAATTGGTCGCTTACCAACTCAAAGGTGTTGCTCAAGTGTGGTTTGAGAAATGGAAGGGTGAGAGGGCGGTTTATGTGGGTCCTCTTGATTGGGAGAAATTTACAGTTGCTTTTCTTGATAGGTTCTTTTCCCTTGAGATGAGAGAGGAAAATGTATTTGAATCCATCAACCTTCGTCAAGGGAATATGAGTTTGAAAGAATATGCTTCGAAGTTCACTCAATTGGATAAGTATGCTCCAACTATGGTTGCCGATCCAAGGGCAAGGATGAGTACGTTTGTGTCGGGTTCTTCTGACTTGGTGGTCAAAGAATGCCTAACTGACATGCTTGTTAAGGAGATGGATGTCTCCCATTTGATGGTTCATGCCAAACAAATTGAAGAAGAGAAACTTAAGGAAAAGTCTAGGGAGGAAAAGAGGGCAAGAAAGGATAATGGTGATTTATCACATTCACAGTCCGGTGGAAGTAATTGTTCCCAAGGTAATGGTTCTAGTAAGCAAATGGTACTCGAGTGTCAAAGGTATGGAAAAAGCCATGGAGGTGATTGTCTAGCCAGTACAGATACATGCTTTGGTTGTGGAAAAATGGGTCATAAGGTAAGAGATTGTCCTTCGATTACTAGGAATGAGGGAGATAAACATTGGCGGGCCCTTATCCTTATAGTGGTGGTCAGCGACATGGTAGGTCATATGCACTTCGGGCTCCACAAGATCACGAGGGTTCCCCGGATGCGATAATTGGTACATTATGGTCTTTTGGTTGTGGTTATGCATTGTTAGATATTGGGTGTTTCGTTGGCTAGGATATGACTCCATGTATGGTTAGTGTGTTTAGGTTTGACCTTGAAATCCTTGTCGAAACCTATTAAATATTTACTTGTATCAATGGTTCCATGGTTGTTAAGACTTTGGTGTTATGCTTGGGTTGAGGGAGATTGATTCAAAAAGACTAGAGAGGTTTTATCTCAATGGGGAGATAGTGTGCTTCATGGTTGAAATATGTGAGTAGAGTTATGTTGATTTTGGAAGGGTTCCTTGTTATGGTTTGGTGTGTGAAAGGCCGGAGGTGATGTGACATCTTAGTATCCCTATCTCTTTTTGTTATCTTCGGGTCTAGCTTGAGGCATTAGCCCCTTATGTTCACTCATTAGGAGTCTTATGCTGTTAGTCATTCTCATGTTTCCTCATGCATGAATGCTCATGAAAACTTGCTTTTAAAATTTTTCTTTAGCTATGGTTAATTTCTTCTTGATAATGTGCATTTGAGTACGATTTGCATGGATACATTATGAAATGATGTTTTGAATATGTTTACGCTAGGAGTTGATGTTTCTCCTTGGTTATGTTCATTTTGATGAAGTTGCATTCATATTGGGTTGTTAATTTCTCTCCTACTCTTTTCGTGCTAGTTTGAGTTCTATTCGAGGAAGAATGTTTCAAAGGGGGAGATATTGTAACACCCCAGATTTCGAAAAGGAAAAAGGGTGCTAGGATTTTTTGTGCACTAGTTCAAGTCTACGAGACTAGTCTACGGTTCATAGTACTTTCTACGGGTCGTAGACCAGTTTCGTAGAAAGGGGGAAATAATCTTTGAAAACTCAAGCCTCTGAACTTTTCTACTAGAGAATAGGATGGTTCGTCAAGTGATTGACGAATCGTAGATGGGTCTCGTAGGTAGCTCCTAGACTTAGTGAAATTCCAAGGCCTAAAGTTGGTTTCTACGGTTGGCATGTATGGACCATAGGAAGATGAAACGACCCCAAAAATGCCCGAAAATGTGCTTCGGAAACACCTATAATTGTAATTTCCATATATCTCAAAATCCGTGCATGATTTCGGAAATTCGACTTCATATTCTTATTTGTGAGGTCAAATTGAGTGGGAAATGGGTCTAACCCGAATTTTAGAGAAACCGTATCAAAATTCGAAAATCGCAAAAATTGCGATTTGGAGGGTCAACTTTAAAGGGGCATATCTCTTAGCACACAAGGAACTGGAAGGGCTGCAAACTATTAAATTAAAGCTCTTTGAGTTAGCTTTCCAACGCACTTGGTTTCACCTTAGTCCGAATTAGGATGAGGGAGTTATGACCATTTTCGTAAAACCTGTCTGTGCAGATTTGCAATTTCCAGTGAGCTTTTTTTTTTAGGCAGGATTGGAGACGTTTTTTTTTTTATAAAAAGGGGATATGTCCCATACATAGTCATTTTTCTTAACTCCAAAAACACTCTCTAAGCCCTCTCCAAAAAAATTCCACCAAGATCTTCAACCAAATTCAAACATCTCAAGCTCTAATTCCGGATTCAAGACCCAATCTCAAGCTTCGATTCTCCATTCCAATCTTCATCAAGGATTCTCCAAAGTTGAGGTATGTGGGTTTGATTGTGGAAACCTTCCTTTCCACAAGTCCAACCATTTATCCTCTATTTCTACTTCAAGTTTATGGGCCTTATGATTATTTATGAACTCTTGAATTATGGAATTACTACTACACACCCTATTATGGTCCATTTTGCATATTATCATGAAATGGAATTATTATGTGATGTTTATGGTTTACATGCTTCCATGATCAAATTATGAAGGTTGATATATATATGTATGTTGTTGGTGGGCTGATTTATATGGATTTTGGAATTGGTTGGACTTAGTATTCTTGAAATACATGATTTCATTTACATGAACAATTGCCCACCTTGTGTTTGATAAAATGCCCATTTATAGAATTCTTAGGAAAGGGAAGGTCCAAGGTACGTCCTATGAGTCGGATGGTTATGTAATTACTGAAATGATGATGAAATGGACACATGTATATGATTTTCTCTATATAAGTGTTGTGAGTCGACCAAGCCTAGTACGGGGGGTAGTAGGCCCGTATAACCGTATCGAGGGGTTGGTACCTTGGTTGCCTAGTACGGGGGGTAGTAGGCCCGTATAACCGTATCGAGGGGTTGGTACCTTGGTTGCCTAGTACGGGGGGTAGTAGGCCCGTATAACCGTATGGTTGTACCCTAGTACGGGGGGTAGTAGGCCCGTATAACCGTATCGAGGGGTTGGTACCTTGGTTGCCTAGTACGGGGGGTAGTAGGCCCGTATAACCATATCGAGGGGTTTGTACCTTGGTCCCTAGCTCGGGGGGGTGGTAGGCCCGTGTAACCATATTGAGGGGTTTGTACCTCTTTCGCCTCTCCAAGGGGGTGGTAGGCCTTGGAAATACTATATTGATGGTCACTCTCCACACATGTACTACGTCCCACTAAATATGATTTTTATGTAAGCATCATTATACATATCATTTCATTAATATGCTATCTATTGGGTATGATTACGCATATTTTTTCCTATGATGTCCATCTAATGTAGCATTGCATTGCATCCCATATACTTAGTACATTCAAATGTACTAACGCATACTCTATGCCTACATGATGTCACCATGTAGGGACCAGAGCACCGCTTGACCATCCTCCTCCGCGTGGCTAGTACGATTTTCTATATTGGTTATTGGTGAGTCCTCCATTTCGGGGACGTTGCTCATGATCTTTTGCTATGTATAAAACTTTTCCTTTCTAGTTATGTTTTGACTATGAGGGTGAGCCCGGTAGTTTGTCTTGGCCCCCGCTAAGTACTCATGTTTAGAGGTGGTGTTGGACAAGTTGTGTATTATGCTTGAGCTTGACTCATCTATGGTATTTATGTATCATTTCTTTTTTTTTTCTTGCTCCCTTGGTCCCGATTTCCCCCTTGATTATGCTTAGCGCTTATGGTCATTTAATTGCTTCCGCGACCAAGGATGTGTAATGATACGCTATGAGGCTTGTTTGGGGTTCCTTCGGGTTCCCCATTCGCCGTTCACATCTAGGCCCTAGGCTTGGGTCGTGACAAACTTGGTATCAGAGCACTAGGTTGAATGATCCTCGGAGTCCAACACACCGCGTTGATTAGAGTCCGATTCATGGTTGTGTTGTGCACCACAACTATGAGTAGGAGGCTATGAGACGTTTTAGGAAATGTTTCCCTTCTCCATGTTCTAAGTCGTGCTGTAGAGTTGAATTAAGTTCTTCCCTAACGGTTGTTCTTTGCTATGCTAGATCATGCCTAATACAAGAGGAAGACGAGCCCGACTTGTTGCGTGAGTCATATAAGGTGTCTACTCCTATTGGTGCATATATTGTTGCTAGGAAGGTCTATAGAAATTGTCCTATTTGCATCTTGCATAAAATATTGCCTTGTGATCTTGTTGAATTGAACATGGTCGATTTTGATGTTGTTCTTGGGATGGATTGGTTGCATGCATACTATGCTTCTATTGATTGTAGAACCCGTAGGGTCAAGTTCCAATTCCCAAGTGAACCCATTCTTGAGTGGGAAAGCCAAAATGTGGTAGTCAAGGGTAGATTCATCTCTTGCATTAAAGCCCGTAAGTTGATCTCTAAGGGGTGTCTCTATCACCTTGTGAGGGTTAGGGATGTGGAGTCCAAAACCCTTCTTATAGAGTCGGTTCCGGTCGTAAATGAATTCCTTGATGTCTTTCCTAATGACCTTCCCGATGTTCCTCCCGAAAGGGAAATAGATTTTGGCATAGACCTCCTCCCCGATACTCAACCCATTTCTATTCCCCCTTACCGTATGGCCCCGGCGGAGTTAAAGGAGTTGAAAGAACAATTGAGGGACTTGTTGGAGAAGGGTTTTATTAGGCCTAGCCAATCACCATGGGGTGCACCGGTGTTGTTTGTGAAGAAGAAAGATGGGTCCCTTAGGATGTGTATTGATTACCGGCAACTCAATAGGGTCACCGTCAAGAATAAATATCCTCTTCCTAGGATGATGACTTGTTCGACCAATTGCAAGGGGCTAGCCACTTCTCTAAGATTGATCTTCGGTCCGGGTATCATCAAGTGAAGGTGAGGGAGGGTGACATTCCCAAGACAGCCTTCCGGACTAGGTATGGACATTATGAATTTGTGGTCATGTCCTTTGGGTTGACCAATGCACCGGCTACCTTCATGGACCTAATGAATAGGGTCTTTAAAACCTACCTTGATTCCTTTGTTGTGGTCTTCATTGATGATATTTTAATCTATTCGCATAGCGAGGAAGAACATATGGGTCACTTGAGGGTTGTGTTGCAAAGATTAAGAGAGGAGAAGTTGTATGCCAAGTATGAAAAGTGTGAATTTTGGTTGAGGGAGGTTGCCTTCCTAGGTCATGTGGTGTCGGGGGATGGTATTAAGGTAGACCCTAAGAAGACCGATGTGATTAGAAATTGGCCTAGGCCATTGACCCCGTCGGATATTAGGAGCTTCTTGGGCTTAGCGGGTTACTACCGGAGATTTGTGAATGGGTTTTCTTCTATTGCTTCTCCCATGACTAAGTTGACACAAAAGAAGGCTAAGTTTGAGTGGACCGACGAGTGCGAAAGGAGTTTTCAAACCTTGAAAGATAAACTTGTGTCCGCTCCTATATTGTCACTACCGGATGCGCTTGAGGGATTTGTTGTGTATTGTGATGCTTCTAGAGTTGGCTTGGGTTGTGTCCTAATGCAAAATGGTAAGGTGATAGCCTATGCTTCTAGACAACTCAAAGTGCATGAAAAGAACTATCCTACGCATGATCTTGAATTAGCCGCGGTGGTGTTTGCTTTAAAGATTTGGCGTCATTATTTGTATGGGGTACGTGTCGATGTGTTCACCGATCATAAGAGCCTCCAATATGTCTTCACCCAAAAAAGATCTCAACTTGAGACAAAGAAGGTGGCTAGAATTTCTTAAAGATTATGATATGAGTGTGCATTATCATCCCGGTAAAGCTAATGTGGTGGCGGATGCTTTGAGTAAGGTGTCTATGGGTAGCCTAGCTCATGTTGATATTGGTTATAGGGAAATGGCTAGGGAGGTACATCGGTTGGCTAGGTTGGGGGTTAGGTTGGAAGAGGGTGGTAATGGTGGTGTGGTCGTTGTTGATGGTGCTAGGTCTTCCTTGGTTGATGAGGTGATAGCAAAACAAGATCTTGATTCTTCCTTGTTTGAATTGAAGGCCTTGGTGAAAGAGAGCAAGGTGGAAGTTTTCTCCAAAGGGGGAGATGGTGCCCTTAGGTACCAAGGTAGGTTGTGTGTGCCTTGTGTTGATGGTTTGAGGGAGAAAAT